>JAHNEJ010001530.1:0-175103 GCA_022559845.1 Amorphophallus konjac | reverse complement strand
TGCTGAAAGGATGGGGCAGGTCGGGTCGGAGGCGATCGAGCAGCACAGGGGCTCAGAGGCCTACCGAGCCGACCTTCAGGAAGCCGCCCTTCCTTACTACGAGATAGCGCTTCGCCGAGCCGCCCGTAAGGGGTTCAAGCAGGGTTATCGCCGGGCAGTGGATTACGCCGACGAGCGAGACTCTGGGATCGATTTCCCCTCGGGCCAGTGCTATGACTCGGAGGAGTCGGCTTCTAGCTCTTCTACATCGGGCGGGGAAGATCCAGAGGGCTCCCCTCCGGCGGGGTTGCCAACTCCGGCTGCCTTGGGAGGGCTCACGACCGATGCAGTTCTCGCACAGGCGAGGTCAGTGCTTGGGTTGGCCGTCACCAAGGGTGCCGGGGGTGAAATACCCACACCTGCCGCTCCCGAGCTTCAAAGTGGGCCCGAGGCCTGATGTATTTTGCCTTGTTTTGCCTCTTTCTCTATTTGTCTCTTTTCCTTTCCTGAAAAAAAAGAAAGATTTTCTTTTTGTGAGGTAATAAATGACTTACTTGCTCCTTGCGTTCCTTGCCGTAATTTGGTTAGCGTTTCGGTAGTAGTTGGAAAGTGCCGATACATCCTGCGTGGTTTTCGTATGCTGGTTGGGTGGATTCCTGACAGGGTGTCCTTCCATTTTCTCGCGCTTTGAATGCCAGGCCGCTTCGTGTATCTCGCAGAGGCGGAAAATGAGGGATTTGAGGTGACCGTTCTGAGGGGAAAAATCCTTTGGCGTGTTTTCAAGGGGGGAGTCGTTTAAGGCAAGTAGCCTCCCTTAGCCTTATAAAAAAGGCCGAAGGGCGTCCCTTCCTCTCCGCCGCTTAGGATTTTCACTGACAGTTTTTCCTCGCCCCTTCTCCATGTTGCGTTGTGCCATTGCATTCGGAGCATGGAGGATTCTTCGAAAGACGATGCTGCCGGTGATGGAGGAGTAGAGAGTTCTTGCTGCCTTGGGCTATTGAGCAGGTCCGATGGTCGTCGCGCGGGGTTGAAACGGGTCCGATGGTCGTCGCGCGGATATGGAGAGGGTTCGACGTGCGGAGGCACGCCGTTTACCCTTTATCAGCTCCCGCGAGGCTTCCCGGGGGGCGCCGAGATGGAGGACGGACGGGGGCATCCGGGACGCCCGCTGCTACTCTCTCTCTCTCTACACGCTCCAGGGGTGGAGGAAGCAAATTAAGCTTCCTCGGCCCTCCCCTGTCATTTCTTTCACTATGCGGAGGCTGCTTACTCTCTGTACGTTCCAAAGAATTGGCAGGTTGGAAAGGAGGAGGCCTTCATAGGCGTTCCTTCCCTCTTCCTCTTCCAAGTTCAACTTGGAAGGTAGCCTTCATTCTTTTTAATCCCTCTGTCACCTTTGTCACGGGCCACCTGAGCCAACTGGGTCGATCGCCCTTTGACCGAGCCAGTTTCTACGCGAGGCAGAGTCAGTGGCTGGACGCAAGGAGATCAAGATCGAGTCGGCTGAGCGATGGCCTCTTGCAGTGGTGCTAGATGGATTTTTTGCTTTTTGCTATGCAATGTACTGGCTTTTGCCTTTCTGATGTACCGACAATTTAATGAAAAGAAGAGAGTTTTATTTCCCTCAAATTGTTTGCACAACTTTAAAAGTAGAATTTGCGTAGTGCGGCTGCGTTCCACGTCCGAGGGATGGGTTCCCCTTCCATTGTAGCTAGCCTGTACGCACCTTTCCCGAGCGTCTCGACCACTCGGTAGGGGCCTTCCTAGTTAGGGGATAGCTTGCCCGCCGCCTCTAGTGGTCGAGAGGCTTCGGCTTTCCTGAGGATGAAGTCTCCCGGTTGAAAGTGTCTGTTTCGGACTTTGGCATTGTAGTATCGCGTGAGGCGGCGTTGGTACTCCGTAGCTCGGATACTGGCGATCTCTCGGAGTTCATCAGCCAGGTCGAGGTTCTCGAGTAACTTTTGCTCGTTTGCCTCGGGCGAGTAGCGGATGACTCGGAGAGACGGGTTGGCAACCTCTAACGGAATGACGGCCTCAGTGCCATACACCAGCTGGAAAGGAATTTCATCGGTTGCCATTCTGGGAGTCGTTCGGTGTTACCAAAGTACGCTGGGTAGTTCCTCGAGCCAGCTACCCTTGGCCTTGCCGAGTCTGGTCTTTATGCCTTTTAAGATAGTCTTATTGGCATTTTCGACCAGCCCGTTGGTCTGAGGGTGGGCGACCGAAGTGAAGTGGTTGCAAATGTTTAGGTCGGCGCATCTGTCTCGGAAATAGCGAGAATCGAATTGCCGACCGTTGTCGCTCACTATCACCCGGGGGATGCCGAAGCGACAAATGATCGACTTCCAAACGAAACTCCAGACGACTGTCTCGGTGATTCTCGCCGTGGCTTCGGCCTCGATCCATTTGGTAAAGTAGTCGATGGCGACGATGATGAACTTCTTCTGGGACTGAGCCGTAGGGAACGGCTCGAGAATGTCGATCCTCCACCGAGCGAAGGGATATGGCTCGGTCAGGGTGACGAGCTCCGTAGCCGACTGATGGACTAAGTGGTCGAATCGCTGGCATCGGTCGCACTGCTGTACGTGAGCCGTGCAGTTGCGCTGCAAGGTTGGCCACCAGTACCCCTGCCGTAGCAGGATCTTGGCTAGAGACCTTCCTCCTGAATGCGCTCCGCACAGGCCTTCATGAGTCTCTTGGATGGCTCGGTTGGCTTCGTCGGGGCCGAGACACTTCAGGAGAGGACCAGAGAAGGCCCTCCGGTAGAGAGTGTCGTCGAGGATGACGAAGCGCCGGGCTTGATACTTCATTTGGCGTGCCTTCCGAGGGTCGGTGGGCTCTCGGGAGTCCTGGAGCCAAGACAGGTAGGGGGAGCGCCAGTCGCTTGGAAGGGCCGAGTCAACGGCCAGGAGCTCCTAGTCAATGCTCGGGCGCTCTAGCTCTTCAAGGAGGACTGATCGGGTACCTTCAGGGTCGAGAGAAGAGGCTAATCGAGAGAGGGCGTCCGCTCGGGAGTTTTCCTCCCGAGCTATTCGGACTACCTCGAATCCCTCGAACTGTTGGGCCAGGTCTCTGACCAGCAGGAGGTATTTGATCATTGGGGCCTCTCGAGCTTCGTATTCGCCGTTGACTTGGCTAGCGACCAGCTGGGATTCAGTGTGGATTTTGACTCGCTTAGCCCCCAACCGTCGAGCCATGCGAGCTCCCGAGATAAGGGCCTCGTACTCGGAAGCGTTGTTGGACTCCTGAAAGCTGAATTTCAAGGCGTAATGTAGTTCTACTCCTTCGGGGGACCTCATTAGGATCCCTGCACCACTACCGACCGAGTTGGAAGATCCGTCGATGAACAATTCTCAGGTCGGCCCGGGTGCGGACGGAGATCTCTCTTCAGTCGGGATGGTGCTCTCGGCGATGAAGTCGGCGAGCGCTTGGGCTTTTATAGCCGAGCGCGGGCGGTACGAGATATCGTAGGCCCCAAGCATGATTGCCGATTTGACGAGTCGCCCTGAAGCTTCGGGGTGGGCTAGAATCTTCTTCAATGGTTCGCCGGCTAGCACGGTGATGGCGTGCCCTTGGAAATAGGGTCGGAGGCGCTTGGCGGAGGTAACCAATGCTAGCACGAGTTTCTCGATTGCGGGGTACCTCCTTTCATCCTCGTTGAGCACCTTGCTGGTGTAGTAGACCGGCCTCTCGATTCCCGAGTCATTTCTGACCAGGACCGAGCTGACTGTCGATGGTGTTGCCGAGAGATAGAGCAGCAAGACTTCGCCCAGAACGGGCTTGGAGAGCACCGGGGGCGAGACCAGGAACTCCTTGAGCTCGGCGAACGCTTTCTGGCATTCCTTATCCCATGCGAACGTAGTAGATGCGAATTTAGGCCCCCTCAAAAGTTTGAAGAAGGGCAAGCATCGTTCAGCCGCACGGGACAGGAAGTGGCTGAGAGCGGCGACACGCCCAGTTAGGCGTTGGACGTCCTTGATGCAAGTGGGCGGGCACATGTCCAGGATGACCTGGACCTTGTCGGGGTTGGCTTCGATCCCGCGTTGAGTGACCAGGAAACCCAAGAACTTCCCGGATCTTACTCCGAAGGCGCACTTGGCAGGATTGAGCTTCATGTTGTACTTCAGGAGGGTGCCGAAGGTTTCGGCGAGGTCGGTGAAGTGATCTTGGGCCTTGGGGGTCTTGACGAGCATGTCGTCAATGTAAGCCTCGACGTTCCGACCTAACTGCTCCTCGAACATGTGATTGACCAGCCTTTGATACGAAGCTCCAGCGTTCTTCAACCCGAAAGGCATCCAGGTGTAGCAGTATATGTAATGCCCTGGATCTTGATGGATCTTTTGCAGGTCTTGTTGGATCTTTGCTGGATCTTTCGGGTCTGTTTCGGATTGGTTTCGTTGAGTTTCGGTTCGCTTTCGTGGCTTCCGAGTTGAGTTTGACGAGCCGTGTGGGTTTTTCTCACGTACTAGTTACGGAACCCTACGGTGAGTTTATTTGTCGATTCTCAAACTCATGAATGCTACAGCGACGATGTACTCTTCGAGCCGGTCGTTTCGACTATTTTTGTGTATTTTTCTGAATTTGTGCATTTTTGACGCATTTTCAGAATTTTCGGAAATTAGGAAAATTTCCTAATCTTTTTTTTTTATTTTCCTTTTCCCTCTTTCTCTCCTCACTCTCGCCGTTTCTCTCTCTCTCTCCCGTTCTCTCTCGTTCTCTCCCCTTTTCGGCTCCGGCTGCAGACAGAGGCGTGCGTGGGCGAGTTGGCGAGGCCGTGGAGCTGTCGAGGTGCGCGATGGGGCGAGGATCGGATTGATTCTGGCGCGATCCCGAACGGTGGATTCAAAGCCGGTGAAATCGGTTCGCGAGTGATTTTCGGCATGGTTTAGTCCCTTCGGGGCACAGTTTCTTCGGTGGAGGTAGGGTGACGGATCCTTACTTCTCCATCTTCGTTTTCCCTGCCATTGCACGGCGTTCGGCTAGGAAACGAGCGTGTTTGGGCTTGTTTTGCCTAAACCGTGATTTTCGTGGTTTTTAGGGTCGGCCGGTAAACGGTGACCGTTTGCGGTTCAGTTAGTTTTTAAATGACCGCAGGGATGTTAGGATCCTATCTACGTTGATTTCGTGTGATTTGGTGTTCATTCGAGGCCAGTAGAAGCCCGGGAACCTCGGTGACCCACTTTGGGTGGATTTGTCTAAATCACCCGGATCTCGCGTTTTTGAGGTTGCATGTGGGCGTTTTGGCCCTTGAATGTTGTTATTCGTCGATTAGGTGTGTTTACCCTGCGTTTCGGCGTGAATGGGGCGTGGAACGGGCCGATCCGGCCATTCCTCTATTTTCCCGTCGTAACCGAAGTGGCGGTCGAGCCAGCGACCGTTACTTGACTCTAGCGGCCCTACGACTGACCGTCGTTTGGTCTGAGTCGTTTTAGCTCTTTAGCTTCTGGGTAAGTGACGGCCCAAGAGTGGTGCGTCATTCCCGTGTAACGCGCCAGTGCCTGGCCGTTACTCGCCTTTTGTCATTTTTCTTTGAGGTTAAGTCAGCTGGTCTAACGCGCTTGACCCAGCGCGTTAGGTGGAAATAACGCGCCCTACCCTGGCCGTTACTTTCCGTTGACCGACTTTGACCTGTTGAGGCGGTTTCCCTGGCGGATGGGTTCCCGTCCGTTATTTCGAGTATAACGCGCCTGCCCCTGGCCGTTATATTCTGTGTGGACGAGGTAGGGTGGCTGTCCCGTTGGAAGTGACGGTGGAGTCCCCGTGCGTCGTTTGTGAGTAACGCGCTTACCTCCGTCCGTCGTTTGCTGTTGTGCTGGGTTGAGGGTGGCTATGCCGTTGGAAGTAACGGATAGGCCCCTGCGCGTCGTTTGTCTCTGACGGCCCTCCCCTGCCGCGTCGTTTGTGAGTAACGCGCCTGGCGTTGTGCGTTACTTGGCTTTGGTCTTGGTGGCTATGCCGTTGGAAGTAACGGTGGAGCCCCCGTGCGTCGTTTGCTTGTAACGCGCCTGGAGCTGTGCGTTACTTGGCTGTTGTGTGGTTTGTAGGTTATCAGGGTGGTGTGAGTGACGGCCTGTGTCCGTCCGTCGTTTGGGAAATAACGGCCCTGGCTAGACCGTCACTTGCTAGTAGCGGTCTAGGGCTGGTGCGTTACATTCCTTGTGCCTTGGTTTTCCGTTCGTTGATTTCTGGGTGTCTTGGCTTGGCCTTGTGGTCTGCCCGTTGTCCCGTGGATGTCTTTTGACGTCCTATGAGGGCTAAGACTACGTTGTAAGGTGTCCAGGAGTCTTCTTACTTGCGGTAGGATTGTCTATCCTACTTTCGCTTGTATGTTGTTGTTGTTTGGTTCAGGTCAAGCCGGTCTGACCTAGTGGTTGACGTGTGACCTTGTTTGTGCGTGTCTTGGCGGTTCTGTCATGTCCGAGACACTGCTTCTGGATGCTTCGAGGTGTTGTTCTACCTCAGTTTGCGTGTCCGTTCGTACTGAGGGTTCTTGGTGTTTCCCTCAGGTCTCCGTGTGCTGTTTTCTGCGGAGCGTGATTTCTCTGGCCTAGGATTAGACCGATTGGCGGCTTGTTCTGCTGTTTGTGACGATCTTGCCTTTGAGTCGTTCGACTCAGGATCGTTACGTTGTAGGTCTAGTTGCCTGGTCCTAAGTTGTCGGCAGTGGCGATGCTGCCATTTCATGCCTCGAAGTACGTGTTGAGGGGCGTGGTTGCCCGTTTGTACTTCAGCACTTGTGTTTTGAGTTTCTGTGTCGTGTGAAGCCTCCACTTGTTGTTGCCCTAAGGTCTGTTGAGTGCCGACCCGCTAGCGGATGGCGGAGGGGTGTTCCCAATGAGCGGTTTGTAGCTGGTTCCGCGGGCTCGTAGCCAACGGTAGCGTCCTACCGAGGGGGAATACTAGCTAGAGGACCTGGCTTAGGCTATAGCCAGTGTGTGCACACGTGGTCAGGGACTGAGGACTTACGTCGACGGGCATGACCCTGACTAGTTACTTGTTGTGTTGTTCCTGTTTGGTTCAGCTCGTGTCTACATCTCTGCTGTTGTCGCAGCAGTAGTGTAGGTGAGACACTTGAGGTGCGGCGTAAGACGTCAGTGGACGCGGCTGGCTTTGTAAGGAGGTGCTTCCGTCACGTGACGCGTAGCTCTCGCGTTTTCTTGCGCGTTGTGACCTTTGCGAGTTGCCCTCTCGTGGCTGCACTCGAGGTCAGTGTTCTGTCGTTGGCATGACGTTCTAGTCATGCGTGGGGCTTTGTGCACGACGTTCCCTGTCGTGTTTTGTCTGTATTTCGGCGTCGGCGTCCGCCTTCGCCTTTACTTTGACTGACGGATTAGGTTACCCTACTGCGCGTGTTTGGGGTCGACCGTCTGTTGCCGTTTGGTGTAGTTTAGGGTGCCGAGTTCTCCTCGGTGGCCGTCGTTCCGTGTTTTATGGCCTCGCTCTTCTTTGCTGTTGGGCTTCCCCTCTCTTGCTTGTACCCTACTCCTGCTGTACCTGTTCTGTTTACAGCTTTGTAGTGTAGCTTTTACTGCTTTGCTGCACCTGCTGTTTTTGTTGTTGTTTCCGTTGCTCTGTGCGTTTTCCAGTTGGGATCCGCGTGACCCCTACTGAGTTTCTGTTGAGACTCACCCCTGCTGCTTTTCAGGTGGGTTTCGCCGTCTGCCTCTACTGTTCCTAGTGGAGTGCGTTCGCTGTAGCTGCCAGCTGTGCCTGCGTCGGGTTTCCCCCGACCCCAGTGTACGTTTCTTTCTGTACGACTGTACTGTGTTGGACTTGTTGTCTTTCCTTTGGGTTGGACTCTGTGTATAATTGTAATTATTGAAATCTTTAATGAAAAGGTAATTTTATTTCTGCTACTTTAGCAATCCAATGTAATGAAATTTAATTGCTTACTGTTATATCTCTGTGGCTTCAATGTACTCTACACATGCCCTCCTAACCCTTCAGGGACCTCATCAGCCTCTTGGGTGGCCTCCCCAGTTCTTGGTATCGGTGTATCGATGTTATCGGTATATCGGTATCTTGAACTCCGGGTCGTTACAGCTGGTATCAGAGCAGTGTTCTGAGATGTTCAGAGTTCTTTTTCTGAGCTATCAGAGCGTTGTTCTGTGAAGTACATGGGAATCCGAGATATATAGTTTCCAGACTCCTTAGGCCCAGTACAGTCTCTTGCTGGCGTAGGTGTTGCGATGCTTTATCGCGGTGCTTTTTTGTATGTGGTCTTGTACGTGCTTGGTTGGCACTGTGCGAGATGGTTTTTGCTCCCGTCTGGATATGACGTGGTGCTTCGTTCGGTTTTGAAGTTGGTCTCGATCGTGTTGCACTTGGCAGTGGTTGTCGGTTGGCATGAACCTGCAGTGCCTTGTTCGAGCTGTTTTCTGTGATTTTGCTCAGGTGGCTTATGACTTTTAGCGTTGATGTGATGGCCATGCACGTTCTTACGTTGCTTTGGTTGTCCCAGCTTGAGTTTGTGTAGCTCCTGATGCATCGCTGTTTCGGTTGTATCGATTATCGTGTTGCCTCGATTGAGAAGTTGCTCGAGCGAGCCTAGGATTTTCCCTTCCTGGTGAGCTGTTGTTGTTGAGCTTGTTGCTTCTCGTCCTTTTTGGTGAAGCTTTTTCGAGGTTTGCCTTGGAATTGTTGTCTTAGTGTTGCCTTTGTCCTGCGTCTGCTTAAGTGTAGATAGCTTTGTTTCGAGCCTGATCTGCTCCTTGTTGTACGGTTGCTTGGCTTTGGACTCCATGATGGTGTTAAGAGCTGTTGTGTACCGTATTTGTCGTGCTGTGTCTGACGGCCGATGTATTGTGAAGGCTCATTTGTTGTTCCAGGACGTAAGGGAAAACTGAGATTAGTTCTTTCCTCGTGCTTTGTGCTGAAGTTGGTGCTCTTCCTTTGTTGCACATAGGCTCCTTGTTATCAGTTGTTCGCGTGATCGGTGCTCGTGGCGTGTTAATTGCGATCTTGTTGATTGCGATGGCATCTGGTGTGTGCTGAGATGCGATTACCGGTGTTGTTCTATTGCCTGTGCACGTTGTTGAGAGTGCAGTGGAAGTGTGTAGGTTGGCTACCCGCTTGTCGAGAGGTTTTGTTCTTTCTCGATGATACTTCGTCTTGGCTTCTCGTGCCTTGACATTGTCGCTGCCGTGCCATTGCTGGTAGTTTTCGGGTGTTTGTTTGCTGTTGGCATTGGTATTTGCGAGTGACGGGGAATTTGTCAGCATTCCTTGCTGATTGAGTGCCCTCAGCTCTGCATTTTTCTTTCTTGGTGTTGTGCTCTTGAGGCGTGTTGCTAGTCCTTGAGTTGCGTTCCCCGAGATCGTTGTTGTCATTTTTCGTTGTTGTGGGTCTTCTCTTGGTGAGCAGTCTGATGCGTGACCCGTTCCTGTGTGGTTGTGTGTTCAGCTATTCTTGTGCCTTGTTGTGACCCTGCTTGCATATGTGTTCTGTGGTTCTGCGTGTTGTGTGGAGCCGGAATCCTGCAGGTGTTGCCGTTGTGTTGTTCTGGCGCTGTTTCTTTATGATTTTGTGTCCTTGTCTTGGACCATTGTCTTGTCAGTTGGCTTGCTGTGCTCCCTCTCTTGGGTAGAGTTAGCTGGCGACTTGATCAGACGTGATATCTGAGTGAGTGCTGACTTGATTGTGTTTTTGGTCCAGTGGTGTTGTTGTCGTTGGCGTTCGGTGTGCCAGGTGTTCCCTGTTACCTTTGGCACTGGAGCCGATGACGTGGTCGAGCTGTCAGCTGAGAGGACTGTGTCTCCTTGTGTAAGCTGCCGCTTGCCGTGTTGTCGTTGTGTTTCTCGGTTGTTTGTTATCGTGGCTGTCGTGTCTCTATTTCTGGTGAGACGTAAACGACGTTGCCCCTGCTTCGAAGGTGTCAGATGTGTTCACTTTGGTGCCATGCTTGTGCTGTGGACTTGTTGTCTTGGAAGCTGAGCGTGTACCTGTAATTGTGGTCTGGCGGTGTTCCTCTGAGCTGTGTTTTTCCGAGATTTGTGCTGTTGGGTTGTTCTTCCCTGCTTCTCCTTTGCTAGTCCTTAATTTCGAGGGTGAAATTTCTTAAAGGAGGGGAGGATGTAATGCCCTGGATCTTGATGGATCTTTTGCAGGTCTTGTTGGATCTTTGTTGGATCTTTCGGGTCTGTTTCGGATTGGTTTCGTTGAGTTTCGGTTCGCTTTCGTGGCTTCCGAGTTGAGTTTGACGAGCCGTGTGGGTTTTTCTCACGTACTAGTTACGGAACCCTACGGTGAGTTTATTTGTCGATTCTCGAACTCATGAATGCTACAGCGACGATGTACTCTTCGAGCCGGTCGTTTCGACTATTTTTATGTATTTTTCTGAATTTATGCATTTTCGGCGCATTTTTGGAATTTTCGGAAATTAGGAAAATTTCCTAATCTTTTTTTCTTTTTGTTTTCCTTTTCCCTCTTTCTCTCCTCACTCTCGCCGTTTCTCTCTCTCTCTCTCCCCTTCTCTCTCGCTCTCTCCCCTTTTCGGCTCCGGCTGCAGACGGAGGCGTGCGTGGGCGAGTTGGCGAGGCCGTGGAGCTGTCGAGGTGGGCGATGGGGCGAGGATCGGATCGATTCTGGCGCGATACCGAACGGTGGATTCAAAGCCGGTGAAATCGGTTCGTGAATGGTTTTCGGCATGGTTTAGTCCCTTCGGGGCACGATTTCTTCGGTGGAGGTAGGGTGACGGATCTTTACTTCTCCATCTTCGTTTTCCCTGCCATTGCACGGCGTTCGGCTAGGAAACGAGCGTGTTTGGGCTTGTTTTGCCTAAACCGTGATTTTCGTGGTTTTTAGGGTCGGCCGGTAAACGATGACCGTTTGCGGTTCAGTTAGTTTCTAAATGACCGCAGGGATGTTAGGATCCTATCTACGTTGATTTCGTGTGATTTGGTGTTCATTTGAGGCCGGTAGAAGCCCGGGAACCTCGGTGACCCACTTTGGGTGGATTTGTCTAAATCGCCCGGATCTCGCATTTTTGAGGTTGCATGTGGGCGTTTTGGCCCTTGAATGTTGTTATTCGTCGATTAGGTGTGTTTCCCCTGCGTTTCGGCGTGAATGGGGCGTGGAACGGGCCGATCCGGCCATTCCTCTGTTTTCCCGCCGTAACCGAAGTGGCGGTCGAGCCAGCGACCGTTACTTGACTCTAGCGGCCCTACGACTGACCGTCGTTTGGTCTGAGTCGTTTTAGCTCTTTAGCTTCTGGGTAAGTGACGGCCCAAGAGTGGTGCGTCATTCCCGTGTAACGCGTCAGTGCCTGGCCGTTACTCGCGTTTTGTCATTTTTGTTTGAGGTTAAGTCAGCTGGTCTAACGCGCTTGACCCAGTGCGTTAGGTGGAAATAACGCGCCCTGCCCTGGCCGTTACTTTCCGTTGACCGACTTTGACCTGTTGAGGCGGTTTCCCTGGCGGATGGGTTCCCGTCCGTTATTTCGAGTATAACGCGCCTGCCCCTGGCCGTTATATTCTGTGTGGACGAGGTAGGGTGGCTGTCCCGTTGGAAGTGACGGTGGAGTCCCCGTGCGTCGTTTGTGAGTAACGCGCTTACCTCCGTCCGTCGTTTGCTGTTGTGCTGGGTTGAGGGTGGCTATGCCATTGGAAGTAACGGATAGGCCCCTGCGCGTCGTTTGTCTCTGACGGCCCTCCCCTGCCGCGTCATTTGTGAGTAACGCGCCTGGCATTGTGCGTTACTTGGCTTTGGTCTTGGTGGCTATGCCGTTGGAAGTAACGGTGGAGCCCCCGTGCATCGTTTGCTTGTAACGCGCCTGGAGCTGTGCGTTACTTGGCTGTTGTGTGGTTTGTAGGTTATCAGGGTGGTGTGAGTGACGGCCTGTGTCCGTCCGTCGTTTGGGAAATAACGGCCCTGGCTAGACCGTCACTTGCTAGTAGCGGTCTAGGGCTGGTGCGTTACATTCCTTGTGCCTTGGTTTTCCGTTCGTTGATTTATGGGTGTCTTGGCTTGGCCTTGTGGTCTGCCCGTTGTCCCGTGGATGTCTTTTGACGTCCTATGAGGGCTAAGACTACGTTGTAAGGTGGCCAGGAGTCTTCTTACTTGCGGTAGGATTGTCTATCCTACTTTCGCTTGTATGTTGTTGTTGTTTGGTTCAGGTCAACCCGGTCTGACCTAGTGGTTGACGTGTGACCTTGTTTGTGCGTGTCTTGGCGGTTCTGTCCTGTCTAAGACACTACTTCTGGATGCTTCGAGGTGTTATTCTACCTCAGTTTGCGTGTCCATTCGTGCTGAGGGTTCTTGGTGTTTCCCTAGGTCTCCGTGTGTTGTTTTCTGCGGAGCGTGATTTCTCTGGCCTAGGATTAGACTGATTGGCGGCTTGTTCCGCTGTTTGTGACGATCTTGCCTTTGAGTCGTTCGACTCGGGATCGTTACGTTGTAGGTCTAGTTGCCTGGTCCTAAGTTGTCGGCAGTGGCGATGCTGCCATTTCGTGCCTCGAAGTACGTGTTGAGGGGCGTGGTTGCCCGTTTGTACTTCAGCACTTGTGTTTTGAGTTTCTGTGTCGTGTGAAGCCTCCACTTGTTGTTGCCCTAAGGTCTGTTGAGTGCCGACCCGCTAGCGGATGGCGGAGGGGTGTTCCCAATGAGCGGTTTGTAGCTGGTTCCGCGGGCTCCTAGCCAACGGTAGCGTCCTACCGAGGGGGAATACTAGCTAGCGGACCTGGCTTAGGCTATAGCCAGTGTGTGCACACGTGGTCAGGGATTGAGGACTTACGTCGACGGGCGTGACCCTGACTAGTTACTTGTTGTGTTGTTCCTGTTTGGTTCAGCTCGTGTCTACATCTCTGCTGTTGTCGCAGCAGTAGTGTAGGTGAGACACTTGAGGTGCGGCGTAAGACGTCAGTGGACGCGGCTGGCTTTGTAAGGAGGTGCTTCCGTCACGTGACGCGTAGCTCTCGCGTTTTCTTGCGCATTGTGACCTTTGCGAGTTGCCCTCTCGTGGCTGCACTCGAGGTCAGTGTTCTGTCGTTGGCATGACGTTCTAGTCATGCGTGGGGCTTTGTGCACGACGTTCCCTGTCGTGTTTTGTCTGTATTTCGGCGTCGACGTCCGCCTTCGCCTTTGCTTTGGCTGACGGATTAGGTTACCCTACTGCGCGAGTTTGGGGTCGACCGTCTGTTGCCGTTTGGTGTAGTTTAGGGTGCCGAGTTCTCCTCGGTGGCCGTCGTTCCGTGTTTTACGGCCTCGCTCTTCTTTGTTGTTGGGCTTCCCCTCTCTTGCCTGTACCCTACTCCTGCTGTACCTGTTCTGTTTACAGCTTTGTAGTGTAGCTTTTACTGCTTTGCCGCACCTGCTGTTTTTGTTGTTGTTTCCGTTGCTCAGTGCATTTTCCAGTGGGGATCCGCGTGACCCCTACTGAGTTTCTGTTGAGACTCACCCCTGCTGCTTTTCAGGTGGGTTTCGCCGTCTGCCTCTACTGTTCCTCGTGGAGTGTGTTCGCTGTAGCTGCCAGCTGTGCCTGCGTCGGGTTTCCCCCGACCCCAGTGTACGTTTCTTTCTGTCGGACTGTACTGTGTTGGACTTGTTGTCTTTCCTTTGGGTTGGACTCTGTGTATAATTGTAATTGTTGAAATCTTTAATGAAAAGGTAATTTTATTTCTGCTACTTTAGCAATCCAATGTAATGAAATTTAATTGCTTACTGTTATATCTCTGTGGCTTCAATGTACTATACACATGCCCTCCTAACCCTTCAGGGGCCTCATCAGCCTCTTGGGTGGCCTCCCCAGTTCTTGGTATCGGTGTATCGATGTTATCGGTATATCGGTATCCTGAACTCCGGGTCGTTACAGTATACGCCGTAGTCGGTAATGAAGGTGGTCTTCTTGATATCTTCTGGATCCATTCTGATCTGATGATAACCTGAATAGGCGTCTAGGAAGCTGAGTATCTCGTTGCCCGAGGTTGAGTCAACCAATTGATCGATGCTCGGTAACGGATAGCAGTCCTTAGGAGTGGCCTTATTTAGATCGGTGAAGTCCACGCACATCCGCCATTTGCCCGAAGCTTTAGGTACCAGGACGACGTTGGCTAGCCACGTCGGGTACAGGACTCGTCTAAAAAGGCCAGTCTCTTGTCCCTTGGTGACCTGCGCCTTGATGATCGCATGTTTCTCTGGTGCATGCTTCCTTCTGCTCTGCTGTACGGGCTTCACGGCGGGGTCAAGGTTGAGCTTGTGCATCACGGTCTCCTCTGGTATTCCAGGTAGTTGATCATCGGACCAAGCAAAGACTCGGATGTACTCAGAAAGGAATTCTTTATATTGATGCTGAACCTTAGGCGGTAGGTCGGCTCCGATCCTTACTCCTAGGGTCGGGTCATCGTTTAGGAAAACTGTCAGTAATTCGCCACCAGGCTCGGTGGTTACGGTTTTATCCTCGACTCCCCGGGGACCCTTATCTTTCCCGTCCGGCCTTGTGGCTTCCACCGAGATATTGTAGCACCTTCTGGCCGCGGCCTGGTTACCTCGGACTTCCCCCAACCCGTTTCTGGTGGGGAACTTCATTTTTTGGTGATAGGTAGACGGTACGACCTTTATTCGGCAGAGGATTCTCCGGCCGAAGATGGCATTGTACGCTATCATACCTTTAATCACAATGAAGTCCACCATGATCGTAACGGTTCTTGGTGGGGTGCCGAGGGTAACCGGCAGGCTTAGGGCTCCCTCGGGGTAAGTGGCCAGGCCATTAAACCCGCAGAGGGTGGTTCAGACCGGGCGGAGTTTGGATGGATCTTCCCCCATCTTAAGGAAATAGTCATAAGACAACACATCAGGGGCACTCCCATTGTCAACTAGAATCCTATCTACGGTACAATGCTTTATTGTGGCAGAGATTACGAGGGCGTCGTCATGCGGGGTGCTCAGCCCTTCCAAATCTTGGTCGGAGAAGACTATGATCTGGGGCTCACTCGGCGGGGCCTTGGGGGGCTCTACGGCTCGGCTCGCCCGCTCGGCATGACGCTTCCTTCCTCGGCTGCTGTCGCCTCTTGATGTTGTCCCTCCGGAGATGATGTTGATGTGGACCCCTCGGGGGGCGTTGTCGATTTCTTCTGCGGCGCCTCGATCTTCTTTGCGCTCGGCCGTGAACCGAGCCAGGTGCCCCTGACGGATGAGGCGCTCGATCTCGTCCTGGAGCTGGTGGCAGTCACCGGTGTGGTGCCCGTGATCGCTATGGAACAAGCAATACTTGTCGCGGTTACGGTTCCTCGACCTCATCGGCTCGGGCTGGCGGAGGAGTCCCGAGTCTTTGATGTCTTCATAAATCTCGTAGACCGGGGTAGCTAGTGGGGTGTAAGGCTCGTACTTCCGCTTGCGTTCCCCATCACAGTCTCTCTTTTTCCCCGGGCCTGAGTTTGGCTCGGAAGCCCGCTTCTTGTCCCCCTCCCGTCCCGAGCCGGTTCCGTCTTGGCAAGCGCTGAGCACTTCTTCGCAATCGGCGTGGCGCAGTGCCAGAGTCACTAGCTCGGCAATGGTCGAGGGAGGGTGGAGGACAAGTTCGCGGCGGAGATTCTCGTCCCGGGTGCCCCCAGTCAGTGCGGTTGTGGCTGAGGCCACGTCTAGGCGGGGGATTCTCAGGGCTTCCAATTTGAATCGGTGAATATAAGCCTGGAGTCTTTCCCCTTGCGCCTGTTTGAGGGCCAGGAGCCCTGCTACCGACCTTGGGGGGGCACTTCCGACGAAACTCCCTTTGAAGACTCACCCAAATTGCTTGAAGTCTCGGATGGACCCGGGGGCGAGGGCCCGGAACCATGCTTGAGCACCTTGGACCAGGGTGGTCACGAAGGCTCGGCACTTGACGGCGTCGGACACTCCGTGCAGAGTCATCAGAGCGTCGAAGCTGTCGTAATGATCGGCCGGGTCGCCCTAGCCGTCGTAGAGCTTGAAGGTCGGAATGGAGGTTCTGGGAGATACCTCTGCCTTCAGGATGTACTCGGAGAATGAGGATTTCTCCTCATCCTCCGAGAAAGAGGCCTTCTGCAGGGCGCGGAGGGCGCGCTCCTATTCTGTGAAGCGTCTCTCGAAATCTCGCAGCCGGAGGGATAGTTCCGGTTGCTGTCGTGCCGTGGGGCTGGGGGGAGCGTCTTGGCGATCTCCGGGAACGTCAGCTTCCGGGTTTGGACGCCGCGCCCCCAATTTTCCCCTTCTTGGCATGGAGGGAGCCTCTTGCTCCGGAAGCGGAGCCTGCGAGGGTCCTCCAATCCTGTTGCGGATGAGCTGCTGGCCGCGGAGAGTGAAGCGACCTCCGGCGGTGTGCTGGGACGTATTTTCACGGGGAGGGCTCCCTGACGGAGCGCGGGACCTTCCATCCCTAGCCGCCTGGTTCTTCATGAGTTCCACAAGGATATCCAGTTTCGCGTTGAGGGCTTGGAAGGCTTCGGCGCCCCCGTTGGGGGGTAGCCCTACCGCCGCAGGAGGGGGTGGCGGTCCATCGGCGGGGACGCTGGCGTTGGAGGGAGGGTTCTGTGAGGCCCTAGAAGGGCCATGCCCTGCCGCTACCACGGCCTTACCCCTGTCGCCGGCGGACCTCCTCTGTGAGCACTTTCGCACCATACTGGCTTTTCGTGCGTTTCCCACAGACGGCGCCAGATGAAGAGGCGTGATCTCGCGCTGATCCTGAGCGGGCTGAGGATCACCAGATCGTGAACTGCAAGACAGGGAAACTGATCAGAGGGCCCAGGGGGAATCCCTGGGGTAAACCCTCCGAGGCTTAAGTCAGTGGAGCTATGGTGGGAGCAATAGTAGGGAGGAGAGAGCTTGTGCGCGAGATCCCTCTCCACCAGAAGGGTGAAGCGATTCTTGCTCAGGAGTTTTGGGCGTATGATTGCCTTTCTTCGCTTACCTTTAGCCGGAGGGTATCCTTGGTTTAAATAGTACGCCGTCTTTTGGAGTCCTGCCAGCCGAGGGGTTTCAGGTGGGGGTTACATCCTCATCGTGGGCTTTTATGGCCTTATCGTGGGAGCGTTATCATCGTGGGGAGGAAGAAGTCCCTTGCCTTCCTGAATTCCTACCTGCTGCGGACTCTTAACGGCTGCAAAGATAAGCATTCGTTGGTCGTTCCAAGCTCAGAGGGGCCAGCCCTATCCGGGTGATAGCCTTAGCTCGGTAAAAGATGGGTCGGATAGGCTAGCTTACGCTTCCTTCTCCCGGACGGAGAGATGACTCGGGCGCGGGCCTTTCTCGTGACCGGACCGACACTCTTTTTTTTCAAGATAATGCTTGTGAAATCAAAGAAAAAGGGTCAGATATTTCATTGATGAAGATACCTATGTCTAAAAATAGAATGTTTTTACTTGAGCTTTCACATGTTCATGATCAGTATGCATTCATTTCTAATTTGAAGACTGTGTCTCGACTATGGCATTTACGTTATGGGCATCTATATTTTAATGGGATGAAATTATTGAAGCATAAGGAGATGGTTAGTGGGCTGCCTCCTGTTACCTCTTGTGATAATGTTTGTGAAGCATGTGTATATGTGAAACAACATCGATTATCCTTTTCAGTTGGTAAAGCATGGAGAGCTAAAGCTCCTCTAGCATTGGTGCATCCCGATATTTGTGGACGAGTAAGAACTCCATCCCTGAATAAGAGTAATTTTTTTTTGATGTTTACTGATGACTTTTCTCAGATGAGTTGGGTGTTTTTTCTTGCTGAAAAATCAGAAGCCTTTGAAAGGTTTAAGGAGTTTAAGGCATTTACAGAAAAAGAAAGTGGGCATCCCATCCAGATTCTCTGCACTGACAGAGAGGGAGAGTTTTTATCTAATGATTTTAACCATTTTTGCAAGCAACATGGCATTCACAGGCAGCTGACAGTGAGGAAAACTTCTGAGCAAAATGGGGTTGCTGAAAGAAAGAATAGAACTGTGGTAGAGATGACTCGCAGCATGATGAGTGAGAAACAACTTCCAAATGAATTTTGGGCTGAAGCGGTGGCTACAGCTATGCATCTTCTCAACATTTCTCCAACGAAAATAGTCCGTGACATGACTCCATATGAAGCTTGGTGGAATAAAAAACCCAATGTGAGTAACTTAAGAATTTTTGGTTGCATTGCTTATCCCTTGCTTGATTCAAGCGATCGTAGTAAAATGGATAAGAAGAGTGAGAAATGCATTTTTGTGGGTTATAGTGATGGAACAAAAGATTATCGATTGTATAATCCATTAACCAAGTCCTTAATTATCCGGCGTGATGTTATTTTTGATGAGAATAGTTCTTGGGAATGGATAAAAATAGAAAACCAGCACATTCCATGTGTAGAAGCAGTTAACCCACCTACTTACTATACTACATCACAAGCTCCACCTTCATTGAACTCTTCTATGAGTCAACATTCTCTAGCACAAGTGATGAGTCCATACAATGGTGACACACCTCCAAGAAAGGTACGCTCCTTGCAAGAAATTTATGAGTCTTGTAAATTTACTTTCATGGTGACAGAACCAACATGTTATGAGGAGGCATGTGGCAAAAAAGAATGGGAAAAGTCAGTGGAGGAAGAACTTGATTCCATTACAAGAAATAAAACTTGGGAGCTTGTAGACTTGCCACAAGGAAAGGAGCCCATTGGTGTGAAATGGGTTTACAAAGTGAAGTGCAATAGTGACGGAAGTGTGCAGAGATACAAGGCTAGATTAGTCATCAAAGAGTATGTGCAAAAACATGGCATTGATTATTTTGAAACTTTTACCCCAGTTGCCTATTTTGAGACTGTTAGAATGATATTGGCATTAGCAGCTCACATGAAATGGAAAGTCTTTCATTTTGACGTTAAGTCAGCCTTTTTGAATGGCACTTTAGAAGAAGACATGTATGTAAACCAACCACATGGATTTGTCATCAGTGGACAAGAAGAAAAAATGTACAAGTTAAAGAAAGCTCTCTACGGGCTCAAGCAAGCGCAGAGAGGATGGTATGGGAGACTTGACTCATATCTTCATAGGAATGATTTTCACCGTAGTAAAAATGAACAAACTTTATATTTGAAGGTAAAAGGCATTGATATGCTTGTGGTTTGTGTTTATGTGGATGACATTATGTATACTGGATCATGTGATTTTCTCATTAATGAATTTAAGAATAACATGCTAAGTGAATTTGAGATGTCAGATCTGGGTTTACTGCATTTCTTTCTTGGCCTTCAAGTTGTGCAGACCAATGATGGTATTTTTATTTCCAAGAGAAATATGCAATGGACCTGCTCAAGAGGTATAATATGCTGAATTGCAAAGCTTGTTCTACCCAATGAATGCAAATGAGAAACTGAGTATGTCAGATGGAACAGTCAAAGCCAATGACACATTGTTCAGAGGATTAGTTGGTGGGCTGCTATATTTAACTCACACCCGTCCAGATATATCTTTTTCTGTCAGTTTAGTCTCCAGATTTATGCACAATCTGTCAATGCATCACCTGGGAGCAGCAAAATGCATTTTGCGTTATATCCGGGTAACTATTGAATATGGGATCGGGTATAAACCAACCACTCATTTTAATTTTCTTGGGTTTACTGACATTGATTGAGCAGGAGCACTAGATGATCGAAAGAGCACAAGTGGCTTCGTCTTTGCACTTGGTTCTGGTGCTATATCTTGGAGCTCAAAGAAGTAAAGTACCACAGCATTATCATCCTCGGAGGAGGAATATATTGCTGCATCAGCGGCAACTTGTCAAGCAATTTGGATGCGTCAAATTTTGGAGGACCTTGGTCAAACTCAAGCACAAGCAACACCAATATATTGCGACAACGAGGCGACAATAGCAATGACAAAAAATCTGATTTGCCATGACCGGACCAAGCATATTGAGCTTCGCCACCACTTTATTCGAGAAGCCGTCGCTGAAGGAGAAATTGTGTTGAAGTTTTGTCCGACAAGTGAACAAGTTGATGATGGATTTACCAAAGCACTTTCATACCCAAAGTTTGTGAAGTTTCACTCTCTTCTTGGCGTTTCAGACTTCGCATCAAGGGGGAGTGATGGAATCTGATGCAAATCAGTCCATTAATTTAGTACATCTAGGTCTATTGGATGTTGTTTCAGTTAGCTAAAAGTTATCCAAGTCTTTAGGAGCTAACATGTTAATCGCACAGGTAGTTTTTGTTATCCCAGTTCTTCTCCACGATTCCATGTTCTGTTGAGATCGTGGCCATGTCTGTACCTATGTAGTCATGCTTTATGTTTTTCCTTTGTATGCCTATATAAGGCAATCCGGTTGTAGTTCATTGATATATAGAAAAAATGGTTTTATTCTCTGTTACGAGACTCTGTTCTCAAGTCATCTTCTCCCTTTCTTTCTGTGGTTTCTGCTGTAGCTGAAACAAGGTGAGGTCCTCATCAATCCAACAGCCTCTTCCCCCTCGCCCACACAGTGTCCCTCCTCCTCACCTCCTCCCTCTCTCTGTGCTCGCCTGTCACCCTCTGCGTCTCCCCTTGCGTCGCCGTCGTAGTCCCCTCTCCAGACCACAGGCCACCACCGTTGTGACCACGTCGCGGCTGCCGCAGCTGCCGCACCATCCCCCTCACCATCACCGTCGCCCCTCTCTCTTTAACTCACGTACACACACCCTCACCCACTCCCCGTTCGCACTCGCTGGATCCCCTCTCCCTCACGCGTCCACCGTTCACCGTCGCCCCTCCGCATGCATGCACGTAGCCTCCCCTCCTTCTCCATCCCACCTCTCTCACTCTCGCTCTCCCTCTCTCCTACACACGCACGGCCCACCGCCATGTCCCACTCTATCTATCTCTATTTCTCTCTCTAACTCTCGTCCTCTATTTTCTCTCTCTATAACCCTCCGTGTCTCAGTCCCTCGCGATCTCCTCTCCTCCCCTTCTCTCACACTTTTTCTCTCCTCTCTCCGTTTCCCTCTCTCTATCTCTCTCTTGTTCGCTCTATCTTCCTACAACACACCGACATACACATCATTTCTATTTTTTAATTTTATTTTTCTTTACTTTCTTTTATTTTAATTATCCTCTCCCACTTCTATCTCTCCTTCTCTCTCTACATCTCTCCACTTTCTCTCCTTATCTTTATATCTCAAATCCCTCCAAAGATGGCGCAAGGCGGGCGTCACTGGCTCTGGGATGAGTGAAAATCAAAGGCTCAAGGAGACGACGTCACCCTGACACCACGGCCGCGATATCTTTGCCCCGTCGTCTTCCTCGGTGTTATTTAGGATTCATTTTTATTTTGAAGTTGTAATTTTTATTTTCGCACTTCATATCGTAAGCATTGTATTTTTAATTAGTGGAAAATCATGTGTGTCTATTTTCTCTCTATATATATCTCTCTCTTCTCTCTTCTTCTTCCTATTCCTCTTCTTTCTCTCTCTACAACCATCCAACTTTCATTAGATAGATTTACTTAATGTAATTTTCATTTTAAGTTACATCTAATCATTTAAACTCGCATTCCGTGTAGAACACAAGATTTTCAATTCGACAAACTAAACCTCTCCGTGGATTCGACTCGGACTCGCCTTAATACTATGATTTTTATTTAAATTACGAGTTCGGTAAATAAATTTTAGATTGACGACCGTTGTGTTTAACGACACACATTCCGGTCCGATCACTACCCGCTAGGAGCGTGGGGCACAATCATGCACGGAGCACGTGGGTGTGAGCTGGGCCAAGCCTAAGTGGGTGTCGGTTGGCGACGTTCCTGGATCGTGGGCCTGTTGATAATAGGACGTAGTGGGCTTAGAGAATTTTTCCCTCCTCACTAGCCCCCAACACCCAAGCAGCGAGGGTGCTCGGTGCTCAGGAAGAATTGGTAGAGGTTAGCTGAAGAGGTCTTCAATTATGCACGGGTGTGTTCGGTCGATACTTCTTGATCATTCCCTTGTCTAGGGCGTCGTGCTTCCTACTGTCTTTCTTGGGGCACAAGGCAGCTTCCTCCTATGTGGTTGTGACGTCACTGCCATCATGACCACATCTCTTTGTTTCTGGGGAAGTAGGATCGAATGATGAGGGTTGAAGCCATAGACTTTCCCACTCTGTGAACCGACGGTGGAGATTAATCTTTGTGGGGGCGGCTTGATCTGAGCCATAGAAGTGAGAGGAGTGCACTGCTATTTTTTGTTCTTAAAAAGGAGTAGGACGTATCTGAGGAGGCACTTCGACATCTTTCTCCTCCGGTGTCGGTGCTCGTTGCTCCTCTGCTTTCTCTTGTCTCTAGTGAGATTTCATTCTATTTCTTTCTCTCTGTCGCTCCCATGGCCCCTCGTAGGAAGTTTCATCTTTCCCAGGAGTATGAGCCCCCCAGCGGCATGGAGGAGAGCCGAGTAGGTGCTTCGAGCACATCGGGAGCTCAGCTTGGTCTTTCTCGACCTTTCTTTAATGTCTCCTATCACGTCATCTCATGTCTGAGGGAGGTCTTTCAAGATCCCGACGGAGTACGATATTATCTTCCCCACCATAGATGAATATCTAGGTGTGTACTTTCTCGGGTGAATCAGTGTCCCTTGAGAGACTCTTAGGGCAGAATTTCATCTTCTCATTTCATCGTTCATCCATGACATTCTACATTTTTACGGTCGGATTGGATGGAGAATAACTTGAATCTTCTTTCCATTTTTTCAATTTCTACCCGCACCACTAACAGCGCAAGTTACCGAGCTACCGACAAGATGGCAAGTCAGACTCTTGACTTTAACTTGATATGACGTGACTTCTTCAGAGTCTATACCAATTTTTCTAATTCCAATCTAACCCCATGAAAAATATGAGTCAAAATAATCTCATCTGCAATTGACATATATAGTTGTTAAAACTCATTTAGCAATTTTAACTCACGTTTTTAGAAGTTAAAGTGTGCCAAATCGACCGATTGTTTGTGCACCACAAGATGCTAGACAGTTTACACTTCTAACCTGTCTAGTCGCGTCCAAACTCACTCCCATATGAAATAGAGGAATAAGAACGAAATTTTGACTTTGGAAAATTTTTTTATATCAGATCGAAGTTAAGTTGATGGGTTGTAATTTCATTGTGAGAAAAGTTTATGACAATGAGTTGTGTTCAAAACCAGATTACGAATTTTATTTAGCATTATTGGTACGTGAAACTAGGGGGATGCAAACGATATATGGGAGTAGATTAGACGATTTGGCCAACTTCTTTCTTTCTAAGGATCAGTTCCCCCGAGTGAAACTGCCATCTAAAGAAATTAAGAGGCACCTTCCATAGAGTGGTACGTAAATATAGCATGGCTCTCAGCGCCCCGAGATGAAATTTAGAGGCCAGTGGTACGTAAATCAGTTTACTGGATCGCCACCTAGCCTTCCTCGCCGGGGAGAGTGTACGTGGGCGCGGCAACGACTGGGCTCCTCACCACCCGTTTACCCCGGCCGTCCACCCACCGCAGCCACCCATGCACCACCTCGCTGCGCACCTTCCTCCTCCGGCGCACCATCCTCAGAGTAAAGCTTCGCTTCTCGTACTTCTTCCTGAAGACCAGCGTCTTGGGATTCACTGTGATCCCGAACCCTGACATGGGAGTCAACTCCGCCGTGTAGTTCCACGCCCCGTCGGCCACGCTGGTCACCGTCCGGTGGAACACCCGGACCCTGTTGTCCGCGACCGACGGGTCGAAATAGGCGATGAACGAGGGGTAGTTCAGATCTAGTGATGCGTTCCGGCAGCGGGTTTTAGTGGCCGACCTTGTGATAGCCTGGATCTGCTCCTCTGTGTAGTTCATGGCGCAGAGGAAACTTTTGTAGTCCCCGGCTCGGGCGTCGTAGACCAGCCCCGGGTCCATGGCCCTGTTGGGATCGAGCTGGCCGGAACCCATGGCCAACGGGGAGGCTGCGGCCTCGCCGCTTGCGGGGTCAGATATCGGGCCGCCGGTGTTGTCCGACGTGATCGCAGTGGTCATCATGGCCGACCGGATGGCCGCGGTGCTCCAGTCGGGGTGGAGCGCCTTCAGCATGGCGGCCACCCCTGCGGCGTGGGGGCACGCCATGGACGTCCCGGAGAGGACGTCGAACGGGCTGCCCATGGCCTCGCCGGGGACGTAGGACGCCAAAACCCCCGTGCCGGGGGCCATCAGATCCGGTTTCAGCACGTATGGGGAGATTCGGGACGGTCCCCTGGAGCTGTAGACGGCCACAGCGGGGGACGGCCTGGTGCCGAACACGGTCTTCCTGAACCTGAGGCTCGCCGTTGGGGTGGAGCTGCTGTTCATATAGCCCAAGAGGCGTTCGCCGTCCGGAGGGGCTACCAACACCGCGGGGAAGGCGACCCTGTAGTGCCTCTCTATGTTGTAGCTTTGTAATATGAAGATGGCACCGGGCAACCTCGCTCGCCGGACACTGTCCTCCCGGAAGAACCAGTCGTATAAGCCGTCGTCGGAGAGGCCCTGGCAGAGTACCACCCTGTTTCGGCTCTGCTCCAGTAGTGTGTCGTTCCTGCAGTTGGCGACCAGGACGAGGGGCAGCCGCCTCGTGGACGGCGGGCTCCCAACGTAGAGGGAACCACCGTGGATGGTGGTGCCGTCGCCGAGTACCACCGTGCCGGAGAACCGGCGGTCTGTGGTGGTCGCGCCGACGGTGAGCGCCCAGGGGATGCCGGCGCGTAGGGTGGTCAGGTCGGGGCCGCGGTTCCCTGCGGTGTGGGCGACGAAGATGCCCTTTTTCATAGCGGCGAAGGCGGCGATGGCCAGGACGTTGTCGTGGAGAGCCGTGCTGCGCGAGGAGAGGGAGATGGAGATGACGTCAACGCCGTCCGATATGGCCCCGTCGATCCCGGCCAGTATGTCCGCCGAGGAGGAGCCCTCCTTCCAGAGCACCTTGTAGATGGCGACGTGGGCGCGCGGCGCGGCGCCCCTCGCTGTGCCGGCGCCGTAGCCGAAGTAGCTAGCCCCCTTGACGTAGTTGCCCGCGGCGGTGGAGGACGTGTGGGTGCCGTGCCCGTCCGTGTCCCTGGGGGAGTTGACGGAGATGTTGAGGCTGGGATCGCCGGCAAGGAGTCCCCTGTTGAAGAAGCGAGCTCCAATGAGCTTGCGGTTGCACATGGCGGTGGTGAAGTTGTCGCCCACTTCGCAGGCGCCCTTCCACCTCTTCGGCGGCGCCGGCATGCCGTCGTCCGCGTAGCTCTCGCTCTCGGGCCAGACCCCCGTGTCCACTACCCCGATGATGGACCCCTCCCCGTAGTGTGACGCCGGCCAGATGCCGTGGTCTTGGCTGAGCCCCATGAAGTTGGGCGTGTAGGTAGTGTCCAGCTCGACGGGGAAATCTCTGTGGGCTTGCAGGAAGCCATGGGACCTCTTGATCTGCTCCAGATGGGAGGGGGAGATCCGCGCGCAGAAGCCATGGATGGCCTCGTCGTAGACGTAGATCAGGTAGGGGGGGTCCGAGACGGCGTCGGCAGCGGTGGTGGCGGATGTGGAGAGGATGGCGGCGTACCATGCGTGGTGGTCGGAGAAGGCCCTGGGCATGGCGGACTTGTCCATGTGGACAATGTAGGTGGCGGGCTGGGCGGAGACATGGTGGAGGGTGAGAGTGCTGGCGAGGAGGAGGACAGTGAGGAAGGCGGCAGCCATGGGTGAGCAGTGGGGACGGGGTGAGGAAGCCCCGGAGACCGTGAGCAGGAGAAGGGGAAGAAGAAAGCCACGGAGACAGACAGGGTGAGGGAGTCCCACTAATTAAAGAGAAGGATTGTCACGAGAATAACATGGTTTTCTTGACCTTTTATTGACGTCAAAAGAGAGACTTCCCTAAGTCCTTTTTGATATCGGGGTGAGGTGGCGACTCTTATCGGCGTGAATACGATACTTGACCTGATTTGATTTGGCGCTGGTGTGTGTGAGAGGCGGGGCATACGAGACTCACATGCTCTCTATCATCGAGTCGACCAAGTTACCCTCGCTATTTTATTCGGTTATCAAAGTGAGAACGGAACAATTGACCTTTAAATGAAGTTACTATGTCTACCCGTTTTTATTCTAATTTTGTAATGATTTCAACGTAATCAAGATCGATTAGAATTAAGGTACTTAATCTGAAGTTAAGTACTCGTGCACTCTCTCGCATGAATATCCTATTTAGAATAAGTTACTAAATTAATGATTACTCTAACATATAAGGATAAGTTAATCTGGACTCATCGTAATTAACTTATTCTCACGTATTATCAAATTAACCCAATATTTCAAGTACAATTGATCGTGACGATGTTCAGTTGAACTAATTAAGTATGACCCGTTGGATGAGTACATTTATTTGTTACATGTGGGGAGCATCATACATTCAACGGGGGAGGAAAGACAAACGTATGCAGATGAGACCCATCGTTCTCCTCCTGTTCTCAAAATTTTCGTCGAGGTATGCTGCGCCCTCACACGTGGGAGGCCCGACACACCTTATAATTCGGCTATTCACGAGAATTTGAGGCGGACTGGGCTGTTGCCACGCAATTAAATTTCGAGCTCATATTTTTTTGAGAATTAAATTAGAGTCATATTAATCTCCGGGAGTCATGGACTTTCTTATTATGTATCATTTCATCCACTAAGTCAGTGACATATTTTGAGAGAGAGAGAAAAAAGAAACATGATCAGTCCAGCTTATAAATTAATATTTAGATTGAAAGGATTAATTTATAAATACGAAAAAGATTATAAGAGCTAACAACTAGAAATCCCTACCTAAGGTTAAATCGCAACAAATGTAATGCCAAACTATTTTACAGGCGACCATGGCAAGAAAATAGACTTGCATTTTGGTTGCAGAACGACCAAATTTTATCTACATATCTGTACACCCCGTGTGCATAATATTTTTTATTTTTTATTTTTTTATTTTTTAAAATGACTCTTAAAATATCTTAATTTGAGATACAAGTTGTGTCATCATTTGATTATCTAAAAAATTAAAATAAAATAAATTAATTTTTTAAAAATGAATTCAATACTATTCATTTAATCTGATTTTTTTAATAATTTATTGGTGACGTGACTTACATCATAAATTAAGATACTTTGATGTCACTTTAATTTTTTTTTAAAAAATTAAAAACCCTGTACACTTGGTGTGTAATACACCTTGGTGTGCAGTGAATCTTACTCTAAATATTTACACATGTCGAGAGTCTGTAACCCCGTTGCGAGAGAGAGTAATAACCGCTATAGTACCATGTTTCATATCATCCTAATGTGTTCAACTTTTTCCAAAAAATATTGAGTAATAATTGCTTCACCATCCGTGTGTAATTACACCTCCGTGCGGGTGCACTAACTTTTATTATTCTTTTTAAAAATTTTGAGAGTTAGACTTATCTCTCTTAACTTATCGTGTAAGTTAATTTTGGTATCGAACGGCCTAAAAATCTCTCCCAACCCCACAAAAAAAACTAATTATATGAATAGTTTTTTTTTACTTTTCACACCGTCTATTCTTTTAGTTTTCCACACCTTTGGATATGAGAGTGACGTGCATGGCAAGTCAAGGGGGATGGGTCCCACATCCCAAAATTTTCAAAAAAAAAAAAGAACTCGTTATACATCTCAGGGTTGTAATTAGCTCGAGAGTGTAGTAGATATCACTAAAAAAAGATGCGCGTAAGTTGAGTGCGTGAGTTGGACGTCGTTGATTTTGAACTCAGATTTCTCACAATCTACATAGATCCTAATATCATTGTGTTAAATTTTCCGTTAAAAAGAAAAAACAAGATGATAGACCAAGGAAGAAATGTTGGCACATAGATGTAAAGGAAAACATCAAAGTCACTAGGTACCTAGACAAATATTTGCAAATTTGCAATCAACTACAATTTGAATAAGAGCTCAGCCATCTTTAGTAATGATGGCGAAGGAGATGAAGGGTGCATGATGGTGGGAAAGACCAAGAGAGGTAGTGGAGGAAAGGGATGGGGAGAGGTATGGTAGGTGATCAGGAGGGGAAAAATCGTCAGACTCAACACTACCCAATAACGTCAAGTCCGAAGTAGCCCATTATCACCAGGCCCAGTACGACCATCGTTGACCGACTCATAGTCTTGAAAAGTTATCCTTAATTCTCATAATCGCCAAGACTAGTACGGCCATCACCGACCGACTCACAGTCCTAAAAAGTTGTCCAATTAAGCCCCACTCAGGACTGACGGTCCGCGAGCTTAATCTCTACCCACGTGCCTCCTGGACGCCACAAAATCTACCAACAGGTGAACATTGAGGCCAGAGTTATAGGAGGTATCCCTGACGAGCGTCGAATCTCACCCATGCCGCTAAAATGCCCACCATGATGTCCTTCCTCAGAGAACGAGTGAGTGGGCAGTGGGTGATCCCCATGATCTAACAGATCATTGCTCAACTAACCACATGCCCTCGCTAAGTCAGAAAAGAGACGACGCCCAGGCGAATGATATAAGTAGGGTCCTAGGCGGACCTACACGGGGGATGGTGATACACACACGTGTTGTGACACCCTACCACTAGCCTACAGATGCATACACGGTCGTACACTTGCCTCCGAAGAGATATAGAGAGAACTCCATTGTCTCCAGGCTCCACACCCCGTCTCCGAGCACTTGGTGCCCTTCCGAGCACTCTCTCCACCTCTGGAACTTTTATCTCCTTTTCTCTCTACTCTCTAATTTTCTCCTGTGTGTGTCTCTGACTTAAGTATCAGAGGATTGTCCCATGAGATAACATCTAGGGCTCTTGCTGACGCGTTGCTTAGTGCTTGCAGGTTTTCTTGGGGCGGCTGGACACTCTTCCCCTCTAAATAAATCTCAAAGGTGTAGTACGAGGCCCAAGGTAACACTTTTCCATCTCTACACTTTTTGGCGTTTGTCCCCTGGGATCACATCCAGTACTCCTTCTGACGAGCTACTTAGTGCTTGCAGATTTTCTCAAGAAGGTTTGACACTATTCCCCTCCAAAGAAATTCCAAAGGTGTAGTATACGAGGCCCAAGATAACACTTTTCCATCTCTATACTTTTTGACACTGTCTGTGGGAAGAGGACGTAAAGTCATGGCAACCTATGGAAACTACCGCAAGACTAGCAACTGTTAGGGTGTTTCGGCCTCCCAACGAGCCTTACAGGAGGCCTCCTCCCAATCATATCTATCTCACGGCGTAGCTCCATCGAACCCCACCACGGTCGAACTGGCGGAGATGCACCGCCAGATATAGGTGCTGAAGGAGGCGTACCAAGGCCACCTCAATCGTCAAGCGGAACAAGAACATACATCAACCGTGCCCCCCCCCCCAAACAGAGGGGCTCCCAGTATGGCGGAGTCGTGTCGTGTCTGTGAGCCTTTGCTACTCTCTGCCGCCCACGCTCCTTGTCCGTGCATCTAGCCCTCGCTGCACCCTGCTAGTCCGCTGCACTCCAACCCTAAAATGGCACAACGGTTGAGGTGCTATGAAGAGGTAGAGCATGAGCTGGAGAGCAGAGTCGGCTACCTGGATGACATCCTCCAGACAGCACGAATAAAGGGGTTGATCGACGCCGATGCCAACTTCCATGCTTCCTTCTCTTGCAAGATCATGGAGGTGCCGATCCCCCCAAAGCTTTAGTTGCCGATGTTTACTCCATACGATGACACCACTAATCACATCGACCATATGCATAGCTTCGAATCCAACTTGATCTTCCACAGGACCTCAGATGCTGTCAAATGTCTGGCGTTCATCACCACGTTGTGAGAGAACGCTCAGAC
The DNA here is from genome assembly GCA_022559845.1 of Amorphophallus konjac. Taxonomy (NCBI): domain Eukaryota; kingdom Viridiplantae; phylum Streptophyta; class Magnoliopsida; order Alismatales; family Araceae; genus Amorphophallus; species Amorphophallus konjac. The sequence continues at coordinate 145,436 of JAHNEJ010001530.1, read as the reverse complement.
GTGATTTGAATCGCTCCATGTTGGAACCATCATCTCCTTCCAATAGCTAAAGAGGGCATTCAAGGAGAACTTCCTCAGCTATAAAAAGGAGATCTAGACTATTGTGAGCCTCCTTGCCATCAAGTAGGGTCGAGAGAAATCCTTGTGGGACTTCGTTGGCCGCTTCCGCAAGGAGGCCCTCCACATTCTACGTCTGGATGTCAGCATCGCCACTACAACCCTGACGCAGGGCACCTTGGACGTCATCCTCCGAAGGACCCTTGGAGTAGAGTTCCTGTCGTCGCTGATGGAGCTCCTCACCCTGGCCCAGAAACACGCATGCTGCGAGGAGAGCATCATAGTGCTAGGTTGAGCGGTTGGAGCCGATCACTCTGACCGAAAGAGCTTGACCGAATTCCCTCTCTAGGACAGAAGTAAGAGCTAGGGCCATGATCGGGATAGGCCAAAAGAGATCAAATCCCTCTTCAGGCACTACACACCCCTAGCTAGATTAAAATTTTATCCTAGTCCGATTTTTATCCGGAGCAAATCCAACAGTGAGATCTTGAATCTAACAGTCAAATTTTGATTCGTAGTAGATCTAAAGGCCAATTAGATGTTGACCAAACTTAAATCCAACGGTCGGATCTTGATTAAACTAAATTCCAATAATCATATTTTGATCGAGAGCAAATCCTACGGTTAAATACATTAAATCAATATATAAAATTAAAATTTTATCTCAACACATGTTGGTCGCTCTGGTGTGATTCCTGATAACTATCTAGAATAAGAGGCCTAATTTTACCTCTACGATATGCGGATCACAGTGAAGCAGAAAGTGATTTACTGTGGTGGTAATAGACCACTCAAATGCTCAATCTCTAGCGGTATTTACATGGGCACGGACGGTGGAATTCTCTGCATATTGTACTCCACGAATGATCTCTTCAGCAGCACTCCGACATAATCTCTACACTAGAGACAAGAAGAAGAAGAAAGCAGAGAGAAAGAGGGGGCACTCCTCCCAAGGAGGAGAGAGAAAGGGGCGGCCGCTGATTGTGGATTCCCTGGATGTTTGGCTGAGGGTTCCCACCATGCAACTATTTAAACACTCCATAACTTTTCACAAAAATTCTCACAAGTTTATAATTACATAAATACTCTCTCCGTCCATAACCCTAATATTTGTGACCTTCTAGATCGAGTGTCAGTTTGGTTTTAAATTCATTAAGTTTAAGAACTCCTTCTTAATTTTTTCATATCAACATTTAATAGAAAATTAATTATTTGATCATCGGATGACTTAAATACTTAGCTTATTATCTTATGACATATAATTATCTCATAATTATTCCTCTATTGAGATTTCAGACCACATTAAACACCAAACAACACTCCGTGACCCTAGAAGACAAAGGGAGTTTATAAAAAATTATTTTGAGACCTTTCCGTTTACAATTACCACATAGTTATAGTCTGTCATTCATGCACAATGTCCTTGGTCATAATTAGGGGTGTAATCATACCGTCAAACCCTTCTTATTGATGACATGATGAACTCCCTACTCTAAGTCTCACTAGAAAACTCATTTTCCAGTGAACTGTGTAACCCTAACCAGGGATTTTATCGAGTACCATCCATATGGTATTTTCTCTCATACTATATCTCAGAGTGAATGATTCACTGTTGTTACGCAATTATCTTCGCATATATTCCGCTATATCTGAATACCTGAACACCTAAACATCCAGACATTGTGACTAAAGTCTCTTTATTAGAAAATAAAACACATGAGTCCTCGTGCAAGATATCTTTGGTGACTCACGTCTAAGGACTATCTGTGTTATTATGACTGAAGAATCTCTTGATTGACAGTTAGATATAATTACCATCTAAAGATTTATAATCGGATCAGTTTAGTGAATCATATTCTTACAATAGACATTTATATGTATATCTTAGTGTCTCCACACCAATGACTATGAGATCAGTCACCCTCATCACATGAGAATTGATATCATGTGCTGACCTTAGGCCTGTCAACGGATACGGATATTATTCGGATCCGCTTCGATTCGTATTCATTTTTTCGGATACGGATAATATCCGAATTCGAATCGGAGCGGATACGGATATTATAATATTCACTTCGAAAAATATCCGTTCGTAATATTATATATCATATAATACATATTTTTAAACAATGTATTATAAAATAAATGATATTATAGAGAAATTTAGATATTTTATAGTTGTATTTTAATTTAAAATTTATTTTATATATTTTTGATATTTTATAATTATATTTTATATACTTTTAATATTTTATAATTATATTTATATACTTTTAAATTTGAATCGGATAATTCAGATTTTAAAACGGAGCGGATACGGATAGTCAGATATTCGCTTCGTATCCGAGTCAAATCGGAGCGGATCAAAATCAGATAATTCGAATCGAAAAACGGAGCGGATACGGATAGTCATATATTCGCTTCGTATCTGCTCCGTTGACAGGCCTAACTGACCTTATCTAGATTCTTTGATATCCAATCTCAAAGATCCTATAACTAGAAACATTCGAAACACACGCATCAAGAAAGTTTGTATCATTATCATAATTTCGCTATGATTCAACCTTCGTTGCATGTATTCAAAGAATTTTTCACGTCAAACGATCGTATGTATGAATAATGAAGACGTAATAAAAATATAATAAATAATTATAATATAAATAAGAATGTATATAAAATGACGTGATCATTTTATAGATAATTGACTTGACGGGCATGTCATTCTTTCAAATTGTCCTTTTTTTATGTGAGATCCGCGTCCCTCGTCTCAATCTAATTAAGGTGGATGAATAGGGATGGGGATGGAAGGGCGTACTGCAAGTATTAAATATCACCCACCCACCCTTTTTCCACGTCCCGCTTTAAACAAGAACTCGTGGGGGCAGTTTGTGAAGTCAGAATTTGCCAACGAAGTCTGTTATCGTGAGCAAAAGATTCGTATATCCATATGGAGGCCTTGTCTCAATTTAATTTTAAGAGAAATCTTAATTAATAAAAAGTTAAAAGAAAAACGAAGAAACTCGCGAGCTGGCCCATTTTGAAGCTTGCATCAACCTGTGGGAGGTGCTCCGCATGTTAAAAGAGATTTTCAGACGTTGGTTTTGCGGTGAATTATATTTGAAAATTAAGTAACTCTATCGGTTTGTAACATTTTCAAAATCTCCTGTTACTTTTGGTGAATACCTTAGGTCATAAGAAGAATCATACCAAAATTTCATAAAACTTCACAAAGAAGAGTTTTTTTTTTTTAAAAAAAGCAATTATGTGAGGTCGAAAATAAAATACGTAACTGCGTGAGGTTAAATATAAACAATAGTATTAAAGGACTCATCCTTGAACACAATAAATCACGAGAGATGATATATGAAGTCTCCAAAAGACGAATTAAGTAAGTTTACAATATTCAATGATGGAATGGAACCGCTTTGTATATATATCTAAATTTCTCTCTTGCTCCGCTGGCAGTCATCACCTCCCCGACTAGTGACCTGATCCATATGGGCACCAGCGCGAGTCTCGACCTCGAGGCTGAATCGAATCAGTACTGTGCAGCATGTCGGATATAGTTTTAATTAATATATATATATATATGAGAGATTTTATATATGATGCCATGTGATTGTTGTTTGTGAATGTATGATCAGCTATCTCTGACATGCAATGGGCGATGCCATGTGATTGTTGTTTGTCCGATTGAGAGGGCACCGCATGGAGTGGAGTGTCCGGGGTGCCCACTACCACTCTGCAGTGGACTGCCAATAGTTTTGTGATAAGTTGCACATGTATTCTTCTGAGACTCATTGTCAGTTATGCTCCACATTTCTATTCTTATTGAAACTGTTGTATGTACCCTCATAGTAAGTAATTAATATTATTTTGGTCATATCCTTTTAATTTTAGTATCATCCGCAGAGTTATAGGAATATTTCATCTAAAACATGATGTTTCAAAGAGCTATATAGTAAAATATGAGAGATTTTACATGAGGGTATGTTTTCAGTTATATATGTTGGGAGATTTCAAAAGAGAATAATAATAAAATAATCACATTTCAAAGGAAGAGGCCGTACCTATCGGTGAAAATAAAAAGGAACAATATCTAACGTAGAGGAGAGAAAATGGTTATCGGAGTCGTCTCCGTAAACTCCACGCTTCAAAGTCCGGCACAAGGATGACGCGCCTCTGCAGTCGATGCCGACATGGGGAACGAATCCCTTCACGTGCACTGCAGAAAATATTTCTCGCGAATACCTCGACAAAATCTCAAGGGGATCACTCTATTTATCCTTTTCTCCTTTTATCTCCTTCGTCTCTTCCGTTTTGCACTTGTGGGAGCTTTCACCGAGACTTACTCGTTCAAGGGGAATGAACAGGCACATATGGGAGGGTGAAAAACCGTTCGCGACGGTGAAAACACGAGGAAGAGGAGAGCGTCGGGCGACTGAGGTGGGCGCCTGCATGCCAGCGCACGCGCTCGTCGGGGTGCACGCGACGTGTGAGCGACATGCAGGTGCATGTCGCGCACCTGGCGCTGCGGCAGTGGGCGCGTGGCCCGCCCGCGTGTGTTCCCGGCCCTAAATGGGCAATGGCCCATTAACAAGTTATACGGAGGATTTTAACTGAGAGTAAGTTAGTCTTTTTTACTCCTTTTAATTAACTCTACCAAGATTAAAGTAAACAAGGGCAGTTGATGACAAGAATATAAATCATAAGAATATGATTTATTACCAGACATGCGTGAAATACATATAATATATGCAGGGATATGCATTGATTAGAATATGACAGGGCATAGAAGGTATGCATGCAAGTATCCCTATCCTCATTGTTTTCTGTAACTTTTCCTCTCCGTATATTTTGGATGGACCAAAAGAATCTAATGTCTTATATTATTTCTAATGGACAATCACATGCACACCACCCACGCACATTTGATACGACATAACAGTAATATAACATTATATCCGGCTGGATCTTGGATCTAAAGAATCTAATGTTTTATATTTTAACGGGCAATCATATCACTGCACACCCACACACATTTAATATATAATAATATTATATCCGAATGGACCAAATTAAAGAATCTAATGTCATGTATTCTGATGGACAGCCACATGTATCCATATTTGATATGATATCAGAGTAATATAATGTTATATCCTGATGGATCTAATCAAAGAGTCTAATGTTTTATATTTTAATAGGCAATCATATCACTGTACATCCACACATACTTAGTATTATGTAATGTCATATATCCGGGTGGATCAAAAGAATCTAATGGTTTACATTCTAATGGACAATCAGATGTGTACACACATATTTGATAGAAAGCAATATAATGTTGTTATCTGCATGGATCAAAGGATTCTAATGTTTTATATTTTAATGTCACGTGTACACCCACAACTTCGATATATAATATTATATCCGGATGGACCTAAGGAATCTAACTTTTTATACTCTAAGAGTAATATTTTGTGTAACACCTTAGTTAATTACACCCCGGGTGTTGCGAATACATCACTCTTTATTTTATTTTTTTTAATTTTTTTTGAGTGACTAGCACATCTAATTAATTTGGTGTGTCGTTCACGTCATCAGGTGACGTGACGTGAGGACCACGTAAAATAAAATTATCTCCATTTGAATAATGAAATTGGCACGATTTTACTATTCACATAGTTGAGATTTTAATTTTACATAGCTCTCACGTCTATCTAGTGACGTGAACGATAAACCAAATTAATCAAATGTGGAGGTCCCTCAAAAAAAATTCAAAAAAATATTGAAGAGTGTTGCATGTGTAACACCCCGAGGTGTAATTACGCGGGATGTTACACAGAGCCATTAGTCGTACTCTAATTATGGACAATCACATACATGCAGGTAGTTAGGGTTCCAGGTCTTCTCCCCGCCGCTGCTCCTAGCGGGGGTGGAGGAGGGGCCGTGGGCCCTGCCCCCGGTGCTCGCACAATGGAGGACGGGCATCTGCTGAGGGGTCTTCAGGATGGAAGAGCGGGTCCCAAGTCGGAGACGACACGGACCATTTCTTTTGCCCAAGCTTTGGTTGCATCTCTGCGTCCAAGAAAGGTGGATTTGGCGCGGAAAATGCCTGCATTCACAGACGATGGCCACCTGGCGGTTTTCTTCTCGACAGATGAAATACGTACGTAGGTCGGAGGAGCCTCTCTGACGCGGCGGCGACGTGGGAATGGATCGACGGCACTCCGGGACGCGAACAGGACGGGATCAGATAACTGCTATCTCATACAGCTCGGCCTCACGCCGGACGGTCTCACACCGGGCGACTCTCGATTCTCACAAAGAGGAGGGAAGGGAATAGCACAAGAGAGGAGCTCTCTCACATACAACAATCTTTCTTTTCAATTCATCATATCATCTCGTAACACACCTTAGCCTCCTTATATAGGAAAGAAAGCTATAACAACAAGACCCTCAATCTTTCCCAATTGTGTTTATACCCTGGCCTAACAAGACAAAGCCCACCAACCAATATTTGACTTGGACCCTAATAAAATACAATTCTTTGACTTAGGTAAAAATAAAATAAGATAGGGTGGTTTAATAATACAAATACCACCGTACACACAGATACACAAATACGTATAAATACGTATTCAGGATGCCGGGTCTTCAATCGAGTCTCCGAGCCATAAGCTCGGTGCAGTGGCGGTGCGGCGTCGGCTCCGAGTAGTGGGCCCGGTAGTGGACCCGGTGTCCCCACCAACCCTCCCGGGGCGGTTGGAACTCAACTCCGTCGAGTAAGGGGGGACACTGCTGTGGTAGTGTTCCAGCAGATCTGGATCGAGGCGCTGGAGATCTTCCCGGCTAATCCAGGAATCATCAGAAGGTGGACGGTCCCGCGAGCGGACAAGGTAGCGCTGGTACACCCTGCTCCGTGTAGTGGTCACCTGCTCATCCAGTATCCTCTCAATGTGCTCGCACGGTACTCTCGAGGCTGTGGGACGCACAGGGGTGGGCTCACTCTCAATGGGAGGAGAAGGCTCGAAAGGGTCACTAGGAATCGCTGTGGGTTCCTTGTAGGCCACTAGGTCTGCCACATTAAAAGTCGAGCTAATCCCATATTCGGGAGGTAAGTCTACAACATACGCATTGGAGCCAATCTTCCATAAAATTGGGAATGGTCCATCACTACGGGCTTGCAACTTCTTAAAGGCGCCCGAAGGGAGTCGTTCGGGTCGAACCCGTACCATAACCATGTCACCTTCTTGGAATTCATGGTGACGCTTATGCGAATCAGCCAATTTTTTATAAGTCTCATTACTGAGGTTGATTTGCTTGCTAATTGACTCATGCAGACCTTTGACATGCTGTGCAAACTCCTCAGCTGACTTAGATATCCTAGACTCGAGGGGAAGGGGAATGAGATCCATAGGTTTCCTAGGTTTGTATCCATGCACGACCTCAAATGGACTCATACCTATGGACCGATTGACCGAACTGTTGTATGCAAATTCGGCTCTGGGCAAAAGAAGATCCCAAGTGCCGGAATGTTCCCCTACAAGACACCTCAACAGATTCCCTAAACTCCTATTGACGACCTCAGTTTGCCCATCAGTTTGGGGGTGATAGGCAGTGGAAAACTTCAGTTTGGTGCCAACTAGGTGCCAAAGTGTCTTCCAAAAATAGCTAGTGAACCGGACATCTCGGTCAGACACGATGGTTTGGGGGAGACCATGCAAACGCACGACTTCATCAAAGAATAAATGGGCTACTCTAGATGCATCAGAGGTTTTGGAACATGCAATGAAGTGGGCCATCTTAGAGAACCTATCAACGACAACAAAGATGGAATCATGCTTGTGAGCAGTGCGTGGTAACCCAAGGATAAAATCCATGCTTACATCAACCCATGGTCGATCAGGAACGGGGAGAGGAGTGTAGAGACCAGTGTTCTGTTTGACCTGTTTGGCCATCGTGCATGTCCTACACTGGGCTACAATCTTGGCCACATCTCTCTTCAGGCCAGGCCAATAGAAGTGCTCCTCCACAGAATGGATGGTCTTGTTGCGGCCAAAGTGACCAGCAAGACCTCCAGCATGCATTTCCCAAATCAGGAAGTCCCGAACAGAAGTCCTCGGGACACAGAGTTGCTGCCCTCGAAATAAAAAACCATCCTGGAGTAGATAGTCAGAAAAGGCTATCGAGGGTCCAACAGACAGAGCAGAGTAGGCAGGGCCAAAATCAGGACACTCTCCATAGAGTTCCTTCATGCGGTCAAATCCCGTGACCTCTACCCGAACAGTGGAAAGAAGGGAGACCCTTCGACTCAAGGCGTCGGCCACCTTATTGTCCTTTCCAGCCTTATGCCTTAGGACAAATGTGAAAGACTGGAGAAATTCTACCCACCGACCATGCCTAGGGTTTAAACCCTTATGAGAGCTAAGGAATTTCAAAGCCTCGTGGTCCGAGTATAAGACTAACTCTTGTGGTAAGAGATAGTGTCTCCAATGTTTGAGAGCTTGGACCACGGCAGAAAACTCCTTATCATAGGTTGAGTATCGAAGCTTTGCATCAGAAAGCTTCTCGCTGAAATAAGTCACAGGGTGGCTTTCCTAGCTAAGCACTCCACCTATTCCTATGCCAGACGCATCACAAGAAACCTCAAAGACTTTGGAAAAGTCTGGTAGGCGGAGGACAGGGGCTTTGGTCATAAGCTCCTTTATGGCAAGAAAAGCCTGGGAGGCGACTTTGGTCCACTCAAAATTCCCCTTACAGATGCAATCTGTAATGGGTGTCATAATGGTGCTAAAACCCTGAATGAAGCGTCTGTAGAAGGTGGCTAGCCCATGGAAACTACGAACGTCATGGACATTCTGGGGCTCCGGCCAGTCTACTATAGCTCGGACCTTTGATGGGTCCACAGACACTCCTTGACTAGAAACCACAAATCCAAGGAAAGTGACCCGGTCTGTCATGAATTCACATTTCTTGAGATTGGCGAACATGGTTTCTCTCCTCAAAGTCTCGCAGACTTCCCTCAAATGATGGATGTGGTCTTGAGGGTTGTGGCTATAGATGAGAATGTCGTCAAAGTAGACGACAACAAAGCGACCAATGAGGGGTCGAAGGATTTCCGTCATAAGCCGCATGAATGTGCTGGGGGCATTGGATAGCCCAAACGGCATGACGAGCCACTCATACAGACCTTCTTTGGTTTTGAAGGCTGTCTTCCACTCGTCCCCTGGTCGAATCCGGACCTGGTGGTAGCCACTTTTCAAGTCAATCTTGGAAAAGATAGTGGCTCCACTCATCATGTCAAGCATGTCATCAAGACGGGGAATGGGAAACCTATACTTGACAGTGATCTTATTGATGGCGCGGCTGTCAACACACATCCGCCAGGTGCCATCCTTCTTGGGTGTGAGCAAGGCAGGGACCGCACATGGGCTCTTGCTCACCCTGAGGAAACCTTTGTGGATAAGGTCCTCGACAATCCTTTGGAGCTCAGCATGTTCCTTGGGGTTCAACCTGTAGTGGGGAAGGTTGGGTAGGGTGGACCTAGGGACAAGATCAATGGCGTGTTGAACATCACGCATGGGAGGGAGTGTGGAAGGCAAGTCTTCCGGGAAGATATCTTGGAAGTCCTGCATGATTGTCTGGACTTCAGGTGGGATGGAGACTTGGGACTCCTCAGGGGTAATGGTGACGACAACAACCCAAACAGGGGCACCTTCGACAACCTCTCTATTCATCTCACGAACACCTATGAAGTTAAGGCGCCTAATCTGGTCATGGTCAACCTTAGGGGCCTTAGGGATGGATATGACAGGTGTAGGAGAGAAGGGAATGGGAAGCTTCCCTTTAGTGGGGGTTAGGGCATTCTCCTGAATTTTGGGGGATGCAGCGGGTGTGGAGGTAGGACTCTTTCCCGTGGCCACTTTTGGGGGTATTGGGAGCAACTGAATCCTCTTCCCATTGTGGGAGAAGGAATACTCATTAGACCGACCGAATGTAGTAAGGTCTACATCGTAGATCCATGGCCGTCCTAGGATGATGCTCCCGACCTTCATAGGCACTACATCGCATAGGATTTGTCCTTGGTAGGACTGGAACTGGATGGGAATGACACATGTAGTGGTGACTGGGATAGACGTGTCGTCAACCCAAGCCACGTTGTATGGCCTCAGATGAGGATGGGTAGGTAGACCTAGACGGGATACAAAGTCTGAAGAGACTGTATTGATACAGCTCCCGTTGTCAAAGATCACCTTGCAGGGTTGAGTTTTGACCATGATGTAGGTTTGGAAGATGGAGGTTCGACGCCAGTCGTCCTCCTGTGGGTGTGCGAGGATGTAGTGAACTACACCTAGTCTTCCCTGGTTTGAACTTTAGGTAATTTCCCCCACTTGCATGTACTCGACATGCGTTCCATCATACCCTGCATCTAATTCCTCAAACTGGGCAACGAGATCAGGGTCAGGCTCATATCTCTCAAGGGTTTCTCCTTCCTGAGGTGAAAGCTCCATGGACTGGGGGTCGGTGATGACCAACGCTCGGGTGAGGTAATTGGTGGCAATATGCCCTAGGTTTTGACACCTGAAGCATCGAACTCCCGAGATAGGGGCTGGTTGGGAGGTGCTAGGGATGACCCATTTTCCCTTGTCATCTCTCCTCTCAACTTGTGGAGTATACTCCAGTTTAGGCACAGCTGCGGGTGCAGGTAAATGGTTCCTTGGGAAAGTAGCAGTAGGGGCAACGGCCCTAAGTGGGGTAGCAGTAGGGACGTAGGAGGTGGAGGGGCCAGCTCTCTCAGTATAGCGGACTATGGGGTTTCGGGGTTCAGGTTGGCGGTAGATGGGAACCCGAGGTGGGACCACCCTTTGAAACCTCTCAACATCTCGTGCAACCCGGTAGGCGTGCTCGAGGGTGTTAACCTCCCGTAAGAATAATTCCCGCTGAATACTCTCGTGTAGGCCAGCCCTAAACCGAGAGAGGGTGACGAAGGCATCCTCCATGACACGACTCCGAAGGAAGAAGTCATCAAATTTGGTGATGTACTCGTCCACAGACTTTCCATCTTGGGTGAGTTTCTGCCATTGGTCTAAAAGACGCTGATGGTAGGAAGGTGGCAGTTACTTCTCCCTCAATTTCTCCTTCATTTCTTCCCACGTGCTAATAGGCTCCTCCCGTCTCCTGGCTAGGAGATTTTCAACGTTACACCAGTAAGTTTTGGCTTGACCCAGGAGTTTCATTTTGGCAAATCTCACTCTTGTAGCATGGGTCATGCGGCGATGCCAATCAAAATATTGGTCCATCCCGGTCTCCCTGTCAAGGTATGTGGTGGGATTTAGGGACCCATCAAAACTCGGAGCGTCAATTTTGACGTTCCGTAGGATGATATCTTCTTCGTCGTGGTCTCTCTCTCGAGGCGCACGGGCCTCTTGCTCTCCACCTTGGGGAGCCTGATTTTGGCGGGCTTGTTCTCTTTCCTCCCTAGGATTGGCTACGGGATTGCCGTGGCCATTCACTCTTACTTCCTCCCCCTTCAGTCGATCCTCTAAGGCTCGGATCCTCTTATCGAGTTCCGTCCGTAGTTGGCCTATGGACTCTTCAAAGTGGGCCACAAGATTGTGATCGAGCTGGACTAGCATAGCAGTCACACTCTCTTGATACATGAGTAGCGTTGAGGGGCGCTCTAGACGGCCGGATGAATTCCTAGACCAACGTGGCATGCACGACCGTGGACCTAAATTATGCAGTTCTGAGACCGATAATTAGCAAGCTGTAGACCCGAATTTTGTTGGCTAATTGGCAAAGGGCCAATTTGAAGGGACCGGTCAGGGAGAGTTGCTCGTCCGTAGGCGAAGTAGTTGTGGAACTACCTCCTGACAATTAGGGTGCCCTAATGCGACAGTCTAGGGCCTAAGGATGGGTACATACAAGCTCTCGCTTTCCGTCCACAGCGATGCACTCAGGAGACTGGCTGCATGGATCGGGCTCTCTCTCACTCCGCGCGACAATTGAAAAGATACTAAATGAGTAAGTGAGGGGAGCACGTACCTAGCTAGACTGAAAAGTCTAACTCCGATCGGAGACGAGGGTGAGCGGGGACGTGCGTGCCCGCACAGTGTCGAAGAAGCTTCACCGGTTACAAAGAATTCTCTTCTCGTAGGGAGGTCGCAATTATTACAAAACCACGTGACTTAAAATTTTCCCACGTAGGGGAACAAATCACTCCATACTTTCTCCGCGCAGGGAGACTTAGAGACACTCACACTCCATGAATTACGAACTATGTGTCAGCGATCGGACGACTCAACCGTTGATCGAGTCGTAATTATGGACTCGAGTGTCACACTTAAGGTAAGATATATATATATATATATATATAAGATTATATATATCAAAATATATATATTATATATGTAATTTTAACTTTCAAAACTCTCTTTTTATTTTTATTTTTTCTAATGGCCTTCACATATTATATATATATATAATACTTATGCGTGAAACACACAGCTGAAAGGGGGGGGGGGGCGAAACCACCTGGTCAGCCACGCAGGTGGCTGTCAGACCGTCCGGCGCCAAACGCGGAAGGGGGGAGGCGGTCAACGCGCCAGGCGGGCGCACGGTTCGGGGTCCGGGGCACCTGTGGGCGCGGGCGCACGGGGCGTGGAGGAGAGACGGTGCGGCCGGCGCAGGGGGGGCAGGGCGCTGGCGCGGTGGGCGCAGGGGGTCGGCGCACGGGCGCGGGCCAACGGGCGCGCAGCGCGGGTGGGCACGGGCTCGGGCGCGGGGGTGCCGGTGCGGGCGGGCGCGGCTACGCAGGTGGGTGCGCAGCCGGGCGCGGGGCTCGGGAGCGGAGGCCGGGCGCGGAGGCTGGTCCGGGGGCGGCTGCAGGCCCGGGCGCTGGTGCGTCTGAGGGCTCGGGGCCGTGGGCGCGTGGGCGCGGGCCGGGCGCGGGGCGCGGAGGCGGTGCGGGCGCAGGAGGCGGGGCGAGCGCGGGCGACGGCGGAGCACGGCGGCCTGCAGGGCGGAGGGCGGGGCGGGGCGCGCCCGTTGCGGCGTGCCGGGATTTGAATCCCAGCACGGGTGACGATGCTGGGGCTGGGCGTAAACCCTTTTTTCCTTTTTTTTTTCTGTTTTCCCATAACCGAGAGAGAGAAAGAGACAGAGAGGGAAACAGAGAGAGATTAAGAGAGAGAACAGGCGGGGTTGAAAAAAAAAATTTCTCTATTTTTTTTCACCACAACTCCCCTCAACCGAGATCTCTTTTTTTTTCTATTCTTTCCTTCTTTTTTTTTCACTCTAGCAACCTAGAGAGAGGAAGAGAGACGACGTCGGAGACGTCGGGTCGTCGGAGACGCCGTTGTTGGGCTCTGATACTAATTTGACGTGGCGGTGATGTGAGAATGGATCGACGGCACTCCGGGACGCGAACAGGACGGGATCGGATAACTGCTATCTCACACAGCTCGGCCTCACGCCGGACGGTCTCACACCGGGCGACTCTCGATTCTCACAAAGAGAAGGAGGGAAGGGAATAGCATAAGAGAGAAGCTCTCTCACGTACAACAATCTTTCTTTTCAATTCATCATATCATCTCGTCACACACCTTAGCCTCCTTATAGGAAAGAAAGCTATAACAACAAGACCCTCAATCTTTCCCAATTGTGTTTATACCCTGGCCTAACAAGACAAAGCCCACCAACCAATATTTGACTTGGACCCTAATAAAATACAATTCTTTGACTTGGGTAAAAATAAAATAAGATAGGGTGGTTTAATAATACAAATACCACCGTACACACAGATACACAAATACGTATAAATACGTATTCAGGATGCCGGGTCTTCAATCGAGTCTCCGAGCCATAAGCTCGATGCAGTGGCGGTGCGGCGTCGGCTCCGAGTAGTGGACCCGGTGTCCCCACCACTCTCCGCTTTGCCATTGTTGCCAAATGCTCCTATGGCAGGCCATCGATCCCAGATACAAAGTCTTGTTTGGCAATGCGGCTAGATCTAAAGAATCCGTTCATTATTAGTATTCTTAACTCGAGGCATTTGTTACTTAGGTTTGAGAAGGAAGAAGATTTTTTTAAAAGTCTTGGCGCAGAAAAATCTGTATATCAAAGGATTCTTGTTTCGTTTCTTTCACTGGACAAATGCTTTCAATTTTGATGTGGACCCTTCCTCTATCCCCATATGGGTTGGGTTTCCTAACCTCCCAGTGAATCTGTACAATGAGGACTATCTCAAGTCCATAGCGGAAAATCTGGGCCATGTCTTGCTAATTCACGATACTATTTTGGCGTGGACGTAGACCGCGGAAGCACTGGTTTGTGTTGATATAGATATCACAAAGCCTCTGTATGATCGAATCTGGGTTGGGTTTGGTGAGGAAGGATTCTGGCAACAGGTGAAATACCATAGAGTTCTGGATATATGCACCTGTTGCTGAAGGATTGGACACAAAACGGATTCTTGTAAGAAGAAGTTGAAGAATAATCGAGTTGCAGGAGTGGATCATCTGAGGGAGAAGGCCAAAGAGTTGGCTCCAGTGAGGAAGTCTGACGCCCCCCAACAGGAGTGGCAAGTGGTTCAAAAGGGTAGCAGAAAAATGGCAGAGGGAAAGTACTTGGTATCGGTCCGCAAGGCGTTTGATAGAATGCTCTTAGATCTGGACACTGATGTAGTAGACAAACAATCTCTGGTGGAGAAGCCGAGGGGCATTGCTCCTATAGGCACAAATGCTCAACGGCAAGAGGAGACTGCTTCTCATGGGGCAGAGAGTTTGTTAGATGCAGTGGTCTTGGCCCATGAATAATCTCCTTTGGACATTGCTGGCCCTTCTGCCCCGCCACCTGCTAGTGGGTTTGCTGCTAGCTTCGTCCAATTAGCTGCTGCCCTCTTGCCGCCAAAGCTTCCTGGCAAGACCCCTACTGGTGGTGCAAATGGTTGTGACCCACCACCCGCTTGTGATATTGCTGGTCCCTCTCACCTGGGTGTTGATGCATGTGCAAAAAGTGTCGTTCAGCATGTGAATGCGCATGCACCCGAACAGATTAACCTGACAGCTGCTGCCCAATCGGAGTCTCCACCATTTTGTGTTTCTTCTACTGGTTGCGTCCCCCCGGCTACTGCCCTTTCCGCCGTTGCTGTCCCCTCGGTTACCGATGTTGTTCTGGGCGTCGTCGTCCTCCAAAAGGAGGCGGACCGTTTGGCCTGCTTCGCCGCCCTGTGTGCTATGAGGGACGAATTGAACGCTCTGCCTGCTTTCTCTGGGTCTGGAGCTCCTAGCCGGGCTCGGCCCTCTACTACTGCTGTCGTCTTGGCTCTGTCTCCCCCAATGTTACAGCCCCACGATGGGATGGCCTTGCGCACTAGCCCCTGTGACGAAGTTCCCCCAACCTCTGCTGCCTCTTTTCTGGCTGTTGGTGGCTCTGTCTGTGGAGCCTCCAACTAGCCGTCTATCCTGGTTGCCCCGTTTGATGTTTCCCAAAGCTCCCTCACACACGCGCTGCAGCAGGATGGCCATCCTTCAGATTGTGCTCCCAGCGAGATTGATGGCTCGGTGGATGAGCAAGACATGGAGTTTGATGTTCCCTTCCAACCCGTCTGTAGGAGCAAAAGGAAGAATCGTCGTAGGCCAAAGCATCTAGAGCTCTACGATGTCAGGGTTTAGCTGGCATGCTCTTTGTCTTGGCATCCCTGGTCCCATTTTTTATTCTTTAGATCGTCTTTGGGTTTCAGGGGGGCTTTAGAATGGACTAGGCTGGGTTACCAGTCATCCGTTTTTCTTAGTCTCTTTTGGTAGTTAATCTTTAGGCCCTTGCTTTTTATTTCTTTACTTGAAGGGTTAACACTTTTGTTTACCCTCTTGTTTTTCCAGGGGAATGCCCCGTTGTCTGTGTACTTCTTTCTCAATATTAATAAAATTTAGGACCACAGGTACAGTCTGGGAGAGTGAGAACATTCTCACTTTTTGAGGGAGAGTACACTCGACCCGTTTCTGTCTTGCTTAGTCGGCTCTTGGTTTAAAAAAAAAAAATCACATACATGCAGGTACACCTACGCATATTTGATATGGCATAATATTATATCCGGATGGACCAAAATTAAGAATCTAATGTTAATGGGGATGCATGGTACCTGAGATTTCACCGATGTGAGCCAAGCATTCGTATCTTGTATGGGTTTAATTAATTACTGGATATGATAGATGGGGTAAGGTGTCTAATTAACCTTCAAATATTCTTGAGCTGCGGGGTTCCCATAAATGCCATAAAATTGCAACACATAAGATAAGATACACACTGAGATGATAAACCAGTTGCTGCTGGACAAGGACGTTGACACCAATGCAAGAAGCGATCACTAATATGCCTGTGATCTTTTATCCGGAATTGAATATACGACGATGGAGAGCAGAACCAGGTTGCTCGAGCAATATGACAGCAAATTATAAAATATGGTCAATAGATTCAATACTGCACATATCTCACATGCTTAAGAGCAACCTTTCAATCTGTTAGCAAGTAATGCATTCACTGGGAGAAATCTTTCGATAAGGCGGATAAGTTTTCTCTTGAGAATGGAATGCAGTGTCTTGACTGGAAGAATAAGTAAAAATATAATTTGATAAGACAGATAAATATTCTCATCTTTAATTTGAATTTTCATAGAATAACTCATTCTAGTCAGAAAGATTGAATGAGTTATTCCGTCTTAATCCAAATATATTTTAAAACAAAAAAAAGTGAAAAGTGAAAAATTATTTACTTGAGTTTAAGCTAACTCGATTTTCTTATTCCATTATAAAAAAAAGCTTTAAAAAATTTCCATAGAAATATCAACACCGGAGGAGGGATATTACCTTTGAAATATCCGGCTTTCAGAACCTTTTTCCCGATATTCTGATTAAATTGAAGAACTTGGTGGAAAAAGCTCATGCATTAATAGGCCATTCGAAGTCCAATTCTATAAGGCTTGCTTTGTTTTCGTGACAGGATAGTGAGAATGCGCTATCCGACGAGAGAGAGAGAGTGCGTGGGCTCCACACGTATCTCTCACACACATCTAACTTATTCGAGATCGGATAACGCATTCGATCATCCAGAGTCGAATGCACTATCCCACTTGAAAAATAAAGAGGGTCTAATAGTTTATTTTGAACCTGAGTAGAATTATAATTTAGCACAATAGAAATTATCTTCACAGTTCTGCCCCTGTGAAACAAATCAGATATAAGTGAAAAATTCCATGACCGATCTTTTATGAGTTGATGAACTCTCAATATGGAATGACTGATCGTGATGGCCCTCCTTGACGTAATTGTCGATACCATGGGCCTTCACCACTGATTTCCCACTTTCCAAGATAAGCCTTTCTTAATGTCTGGTCTCAGCTTTAACATGGCAACCCATGTTGCTGAATGGGAATTTGACACTTTCAAACTCCAAAAGTCCTTTCCTGGGAGGTAGTTAGCCCTTAATATAGTAGACCAAAGTGATGAGAAATCTAAAGTACTTAAAGCACCGTTAAAGTAGATAGAGGAGAGTGATGAAAAAGTTATGCTCCAGAGACCTAGAACTCAGGTTGGAGGCATATCAAAAAATGATATAGTTATTGTTGATCTCGTTGTTGGCTACGCGAACAGTGAGTAACCCGCCCAGTGACATGTATAGCATCTAATTCAGATCAAATGTGACGAAGTCGAGTGAAGAAGTCTTGAATAGAGAGCTCTCCCTCACGGAGACTATCAAGCTCACTGTGCAATTCATACTCACATGGACCACCGGTCTGAATGTAACGCTTGATCAGATAAAGTCACTAAAGGCGAGAAGTAGCAAGCATGTCCAAACGGATGGAGAGATCAACATAGCGAAAAATATATCCCATGATGATTTCATCGATAATCTTTCAAACCTGAAGAGTGAGTGAAGCTAAAACAATAGGAGCAGTGTTGGATTTTACATTAGTGGCTAAAGTAGAGTATGCGACAGTAATAGCAGTAGAATCAGATGTAGGAATAGTACCTGAAGTGATGGAGCCATCAACATATTTTCACAGTTCACAAATTTGAGCATAGAGTAGCGGCCCAAATAGCATAGTTGTTAATCTCGATCAATTGAATATCTATCTTAGGAATATCCGACATGGACGACATGGTGCCAACAATAGAAGGTCTCAAAAGAGATGTCGAATGACAAAACCAACTATATAGATGAGATCGGAGCGTCAAAAAAACTTTAAATGGATATATAATAATGCTAAAGATGAACCCGCTGTGAGAAGAGACACAATTAGGCCTGGTAATTATCCGTTTAAAATTCGAACCGAATTCGAATTCGTATTCGTTTAATCGGACAATTATCCGAATAAAATATCCGACGGATAATTTAATCGGATATCAGATATCCGATTATTAATCGGATACGAATTCAAATATTGAGATATTCGTGTCGGATATTATCCGACCGAATATGAACCCTTAGATAAAAATCTAATGATATACATATTCTATATATAATTAACTTAAATCTTATTATATTGTTTGATTATTCCTTTTTATTTTTTTTGTCTCAAAATATAATTTAAAAATATAAAATTCACTTACATCCACTCGGTAAGTTATCTCCTATTTTTTAAGATGAAGTCTAATGTTTTGATAACATCTCTCAAAATAAAAAAAAACTTTCACTCTTTCTTTATTTTTTTGAGAAAATAATATATGATGCTCTCACACGGCTAACACAACTCACCTCTAAGTAGGCCTAATAATTATCCGTTTAAAATTCGAACCGAATTCGAATTCGTATTTATCCGATCGTTATCCGAATAAAGTATCCGATGGATAATTTGATTACTAATCGGATAATTCGATTATTAATCAGATACGAATTCGGATATCACACTATCCGTTCCGTATCTTACCGTTTACAGGTCTAGACACAATGGTCCATGATTGACAAAGTGGACCGACAAATAGCACCACAGATCGAGACGCAATAGATTGACTGGTCTTCTTGTTCGCAGAGACAGTCATGCTCTCTCGAGAGTGTGAGAACAGAGAGAGAGAGAGAGAGAGAGAGAGAGAGAGGGCTATTTTAATTAGTAACTTTAAACATTTCGTTGACCTCAAGTCGGAATATTCTTCGTAATATTTCTCTTATGATGTCCACAAATTACGAGGACTTTTTAATATGAGTTAAAAGATTTGAGAGATTTTAAAAGTAATAATCATATTTGAGAGATTAAAATGTAAATAGATTATTTATAAGGATTAAAAAATAAAAAACCTAATTTTATTCCAGCGTCCTTTACTTCTTGACACTTCATGGAAAAAATTTGAAATTTCTGTCCCCGTTCTGGAACCAATGTTTTTTGGCACGTTGTTTCCAATATTTACCTTCTCGCAGGTAACAGATTTTCAATTTTCAGGTCAATGATTGATTCCGTGATGATAGATTCATCAGTGGGAGTTGAGTGATACAAAACGTTAATTTACTACTCCCGTAATTTCGGGAATTCAATCACTGGGTTGCCGTAAGAGTACTTTCTACAGGAAAGTAATTGAGTCCTGATGGAATTCATCTCGGCAGAACAGTTGCTGGCCAGAGAGGTACGTAGACGAATCCCAGATCTCCTCACCGCAATGTCGGAGGTTTGCCGAGAGTAGCCAACTGGACTCAAATCCGAAAGGTTTCTTAAATAGCCGTGTAGAACCTTCGGCCTCACTTTGGTAAGAGATTTAGGTTAAATTAAACTACTTAGATTAGTCCATAATTAACTTATTTTTAATTTGATAGTAAAAGTATTAACTCGGAAATAAGTAAGTGAGCTAACTTAGTTTGAATCTATTGTGATTTGATAGTTAGTGAGTTAACCCAATAATATTTATAAATAAAATATTGAGAGAGAGAGAGAGAGGGTGCATTTATTGCATATTTATTGTTGGGTTAATAAGAGTGGGTTGTGATCGCTCTTAATTCTTGGAAGGTGAAAAGCAGTAAGGGCATGTTTGACGCGCGATTAAGATGAAGGAGCGGATGAGAAAGAGAGCGATGAGTCTCATCTCTCTTTCACACATAATCATGTTAATCGAGATCGATTAGCGCACTCGACCTTCGAGATCGAGTGCCCTAACCCCACCATATTAGCAAACACGGCCTTAGCCTCACTTTGGTAGGGAATTTGGGTTAAATTAAACTAATTAGGTTAGTCTATAGTTAGTTTATTGGGCTAACCTAGTTTGAATCTATTGTGATTTGGTAATTAGTGGGTTAACTCAATAATATTTATAAGTAAAATATTGAGAGAGAGAGAGAGAGGGTGTATTTATTGCGTATTTATTGTTGGGTTAACCCTTCTAAATCCACCTCTGGAGGTGGATTTCGAAGTCCAAGATTACTCCGGGTTTAATATTCATCCTCTCGATTTAGTCCAGCTTTAAGTATCAAAGTAATTTAGACTTCAAAAATAATTAAACCTAGGCTAAACTATGACTAACTCAAGACTAACTATATATCAAAGTGAGACTGATCTAAGTTAGTATGGCATGGGGTCCTTGTCTGTTCGGAATGATCTCACGACTCTGGCAGTGATTTAAAGGACATCACCGATTCATGGGGGTGCAAAGCTAATCGAAGACGGATTACATGATGCGATCAGTGCATGCATGTCGCCCTCATGGGGCCATGTTGGAAGATCATGTACATATGGATGCAGGGGAGACCCTACGCCCACGTTTTATGGATCAATTGGACAAAATATTAATTATGTGTGTCTGGGAAAGCAAGGTGCATGTGTTCCAAGGTTCGAACCCGTCTTAAATTGAATTGGACGCCTCGTTTTCCATTAATTCTCCAGTATTTAATTAGCCCCAGTGGCTATGATTTGACAAACGACAACTTTAAAGAAAAATAGTCCATGCGAACATGTACTTCACCTAGGTACCAATTGTCAAGGTATTGGATAATGTTGTTTGAAATGGATGTCTTCTTCAGCATCTATCACGCAAGATATAAAAAGTTGAATGGGGCCTCTACCAATATAACCTGGAGTCTCACTCTGATATATGGTTAGTTCTGGGTTAATCATAGTTTAATCTATATTTAATTATTTTTGAAGTTTAAATTATTTTGATACTTAAACCTGGACTAAATCGAGAGGATGAATATTAAACCCGGAATAACTCTGGACTTCGAAATCCACCTGTAGAGGTGGATTTAGAAGGGTTAACCCAACAATAAATGCACTCTCTCTCTCTCTCTCTCTCAATATTTTACTTATAAATATTATTGGGTTAACTCACTAACTACCAAATCACAATAGATTCAAACTAAGTTAGCACACCTACTTATTTCCGAGTTAATACTCTTACTATCAAATCAAAAATAGGCTAACTATGGACTAATCTAAGTAATTTAATTTAACCCAAATCCCCTACCACTTTGGTTTTGAGTTATCCATAGGTTAAGCCATAGTTAATCTAATATTTAGCTCTTTTATGCTTTGATTGAGGAACATGGATAGTCTACTTTATATGTGGACTAACCCTTGGTTAGTAATGGTTTCGAAACCCACCTCCACATGTGGGTTTTCTCCCTATTCCACTATTAAATACATTTAATTCTCTCTCTCCTCTCATTAAATGCAACACACACACTCTCTCTCCCTCTTGCTCTCTCCTGCATGCTCCCTCTCTCACTCTCTCCCTCTCTCTATCTCTCAACACTCTCTCTATCTTATTTCTCAATTAAAATATATTTAACAATTAATTATTATCACTTTTGTTTTCTTTAAATTTTTAGCTAATAATATTAAATATAAGTTTTATCAAAAAATTTATTATTGTAACCATATATTTAGCATATAAAATCTATTAAAAATATATAAAAATAATATAATATAAATTTATTAATGTCATTTTTAACTTTTAAATTTTAATTAGTGGTATTATTGAAGTTATTTATCAAATACAATTTATTTTCATGATATATTATATTCATATATTATATTAAAAATATTAAAAATTTAAGATAAAATAAAAAATTTTTAAGATGAATAGTAACATAAACATATAATTAATGTTATTTTTGACTTTTAAATTTCCATTAGTTATATTATTGATATTACTTATCAAAATAAATTTATTTTTATGATATATTCAATTTATAATATATATTAAAAATAATTTTAAATTATAATAAAATAAAAAAATTAATTAAAATATATACTTAAACTCGTAATTAATGTATGTTTGTGTGTGTGTGTGTGAGAGAGAGTGACGTGAGAGAGAGAGAGAGAGTAGAGAGAAAGGAAGAGAGAGATATTAAAAAAATCATGAAGAATGGGTAATTATGATATTTTAGTTATCATGATTAAAGAGTTAACCCACTTATTATCAAATCACATTGGAATAAAAATAGTTTAACACACTTCTTTATTTTTAGGTTAACTATGCTTCTATCAAATCAAAATCGGATTAATCTAAGACTAAGTTAAGTAGATTTACTTAACCCACGGAATACGTAACCCCTTTCTAAAGTGAGGCTTAACGAGTAGTAATAATTCAAGGTCAATTTAAGTGTTTGTCTTGATGCACACTTAGGGTGTGCAACGTCTTTAAATTTTTATTTTAAAAAATTAAAATATTTTTAAAAATATTTTTAATTTAAAATATAAACCATGTCATTATTTAATTATATAAAAAATAAAAATAAAAATAAAATGAATTACTGTTTAAAAGAATAGATTTAATACTATTTGAGAGTCACTTTAAAAAATTAAAAAATAAAAAATTAAATACTCTACACACTCATAGTGTGAAGCACATCCAGGTGTGCAATGACTTACTCCCAATTTAATGTTTGGTTAGGATGCCAATTAGGCCTGGCCCAAGGCCCATTAACTAGTATTTTTTTAGGCACAACACCCAGCTCGAGATAAGGTCAGAAAATCCAGCCCGACCCATGGCAGAAGGAAGGGGAAGCGAGACATGGATAGTCTTGGGAATAAGTGAACAAGACCAGGCCAACCCGGCCTAATCTGCTTTATGGGTTTCTTTGTTAAGTATTTTTTTTATTCATAAGGAGAGGAAACTCGGGATCTAACTCGAGACCTTCTCCCAAAGAGGAGAAATGATGAGACCAGAGTTTGACAAATTAGTACGGTACATCTCGTACCACATATTCTAGATCACACTAGTCGGTGATTGATATAATCGGTGCGGGATATACAATCAGTATGTTACTTATTTTTATAAATATTACATATATTATTTTATATCAAATATTATTGTATGAATAAGTTAATTTGTAGTGTTTCTTTATAATGTTGAAGCCGTGTTCGAAACTCATGAGAGATCGTTTTCATTCATTTTTTATTATTTTTTAAGAAAAAATAAAAACTCATGCCAACAGTGAGATTTGAATTCTTGTCCCAGAGAATATTTAAGACACTTACTAACTATTGAATCACACATAATGTTTTATCATATTTTAGTATAATTTATATATATTATATTTTTTTTATTTGTGATACGTAACGATATAATACGACACGGTGTCATATAATATCGTACCGATAAAATATCGATACGATCGAATCGACAAATTTTAGATTAGATCATCGTAAGAAATCTGGGGCGAATCTAATATGTATTTCAAAAAATATTATTATTTTTTAATTCGAATAAACTAGATTTTTTTTTAAAGTAAATAAGACTCCAAGTTTACAAGGAGAAGCTGTGCCATCTTTGATGGGAGCCCTGACGGTTTTGCATATAAGAGCTCCACTTGATGTATGGTGCAGAATAATAAAATCATCAAAAAATAATTTAAAAGAATTATACGTCATGTCATATTTCAGGTATGCGTACAGTCTAATCGATTATCAAAAGTTTTTAAAATCAAAATTAAATAAAAATCACTCCGAATAATAGATCAACAACATTCAATTCATTTAATATAAGATTTTTGTTTAAATTTTATGAGCCATTATCAATAAATAAATCAATACGAGTATGTATTATGTACCTCGAATCCGACGTAAAAACGCACCCGCCGAACAAAGCTGTGGATCTCGGTTACTGGATGCCTTCCAAAGAAGGGAATGGCCACCACACCAGGCAGAGACGAGAGACGAAGGGGATCAGAGCTGGGGGAGAGAGAACGTGGGGTCACACCAGACTCAGCTGCAGATCATCGCAGCTTGTTCTCCTGCCATCTTTGGAGTCCCTCCCTCACGCGACCATTCGTCGTCCAAGAACGTGAGCTTTCTTTTTCCCTGTCACCAACTCCTAACGGGAGACTTCAGGATTGAGTTGCAGAGGTTGAATGATTCGGATTCCCCGGCTTTGGGAACCCAAAAGGTTAGTACTCAAGGAAGCGTTATTATGTCTTCCACAGCTTTCGGACGTTAATGCCCTCGCCGGAGCACTACGCCATTGCGGACGGGCTGGGGCTTTCGGAGATGGCGGATCTCTCCATTGCCTTATGTTAAAGAATGGGCTCTCCCGGAACACCTTCCTCGCCAATAATCTCATCGCGATGTATGTTGATCTCGGATCTTTTGCTAATGCACAAGCAATGTTCGAGGAAATGCCAGATAGAAATGTGGTGTCTTGGACTTCCTCCATATCTGCGTATTGTAGTGCTGGGAACCCCTCTCAAGCACTGAGAAACTTCGCCCGGATGCTGGACTCTGATGTGGAGGAAGCACCCAACTGTTATACTTTGTCGGCTGCACTGAAGGCCTGCGGGATGGTGGGCGACCTTGAAGGGGGCAGGTGGATCCACAGGCGAGTAGTAGGAACCGGACTGGAATCTGACATTGTTCTGATGAATGCTGTGCTCGATATGTATGTCAAGTGCAGCAGCCTGTGTGAGGCGAGGAAGGTTTTTGAAGGAATTCCCAAAGCCAATACAACCTCTTGGAACACGATGATTGATGGGTATATCAAAGAAAATGAAACAAATGAGGCAGAGGAAATGTTTCTTAAACTGCCAAAACCTGATGTCATCTCGTTTAACACCATCATTGCTGGCTTTGCACAGATGGAGAGTCCTAAGGCATTGGAATATTTATGTCTGATGCATAGAGTAGGCCTTAAACCTGATCTGTTCACCTTTCCTTGCGCTCTGATAACATGTGGAAGTCTAGGGCAAAAAGAAGCGGGTCGACAGTTTCATTGTTGTTTGATTAAGTATGGTCTTCAGTCCAGTCACTGTGGGTCATCGCTTGTTAGTATGTATGCAAACTGCGACAGAATAGGAGAAGCAACGAAGGTATATGGAGAATATATAAATCATGGGGGATCATTTTCTGAGGTCCTTGTGCTTTCAAATGCTATGGCGTCTGGGTTTGTTGCCAATGGGTGCGATGAATCTGCTTTGTATCTGGTTTCCCAGCTCCACAGGGAAGGCATCACCCTGGATTCTTACACTCTCTCTAGTGCTTTGAAGGCTTGTATGAACTTACATAGTTTAAGATTGGCATTTCAAGTTCATGCATTAGTTGCCCATTATGGACATCTCTTTGATGAAATTGTCGGGAGTGTCCTTGTGGAGCTTTATGTGAATTGCAGGAATCTTGAAAACGCTTTGATGGTATTTGGTGGCCTTCCTCATAAGGATGTAATCACTTGGGCTGTACTGATTGCTGGTTGTGTGCAACAAGGATTGAATGAATTAGCATTTTTTCTGTTTAGGGACATGATAAACTCGGGTACTGTAATAGATCAGTTTATTATGTCAAGCATTCTTAAAGCTTCTGCTAGTGTCGCAGGGCTTGAAAGTGGCAGACAGGTTCATGCTCAGAGCATTAAAATTGGGTTTGAAAGAGAAAAGGTGATGGTTACGTCTCTCCTTGACATGTATTCCAAATGTGGTCAGATAGATGACAGCCTTTTGGTGTTTAAAACTGCAATATACAGGGATACTGCATGCTGGACAGGAATCATTGTGGGGTGTGCACGTAATGGAAGGGCAAAAGAAGCAATTGAATTTTTCCAAGAGATGGTAAAACTTGGGGTAGAGCCTAACAAGATCACCTTTCTTGGTGTTCTTTCTGCTTGTAGTCATGCTGGATGGGTTGAAGAAGCATGCCAGCTTTTTAAGTCCATGCAAGAAAGGCATGGTGTGGTACCATGTCTAGAGCATTATTGTTGCCTGGTCGATATTCTCAGCCGAGCAGGGCGTACAAAAGAAGCTCAAATGTTGATTGTTGATATGCCTCATCGGCCTGACAAGAATGTATGGAATTCTTTACTTGGGGCATGTGGGGTCCATGGGGACACTGATACCTTCAAACTTGCTGCAGAATGCCTCCTCCCAAATGACACATCTGTGCATATCACATTATCAAATACTTATGCTAGTTTGGGTATGTGGGACAGTTTGAACCATCTAAGACAAGAAACCGGAAAAGTGAGAATGAAGGAAGCTGGAATGAGCTGGATTGAAGTTAAGGCTTGAAGAGAAGATCTTATCTTGGTTTATGCTTTGTGGACTATGCATGTAGACATTCCTCTATCTTGGAATGCTTTCCAAATTCATTTGAAGTCTTTGGGGAATCTCAGATGCAGGTAGTAACTTGAGGTTTTGCTTTCCTTTAATTATCTATCTCACATAACTCACTATTAATTACTTGCATCTCTTTACTTTTACATTGGTCTTACTGCATGATGTTCTTCCACTATCTTGTATTTATTTAATATGGGTACCTGCAAAGTCCTGGTGAACTTTCAGCCATTTGTGTCCATATATTTATTCTTCTCAAGTTGAATTCTTCCTTTCTATTTTTGCATCACATTATTAATTTCACAAACTTGATGCATGTTTGTTTGTCCTATTATCTGTTGCAGCCTGCGGTAAGCAGTTCTGATCATAAAAATGTGCTGCAGATGAAGCAGTGCTGAATGCAAGAGTTCATCATTGAGACTACTAATCTGACTTACTTTGTCAAAGCTTTGCTTTGGCACCATCAGCCATGAAGCACATGATTTCACTGGATCAAACTTCCGCATGAATAAGCTCCACCATCATATTTGCTTTTGCATGATCATCCTTGTCTAAGATACTTATCTCTTGGATATATGAATACTAATGGGAACTGAAAGGGACTGCTATATACTTTCATATCTACCAGTAAGGACACAGCTTTTAAAATATATAAAAGGCACACACTTATATTTTCATGTCTAAGAAGGTCCCAATCAACTTTATTTAAATACCATCGCCAAGGTATTTTTATAATCTAGTATACTTCAAAAACTCCAAACAACAAGAATACCCCTAAGAAAGCCATCAAATATGATAAGAATATTAGTTTTAATATATTTTAATTAGGTCCATGATATGGTATCCTTTGAATTTTTATGCTCTAATTCATTTGTCAATAACAACAAAATAAATGCATTGTTCTAAACTATTTTTTTATCAAGCTTGGACCTTACGCATTACCATGCTTGTCCATCTTCACTAAGAAAGAAGACAGACATTTTTTTTATTGTATTCACTCAGAGGAGTTAGTCTCTACAAGGAAATAAACATGTCATTGTGTTATATTTCTAATTTCATGAATGTACAAAAAGATGCAATTTTTTTGCATGATTTTAGGAATATTTTAGGAAAAGAATTAGAGTCTGATGCCTCAGA
This sequence comes from Amorphophallus konjac, assembly GCA_022559845.1. Lineage (NCBI taxonomy): Eukaryota > Viridiplantae > Streptophyta > Magnoliopsida > Alismatales > Araceae > Amorphophallus > Amorphophallus konjac. Next base: position 117,722 of record JAHNEJ010001530.1, on the reverse strand, counting down.
AATGAAAATTCGATAGTTCCCCCTTTTATGATATTCTGAAGTTTGATTGACACTACTAGTAAATAAGAAAGCTTAACTACCCTTTTAGTAGCTTGCCATGTCTGTTTAGAAAAAATGGATTCTTGATTGCGTTTTTATCAAGCTTTTGTTCCTCCATAGGTGCTGATTTTGATAGCGAGCGGGGATGGATTTAAAGCTATATCTGCTACTGATGGAATGTATTGAGAGTGATCTTTGGCACCATGCCACTGGCCAGAACTGCACAATGTTTATACATCCACCTGATGACAATTAAGGTTAGTGTCACTGGTTCTCACTCATACACAAGACACTAATTCCCTGGCCCGTGTAATTCCAGCTGAGTCATCATTGGCTCGTAAGACTTTATTCTGGTTATAGTAAGACTCAAACAGGTGACGATAATCTGGATATGCATGTTTGTCTGCTTCATAAAACAGGCTGCAGTATCCAGATGAACTAAGAGATTTAGATTTATATCAACATTTTCCCATCTTGCATAAATGAATCTTCATCAATATGACCAATGAAGAGGCGAACTTGCAAGTTAGAGACAAAAACAATGAAGATGGTGATAAATTCATATACTTTCTCTGATGTATGAATGTTGATTGCTTTGATCGATGATTAGGACATAATCAATTGGCAACTAAAAATACCTACAAATTTGACATCAATATCATGTAAAAAGGATGAACATGGGATAAGAAAAGCCATTTTTATTGCTTAGTCTTTACTGACTTCCATCATTTTTCAGGTTACTACTGCCAAGGAGTCCTGTTCATTGGGTATTACAAAACGGGGGCGTCTTATGAAAGCCCAAGCGTGCCCAAACGCTCATGAACGTCATCCCCATTTCATGTTAGAACCCCAGTTCAGCCGTGAAGAAATCGATAAAGCAGAAGTCAATGGTGTATATCAAAGGATCTAGTTATCTGGAATGGTCGCAACACAGAGTTTTAAATTATATTCTTTCAGCTGTTCATCTTACAGCAACATGTGTGCACAGGATCTCAGTCCGTCATCAAGCTGTATCTGAGAGAGAGGTTCTGCTTCTCTATGACTCCAACAATGGAGACAGTTAATGTCGTTATCCAAGGAAGCACACAAAGGTGCTTTTGACTCCTCTCTCATCACCAAGTGCCCAATGCCAGAATGTCAGATAACCACTCCTGCAAAAGAGAGGTTTGAGATCTGAAACTCCCTCTCGCTATGAGTAGGAACAAGTTTCCGACCTCTGTTTTCTCCTAGTGGGGGCGGAGTTCTTGCGTAGAGGTGGTGGAATACTAGTCCCTGCACATGATGGAGCAGATTTCCACTCTTCCTCCACCCTCCTTTCCCCACCCCGCAAACTTTTCCCGTTTTGTTTTGGACCATTTTTAGTTTTGGCCGATGCCCTCCCCCATTTCACCTTCCGTCACTCTCCGTCGTGATCCTCCCCCCATTTACCACCTCTTTGGGAGGTGTCCACCTCTCTCTCGGCTTCCGGCGTACTCCCTTCCACTTCCCCCAGAACTTCTGTTAGCCTAAGTTGTTTTGAAGGCTCTCTAGTCCACCCTCCTGCAAAGTCCTTAGCAAAGGCTCTACCCTCCCGATCGAGTGTTCCGCTCCTCAGATATGCAGATTCCTGAAGTTGTTCGGTTAGGTTGGTTGTGTATCACCCACCGTTGCATCCGGAGATCCCCGAGGTTGCTAAGCTCTCAAGCCTGTTGTGGTTACTCAAGGATATGTTAAAAGGCTAGCCAAATATCTTGAGTAAATGCATCTAGTCGATGCCCCATTCGGGTGCATGTCATCTGAGGTATCTAATTTTATTTAGCTGTCAGGATAGTGAATACAATTTGCAGTTGGCTGGATGAAGTCCGCTTGCTTGAGATGCGAATCAGCCTTCATCTACCATTTTCTACTAGTGATAGAGCTTTGTAATGTTTATATTACAACTACATGTTTGGGGTTTAGGTTTCAGTTGTCTTCTCTTCTAGCGCTGAATGGGCGGGGTATCTATCAGTCTACCAGTATGTACTTTGTAGTGGCCCGTTTCTACTAGTGATAGAGCTTTGTAATGTTTATATTACAACTACATGTTTGGGGTTTGGGTTTGAGTCGTCTTCCCTTTTAGCGCTGAATGGGCGGGGTATCTATCATTCTACCAGTATGTACTTTGTAATGGGTTAGTGACAGTTTTCCCCTTGTCTTCATAAAAAAAAAAAAAGCAGTTCCTCCGTATAGAATCGCCATAAATGTATATAGACTATTCGCACCACTTGAATACTTGATTGTGTGTGTGTGTGTGTGTGGGGGTGTGAGAGAGAGAGAGAGAGCTCCGTTCTCGTCAACGTGCATCTTCCTCTCCACAATGTGCATCTTTGGCATGCTCACCCATGTCCACATCCCCCAGTGGAGAAACTATAGGGTTGGGCAACTCTATGTCAGGAATTAGTTAGGAAGCATCGAGTACAGTGTAATAGAACGGATGGAAGTGACAGATCCTCTTGTTGTTAACGAGGGAGTTCCTCTCGCCTCCTACACGTACTCGTCATTAGTTGGCTTCCATTAGCTATCTCTCATCATTCGTGACGGATCACTACTTTTATTACATGTTATTGGCTTTCGCCTTTTAGCCTCTCTTTGGTATTGGTTTATCCCGGGTTAGTTTTAGGTTAACTCCGGGATAAATTTTTTTGTACTTTAGTAAGGAGTTAGTGTTAGTCGAGTTAAATTAAGGACTAATTCAGGGATATTTCTAGATTTTGAAATTCACACCTAAGAGTGAGTTAAGGTGGGTTAACCTCCTACCTCAATAAATGCTATCTTAAATGTGTCTCTCTCTCTCATAATAAATGTTATTTCTATGTCTCATTATTACTAGGTTAATCTACTATTTATCAAATCATATTAGATTAAAATTAGGTTAGTTCACATCCTTATTCTCAGATTAACTACCCTTCTATCAAATTAAAAATGGATTAATTCCGGACTATTTTAATCAAGTTGACTTAACCTATCTTTAACCTAACTCCATATCAAAGTCACCCTTAGACATCTAAAATAAAACTCGCAGAGCCATATAATCCAGTTAAAGGATACAGCAATACTTTGCTCGAAGGCAAATGGTAGCCGAGGAATGAGATCTTTCTCGCCTTACAAGTCACACCTTCCATGCAGTTCACACGGTGTCTTACCAAATAAACGTGTGCTGCACTACAGTGCAGGTGATCTATTTCTTTGTTACAAGGTGCAGTACTTCTATGTTGTCGCTGACATGCATTGTTTAAATATCAACTTTCTTAATGATTTTTTTTCTAGTATAAGGTTTTTTTGTACTCACAAGATTATGACTGGTCCGCATATACAGACATCATCTCTAAATTTGTAAGAGTAATATTTAGTGCACCGATTACACTAATTACATCAATTGATATAATTAATGTAACACTTAATAATTTTTTTAAATTTTTTTTTGAGTGACTCACATCTCAAGTTTACTTGACCTCCACGTCACGTCATCAGGTGACGTGATGCGAGGGTTAAGTAAAAATAAAAATTAGACTCTGTAAATAGTAAAAAATATTATTTTTTATTAATCATAGGGAGATAAATTTTTTTGCTTAGATCTCACGTCACATCATCCGATGAGGTGACGTGGGGCCAAGTAAACTTATGATGAGGACTACTCAAAAAAATAAAAAATTTTATTAAGTGTTATATTAATTATACCCGTAGGTGTAATTAATGCGTGAGTGCACTAAGTATTACTCGATACGTAATTCTCCTTGAAAAAATAATCATACGAAGAACATGTACCACGTGAAAGGAATAGGTTTGTGCCCATGAGAACCGCATCGATTAAAGTGCAAAACAAAATACGTTGTACAAAGTACGTACAGTTCCCTTCACTCAACACACCTACCTTAAGATAGTCCAACAACTTGGTAGTGCCAAAAACACCAATCTTCCAACGTATATAAATTTTCCCTTGAAAGGGATACCCGAATACCCTAACTTTTTTTTGCCAGGAAGGATATTTACAAATTCCGAGCAATCTCCCAATTATTCTCTCCCTAGAAAGAGAACTTTTCAGTACAATTGTGACATACATATCTACCTCTACAAAGTATTATTCTAGATTCGGCAATCTGATACCGGAAAATAAACTTTCTATGCTCTTCGCCACTCAACGGAGACAAATTCTAAGTTAAATTTCTCTCTCGTACAACCACATGAACTGAGATTATAATTTATAACTTCTCCCGAAGAAAAAAGAAAAAGAAAATACGATGCTAATTGGGCTAACAAAGCTAGTTGGCATATCCAAGTACTCCTCATGGCACACGGGATCTCATCTCTGGCAGGGAGACTCCCATGCTATTCATTGGGGATGATCCAGCCGATGCCCACGGTGGTGGGGAACGCACACCAATGACATGTTTGCAGAAATCCACACATGCCACGGGATGCGTTTCCCCCCAATTGCACACGGCCCCTCCTCCTCATATCCCCTAATACTACTCTAGGGAAGGGGGTCCCCCTCCCAGGGGACACCCCTCCCCTTTTGTTTTCAACTCACCATCACCCTCCCACCTTCTTCCCTGTTTCCTCTCCCACGCCTCATCATAACGGGCACCGAGGAGGAGCTAGGATCCCAAACAACCGCCCACTTTAAGCGTCACCGTCTTCCCTGCTCCAGGAGGGCGGGACCGGGAAGACTTCAGCCAAATTTAGGGCAGCACTCTTGCGGTTACATTTGCTAAATCTTACCGCAGGTGACGATATTCCGGCATCCTAGCCGCCGGTGCCAGCCAAGAGGACCCCCAACTTCTTTTTACGGTGGGAGATTAAAAAAATCCGTTTCCCGCCAAAAAAATAACAGTGGGATCCCCCTTCTTGCGCTGTCACCGCTGGGCCAAAAAATTTCGCCGCGAGGCACCGACAGAGTTCCTGTATACATACTTGTAGAAGAAAATGTGGGTTTTTCTTTAAATATACTTTTAGACAATCTCATGTATGGGAGAAGAAAATTGTACAATTAGTAGGATTTATCGATCCGGTGCGGATCGTTCCGACTCGCACGACTTGACCTGACTCAGACTGTGAACGGGACGTCCGAGTTATGGGACGTCACCGAGTTACCTCATTAATTTAATATTATATTATATTATATTATATATATTATATCTTTTTTAATATTATTCTATTATTTTATATACTATATATATATAATCTTTTTTATTTTAACATGGAATGAGATAGATTGAGACGAGTTGAGTCAGAACTGACCCAACCCGTCTCATCCCGTGATCGGAGCCGACGGCAAACCGCGACAATTAGTAAAGAAAATGTCTGACAGGCCGTGAGCCAAGGAGATAGATAACGCATCCCAAAATATGATCTTAATTCCTCTTCTTCGATCTGAAAGATGTAACGACGGAAGTTAAAGGTATAATAATATTATTCAAATAAACGTGGGCAAAGAGCACTCGAATGATCACTGTACGCACTATGCACTATCACTTCTTTATCATCGGTAAACTTTCTATCCAGTTAAATATTATGTGAGAAAGTTTCATATGAAATGTAAAGCTTCATAAAATTCGATAATATTGGATAACTCTAAAGTTTCATATGAAATGTAAAGCTTCATAGAATTTCCCCAAATCTTCCTCCCATTTCACTCTCTTTCCTTTAAAACAACTGCCCATCATAAGGAGAAGGGGAGCCCTTGACGCTTAGCGCTATAATTGCATTAAATAATGAGGAATCAATCGGGGAAGATACGTAGTGACTGCAGATTTGCAATGAGGGAGGGGGTGTGTTGTTGTCTCCACATGCTCATTATCTAATTATTTTCCCCACAAAGACAAATCAAAGAATATAGTTCTTGGGCTTTTTGCAGACAGATGGCATCATATATCCACATCGGTGAGTACATTTGGGATCATTTCCCTAGAAGGCCATCCCATCTACCCCCAAATCAAAAGAGCCCCAGGATCTTTTAAAGTGATTAGGTACAAAGAGGTGCTCAAATTACTAACAACCCCCAAGGGAAAAAGAGGGAAATTGATAGGATGCAAAGCTTCACCATTCCACATAAAAAAGCCAGGCCCCAGCTTTGCTTCAGTGCTGCTTCACCTGTTCTTGGATGCAATAAAGAAGATTAAAGCCCATCACCCCACACCCACAGGCCACAGGCTTCTCCCCCCCCTACCCTTTTAACTCCTCCCCCATCCACGGCTGTTAGCTGTCAAAGCCACCACCTTTCTCTGGGGAAGCCTCCATCCCTCCACAGCTCTCTGCTCTCCTCCCCCAATGGCGGAGACGCTGAGCCCCGTGAAGCCCCCCAAGAGGGAGCACCGCCACCACAAGAAAAGCCAGGGCAAGCAGGGACAGAGCCAGGGGCACCCCCGCAAGGCGCCGGAGAAGAAGCCGAAGAAGTCGCCGCCGCCCTCCTGGGGGGCCATCAAGAGCCTTTTCACCTGCAAGCACCACCACGCCGACGGGGGTGGCGGCGGCAAGAAGTGCAGGAAGACCAGGTGCTCCGGCTCCCTCTGCAGCTCCAGGGACGGCTCCCGGGTGACTCAGCGCCCGGAGACGCCGTCCCCGGAGTCCCGGAAGAAATGGTCCGGCGCGGGGGGGCGTGGCGGGGCCGGCGGCAGGGCTGCGAGGGGCACTCCGGAGGGGACTGGTGCAGCCGTTTCCTCCTCCTATTCTTCCCTCTCGTCTTCTTCTGTAACAGTTGGTTCGTCTTCCTCTTCGTCCTCTGTCGGGGGTTCCTTCCGGGGGCTGAGGAGGCTCTCCGGGTGCTACGAGTGCCACATGGTGCTCGATCCCATCGGTGGAATTGGAAGGGACGCGTCTCTGAGGACCATCTCCCCTTGCCCCAACTGCGGGGAGATCTTTATGAAATCAGAGAGCTTGGAACTCCACCAGGCCGTCAGGCATGCAGGTGGGTTCTTCTACCTTTTTCCCGGCTTTTCCTCCTCTTTCGCGTTTGTTTAATCCGTTATTGGCGTTAATCTGTCTATTCTTTCCTTCCCGAAAGAACTCGGAAGTGAACAATCTTAGATATATTCCGTGGTCAATATTTGCATTTCATGCAGTGGCATTTGCCCAAGTTTGTCGATAGAAGTCCTCTGTTTCTTTCTCTCTGTTGTTAATGCAGAACAATGAGAACTCCTGTGAGGAGTTGAACTGCCTCAATATTTCAGCCATCTATAATGTTGAATTGCCAGCACACAGATTAGATTTCTTCTTTCATTCTTTGTTCTCTAAGGGCTGGTTACCCAGTATCATTCTGAGGCAAATGAGTGTTTTATGCCTGTTTTTTTATCTCTGTTCTTGTGATCTCTGCCACAAAAGTAGTGCACATCTAGAAGAAGGCAACAAAGTACAACAGAACAAAGAATCCTTCCTGAGGAGATGAACTGCTTCAATACTTGACCCGTCTGTAATGGTGAATTGCCAATCCAGGCACTAGGTTTCTTCCTCCATTTTTGTTCTCCCAGGACTGCTTCCACAACACCGTTCTAAGCCTATACTTGGATACCGTGGTCTGATGTTTCTCTTAATTGCAAACTTCATGGCAGTACTGGAACTGGGTCCTGAGGACAGCAGCAGGAACATTGTGGAGATCATATTCCAGTCGAGCTGGCTGAAGAAGCAGGCCCCCGTCTGCAAGATCGACCGCATCCTCAAGGTGAACAACACCCAGAAGACCATCTCCAGGTTCGAGGAGTATAGGGACTCCATCCGGAGCAAAGCCAGCAAGCTCCCCAAGAAGCACCCCCGCTGCGCCGCCGACGGCAACGAGCTCCTTAGGTTCCACTGCGCGCCCCTCGCCTGCTCCCTCGGCCTCAACGGCTCCACCAGCCTCTGCCAGTCCACCCCGCACTGCAGCGTCTGCAGCATCATCAAGGACGGCTTCAAGGCCGACGCGCTGGGCAAGATCCGCACCATGGCCACCAGCGGCAGGGCGCACGACGCCGCGCCGGCCCCCCCGGGCGACGAGAAGAGGGCGATGCTGGTCTGCCGGGTGATCGCCGGCAGGGTGAAGAAGATGACTACCCAGGATTCCTCCGAAGACTACGACTCCATTTCCGGCCCTGTCGGACCTTGCTCCAGCCTGGACGAGCTGTTCGTGTTCAGCCCACGAGCCATCTTGCCCTGCTTTGTTGTAATCTACGGGGGTTTCTAGCCGCAACCGCCATGAAAGTTAACCCTGGCCCCGACTTGAATATAAAAATCTAATAATAAAAAATACATCAGCGGAAGCGGAATCGAAAAAGAGAGCAACGTGCTCGTGCAGAGTTCAAAATACTCTGGGTTAGCGTACTCCATGAGTTCACCCTCGTCATCGATAGTGATAAATCTCTGGAACCATCGTAGAGTACGTCGCAAGAAAAGAAAGAGAGAGAGGGGGTTGATGCTGAGGTCACTTGTGTTGTACTCTCTGTTCTATATCTCTTTTTTCGCATGGACAATGTGGAGCTCACAATTTTTATCTCAATGTCTCTTAATCTCTCCCACAAATCTTTTTTTTTTAAATCACACTTCATCGAAAAAATCTTATAAATGTCATCACGATGGACCCCTTTTACAGTGGATGAATGGGAGTGGAATAAAGAGGTGGAGACATTGAAATTAGTCGAATAAGAGAAGAAAAGGATAATGATCAGAAGGAAAGAGATAAAAGATAAGGGGTAGGGAGGAGCCGCTCCTCTCCATGCACTCAAGAGTTGGTGTGTCCTTTGTTAAAAATCGGAGTATCTGTAGAGATGGACAAATAACAGAGGAGGAAAAAGAAATGGGGAAGAAAGTGATCACACCACAAGAATATTGAGATTTTCGTGGTTCGGAGACGATGAGTCTTCTTACATCTACAGTCGCAGCAGGGTTTCCTCTATAATGACAAACGTACCCAGAATCATATAAAGAGAGAGTTCGCAGCCTTTTTATACAAGGAAATTAAGACGCCCAACCGTCAGGATACAAAAGATAATAATGTCCCTATTATAAACATAAATTTTCTTTCGGGGGTTCTGCCCCCGGAAACCCCGCCGCAAGAGGCGCTGCCCCCTTGAAGGAACCCCCGGAAACTCCGTCGCAAGGGATGCCACTCCCTTGACCCCCGCGACCTGATCGCACAGGTCGATCTGCGTGCGAGGGCGCACGATGACGAGTTCAGACTTCATACTCTAACACCCCCCCTCACACACACACACACAACTCTTGGGTGCATGGAGAGGAGCGTTCCCTATTCTCCTTCATCTTTTGTCACTCTTCTCATGATCTTTATCCTCTTCTCCTCTAGGTTGGTCAAATTCACGTCTCCACCTCTCTTTCGCTCCCCTTCGTCAACTATAAAAGGGGTCATCATGGTGAGATTAGAAGTTTTTTTTCTCTGAAATGTGATTTTAAGAAAAAAATTTGAGGTAGAGATTAAGAGATAGTGGAAGAGAGTTTGTGAGTTCGTTGGTTCGACGTGTGTGTGTGTGTGAGAGAGAGAGAGAGAGAGAGAGTGCACTGTCAGTGACGGTAGTGGTAATCTCTTTTGTCTCTCTTTCGGCGACAGACTCGGCAACGACTCCGAAGGTTCATCACCATTGATATGTGAATCTGGAGGGTGGGCTCGTGAGACAGACTCTCGCAGTTTACCTTCGACTCTGCTCGAGTATGTTGCGCCTTTTTATGTTTCCATTTTGGCTGACAATGTATGTCCTTATATTTTTTATTATTATATTTCTATATTCAAGTCGGGGGTTATCAACACTGGTATCAGAGCGGATGGGTCAACACTCCGACGGGGCGGCCCCAATGGGCACCCGGATGGGGTGCCAGGCGGCCCATTAACACCAAGTTCTTCCGTTTTTCTCCCCCCTTTCTTTCCCACATCTTCCTTTCACTGTACAGCTGGTTGATTCAGCTTCTTTCTCACCTCCACTCACTTCTTTAAAAAAAACCTGAGCTGCCCCCACTTCCTTTCCCATGTAGCTTTCTCGCTGTTCGGCTTCTGAAACAAGCAGTGTGGGGTTGGGCTCAGCGCCTTTGCTTGTCGTCTCCTGCCCAGTTTGAATTATGAATTGCTCGCTCCCTTGTTGGAGACGATGGCTGATAAAAAGCCCTGGTTTGTACTATGCTCTGGTTTGGCTTGGATGTTGTGATGTGGTGAAGTTCTGAGGTGGGGAAGCATACAGAATAAGACTAAATCCAGGGGGATCCATTGCCACATGCCCAAGCTCTCCTTCTTTATTGATCTCTTTTGACCTACCTGGTGTCTACATGTGGAGCTGTGTGTGTGGTCTGTGCATGCGTAACGGGAAGCCTGAAGGGAGCATGTTTTTAAAAGGAGCTGGAGGACAAGATCATGATGCGGTCTCTTGAGTAAAGAGAGGAAGGGGCAGAGGGTGGTCTGCTGCTCTCTCTTGGAGCCAAGAGAGTATGGGTCCTAGGGGAGGAGATTGCTCTGTTGTTTAGGGAAGCTCTAACAGCAGATGATGCTTAAACGGCTTCTTTGGGCAGACCATGCAGCAGGAGTGGAGTTTTCTGAAACCAGGCCTGGATTATGTTCTGCGGATCTTCACATGCCCTCTTCCTCTGCTTACTGGAGATAAACATTAAAATGGTAACAGCACTTCTTCCCTTGTTGTAATACATCAGACCCTCTGTGAACCAATGAGAAGGAGAATTACAGAGAGATCTATACAACTGAGTCAGAGATGGTTTGCTTCCAATTTCTTGAGCGAATTTTTCTTGCATCTTCTAACATTTGATCATAGGACAAAATAATGCAAGGTTGTTTATTGATAAAGGATTGGAGTATACTATTTTGAATGGCTCAACATTAGCCATCGAGCTAGTAGTTAGTTGAAATATCACATCCTCTCCGATGAGAAGAATATGTATTGAAAGATACTTTGAGATGGGAAGTACTCCTTCACATGCCAGTGTCGCTGTTAAGTCTCTTATTCTAATAGTGAGAGTTTCGGGCTTGAATGTATCGTCTATATAATTAGAAGAGTCTCAATTTTGTGTGGAAAAATAAGAAGTGCCACTAATATATTAACTTGGTTTGTTGCCGAATGTCATTATCTCCCTGTTCTAGAATCCGTTTTAAATTCAATGAAATACACACACAAGCGTTTTTGGTTTCCAGTTGTTTTAGTCCAGAAATCGAAAATTGGAAGATAAAAAAAATTGCTGCATAGGTCGGCTGAGTTTTTAAAATTCAAGAATTTAGTGGTCTATTTTAAGTACCATATTACAAAATAATATTATACACTATTTTACATATATTTTTACAGTGTAAGCACCTTAAAAGAATATTGAGCAAACCACAACTTAAATTCTCCATGCCATGGAGAAGTTCATCCCTGAACCCTTGCCGTGTCACCTCTGACCCAAAACAAAGACTTGACAGTGGGAGGTGCAGGGTGGTTCAGCCCCAAAAGAGCTTATTACATCAAGTTATGCTTAGTGCACACTTGGGTCAAATTACACACCCAGGTTGTGCACCAATCAGATTATTTATTTTTTAATTTTTTTTGTGATATGGGATTCACATCCTCTTAACTTACCGTACAAGACACAACTCAACCTGACGATCTAACAAATTTAAAATAAAAAATTAGTTTAAAAATTTTAACCCCAACACTATTCATTGAATCTGATTTTTATTTTTATTTTTATTAAATTTTTAGATGGCGGTGTGATTTATATTACAAATTAAGAGATTTGAGTCTCATGTCATAAAAAATTCTAAAAATAATAAAAATAATAATTTGTTGGCGTACATTATAAGTGTGTAATTGGCCTAGAGTATATCCCAAGCACTTGTCTATTTCATCTGGAAAGAGGGATGTCGACAGGTCAGTGCCCCGACAACGGCGTGCTTAAAGTTGGTCCATGGGGCCCTTCAGCTCCTGGATTGGCCTCGGCCCAACATTGGTGAAGAGAACTTGGCCAAGCTTTTCTTTTTCACCTTTCTTGTTGTTTTTCCCGTATCTTAAAAGTTCTTGCACTTGATATTATACTTCTATTTTATTATTATTGTTTTTCTCCTCCCAATTACTTTCTGTAGCTCACTTGGAGCTAAGGGAACACTTAATCCAGCTCTAAAGTGACATCCCAACCCACGAACCCAGTGAGGTGAAAAAGGCCTTCCTTGCACTCTTTGTTTAAGGAAGAAGAAGATTGTAAAATTCAAAAAAAAAATTAATACCTTATGAAAATAAAGATTCAAGAAGGTTAGTTATGGGCTAGATTTTTGCTGTGTCTTTGCATTTTTTTATTGTAAGAAGGGTAGAAGCTAAAGAGCTAATTAAGTGCTCTTTAAATTACCTCTTTTCCATCAAAAAATATAGTTATCGACAATACAAGAGAGAACAATATATTAAGTCATTTATTGTCATCGGCAACGTCACAAGTAAAAACTATTTGCCATTTTTTAATAACTTATGGTATACGCGATTGAAATATGTAGACTCACCGTTTATATTTGTACTAAAATATCTATTTATATAATAGACAAAAAGGCGGTACCCGGTTCAAAAATGGATATATCTGAAGGTTCTTAAGCTTTAGATTTGGAGTCCATAATTTGCCGCGAGTGTTCCCACCCAATCAAATCTTTTTACATGGACTTGGCTGCAAAATAATATCAATCATCTGATCACCATCAAACAGGTGACGCTTTAAAAATAATAAAAAAGTGTATATTTTTGAATGCAGACTTGCGATATGTTGGGTGCACGAACTGCCCTCGTCATCATGCTAGTTCTACGAGACACGTTTTGTTATCAGAATTGTCGAGAGGTTGTCGTTTTCGATGAGAGAGAATTGGGGGAAGTCACACTCTATCTCACACACACGTCGCTAATCGACCCCGAGTACTGTGTTCTATCCTCAGGAGTCGAACACGGTATCTCCACTCGAAAATTAAAGCAGACCTAATGGGTTAAGTTAGAGACGGGTGACGTGCCCGCCTTCTATTCTATCCGACCCCAAACACCTCCCTCACCATGCGAATGAGAAAACCCTGCTTTAAACTCATTCGACCTCGATTAAACAAAATACACTCAAAGTTGAATACGGCTGTTCGAGACAAATATGCCATCCTAATCTGGCCTCCTCGAGTATCAAAGTCGCCCTTAGAGTAACGTTGCAGTCCGTAGATTGCAGATGTGCTATGTCATTTTGCGATCAATCTTGTTTCCCATTGATCCGCATACTTGTAATAAGATAGTTGAAACATGTTGACCCATGTTGGCATATATATCTGATAAGGGGGAGGGGGGGACAACTCAGATCCATCCCATAAGAATGAAATACATGTTATAAGAATAAAGTATATATATATTGTATGAATAAAATATATCATAGAAACGAAAAATAGTGTGAGAATAGCATGCAAAATATATCTCATTCATTCCTCTAAAAAGGCCACATGTTGGCGTGGATGCATGGGTGTGAGATGGTGAAGCTTTGAGGTGGAGAAGCATCCGAAAGCAGGGTAAATCCAGGGGGATCCGTTGCCACATCCCCAAACCATCCTTCTTTTAATTGATCACTTTCGACCTGCACGTACGGTGTCTAATTAAACATGTGGAGCTGGGTGTGTGGGCTGTGCATTTGAGTGACGGAAGTCTGAAGGGAGCATGTTCTTAAAAGGAGCTCCAGGACAAGCTGATCATGATGTTGTCTCTGATGTTGTCAGTCTTTCTCTTGGAGCAACGAGAGAAGAGGAGGAGATTGCTCGTCTGCTTAGGGGAAGCTCTAACAGTAGATTATTGTTGATAATTGGCGTCTTTCAGCAGGCCATGCTGCATGAGTCTAGTTTTCTGGAAACTATAATCCTTAGGGATTCTGCTCTGTGGATGGATCAACGTACCTGTGCTCTTCTTCTCATTATGAGTGGAGATGGTTGGAATGATATGTGCTCCTTTTCTTATTGGGTAAAGTTTCATCTCCTGCACCACATGAGGTGCAGCCCCAAATTTTATTTTTTTTTTAAAAAAAAAAGTTGGCTCCATTTTGACTGACATGTCTGTACCGTCCGATCAGATCGGACAGCTTTAAAAAAAATCAAACACTTAAAAATAGACCCAAAATAATTATCAGCCCATTATTTTAGGCAAACTCTAGAGTGTCCGATGTTCTTTTTTATTATTATTTTTCAACGGTTTGATCAAGATCAGATAGTACAGATATGTAAATCAGATTGAGATTGATCCGAAAAAAAGAAATTGAAAAAAAAATTAGAATGCAGTACACATGCTGCAGCAAGTCGGACTCTTGCGGTTTGCAGCAAGGCTGTAGCAACTTGTGCTCTTCCTTATTATAACGCACCAGATGATCTGTATTATGCACCGATGAGAGTGAGAGGCTGTGAAGATCTTTGTACTTTTGAGTCCAGACGACGGACCACTAACAATTTTCTGACCCAACTTCCTTGTCTATTCTAACATTTGATGATATCAGAAATTAATACAGGGTGGGCATATAGTTCTGTTGAAATGACAGATTTCTCTCTAATATGTGAAGAATGTGGATTGGAGAATAATTAGTATGTGAAAGTACAGCTCCTTCACATAGCAGGGTTATTAGTCCATAAGATACTATTTACTAGTGAGAGGTTCGAGGTTGAAAGTATCATCCGCGTTAAGTGGAAGGGTCGAACCTCGTGCAAAAGAATTCTCCGCTATAGTGTTAACTTGGGCTTGCTATAAGATGTCTATGGCCCTCTTTGAAACTCGGGTGAAATACCGCATTCGATCTCAGACGGTAGAATATGATATCCGACCCCAGTTAAGAGGTATGTGTGTGAGAGGAGGGTGTGAGTCCGGCGATATTCTCTCTCATCGAATTTGTTATCCGCCTATGCTATTCTAATATAAGAAACCTGTAAATTCCTTGGGTCTTAGAAGTGAAGGTGCTATGTTTGGATGGCCGTAGAATCTTTACCTATATTTTAAAAGGTTGCATGTTTGATGTTATATTTTTTTCTTATGATTGTTCTTTTAACTCCCCATATCGTTTTAACTCAGTTGGAGCTACGTGAAACACTTGATCCAGCTGTAAAGTGGCATCTCAACCCAGTTAGATGAAATGCCTGTTTTAAACTTCGTTTAAAGAAGCAGATACTAGTGAATGAGTATTTCAAAGCCTTTTTAGATATTGTCTGGGTAACTAACCTGTCTTTTCTGAAATTGTAAAAAGTAGATGCTAAGGACTATTTTGATAACAGGTTAAGATAAATTATCTGAGGTGGATTCGGGTGAGTTATTCATTAAATTTTCTCTTTTTGAATTTGATAACTTACTCTTATCTTGGGAATAACTCATTCCATGTGAAACGGTAGAATGAGTTATTCTTAGAATAAAATCCCTACCCTAACCGACCCAGATAACTTAATCCTACTATCAAATCCGGTTAAAGGCGAGCAGACATAATAACTCATCCTATTCGCCTCTTATTATGTTATTAAAGTCACCCTAAACGACTAAAGTGAGCTTTGAATTCTCCAGCAAAGGACGATCGAAGAGTGAACTATCTATTTAGTCATTTACCGTCGTCACCCACGATGTAAAAAAAATAAAAACTACTCGTCATTTTTTCGTAACTTATGATATGCATGATCGAAATATATGGAAGAATCTTTCATATTTGTGTAAAATGTCGATTTATGTAACAGACAAATAGTCCGACATCCCGATTTGAAAAATGGATACACGATGCTTACAGAATGATTTGTCACTTGTATGGGTGACGACGGTAAATGACTAAATAGATAGTTCACTCTTCGATCGTCCTTTGCTGGAGAATTCAAAGCTCACTTTAGTCGTTTAGGGTGACTTTAATAACATAATAAGAGGCGAATAGGATGAGTTATTATGTCTGCTCGCCTTTAACCGGATTTGATAGTAGGATTAAGTTATCTGGGTCGGTTAGGGTAGGGATTTGATAGCAGGATATATATATATATATATATAAGGCAGAAAGATTTCGTGTGAATAATAAGACGTAGTTTGACAAAAAAAAAAAAAACATGCTGCACACCTTTATTTTGTTTAAGACCTAACAAGGAAGAACATGCAGCCCAGGTACAGCATATTTTGGCTAATGGCTCAGATCTACAGTCATGTCGAGTTCGTACAGTTGTCTAACCACGTCAAGTGTCGTAATTACAGGTGAGTTTGCAAGATGATTAGATAGGATTGGACGTCATTATGTGCAGCAAGAATAAGATCCAAGCCCTGTCAATGAGCCTATGAGTTTAAGGACGGCTTAGGCGCAACTTATTAAAACCGTGGATTCAGTTAGTACAATTTAATATTTTTAAGTTTAATGGGCAAAAACTATATGGAGAGGAACGGGAGCGGATCAGTCATGGGCCGGGCCAAATCTCTATTGGGTGTTGCTGGGCCCATGCATATCTATGACCCGCTAGGGGGTGACGGGCGCCCACTCCCGTGCAAACTATTACCCACTGTTGTTGTACACAAAACGAGAGAGAGAGAGAGAGAGAGAGAGAGAGAGTGGTGTGATGCTCACGCAATGTGTGCAGAACTGCACGACTGGCGGGGAATATGTTAGCACACCAGCGGCGGTGGCCAGCAACCACGATTGCTGTAGGCGTCCGACTGGGGGAGGGGGTGGCTTGTCGACCCAGAGGCGGTGCGCTACAAGGAGTAAGGTGTGGCAGCCTGTGGCCTTGTCAGGAAGAGCTCGGGTAGGGCAAATGAAAGTGGCCCTCGGGGGTGGACCGATGTCGACTGGTGGCTATCGACTGTGTGCTCATACCTCGGTGTAGCTGCCGCAATGCGAGTGGCTTTGGCAGCTGAGCAACGGTGACGGCTATGCTGCTGCGGTTTGTGGCGAGGGCGACGGTGGCAGGGGTGCTCAACAGTGGTGGAGGGAGAGGGAGACTAGGGCTGGCCGACGGCGGTGGTCATAGACGGGTGTGACTTCCCCCCTCGCTGTTGTGGGGGAGAGAGAGGAAGATGGAGAGGCAGTGGTAGCGGCCGTTGTCAGTGACGAGTTGTGATTGAGGAGAAGAAGGGGCGGAGGAAGCGGAGGTTCGACAGCGGAGAGGTGGTCGGGATTTGTGGCCGAGTAAAATGTGAACTTTGAAATCAGTGAAAGTAAAATCTCTAATTCTCCGCGTTTGCAAACTCAATTGTTTTCACTCATGTCGGGAGATTTCATTGACCGTACATAACACTTCTCGCAATAAAATTTGTCATGATTAAAAATCTCAAAACTCTCTTATAGTTGCTTCGGAGAATTCATGAAAGCATAATATTTTATATCTATAATATCTCTCGTCAAATTTTTGAACTGACCCAAAAACCTAGATAAATGAGGTACCATTTGTTATCACTTAGGCGTCCTTTGAGAAGAGTCAATGCGAGAATTCCAATCATTAGAATTCTCCGACAAGACTTAATTTTTAGCAAATGTACATGTGCCATCGAGACTTTCGTGAGCAAGAGATTATAAAGTGGAGAGAGAACCCAGATACAAGTGAGTCCACCTTTTCAAATTTTCTGAAACACCGTGCACCTAATTTTTCAAGATTTTAAATGATTCAAAATCTTCTGACATCTACACACCTGTACGGGAGAGAGATTTCACTTAATGGAGCGGAGCTCATCTCCGCTCCAAACGCGGCCTTAAAGCATGTCAGAGATTTTCCACCTTGAAATCTCTGCTGGAGCACTTCCCAAACACAGTTGGCGTTTGGTGCGGATCATCACCCATGAGATTACTTGAAAATTTATTCACCGTACAGCATCTGAGAGAGATCAGAATTGTCAGATATTTTTTTAAAAAAATAAATCCCATTTGGTTGAGTGGTTACCCTGCGTTGTAAAATGAGGAACTGGCCACCTCGTCACCCGTGCAAAGGTGACAAATTCGTCAAATATATTGTCAATGTGTGCCACGTCTCCAAAGGTATACGTTATATAGTAATTTTGTCACACAAAATCTATCGAAAACTCGTCTAACTCAATTTTTAAAGATTCTTAAAAATAATCACTCTTGTATCTGTATCTTCTCTCCTCCAAAATCTATGACAACACGTAAGCCAAAACATTTTAAAAACATTTGGTTGAGATTTTTAAGATGTCAGAAATTTTAATCATTAAAATCTTAAAATCTCTCTTCATAAGTTCAACCAAAGGGGCCTTTAAAATCATTAGCTTTTAAATCTTCGACTTTAATTTTCAATAAGTTTATATTGAACATTAAAATATGATTAAAAAGTGCCAAAATTGGTCAATGTTTTTTAAATTTATAATTTACATAGCTCCATACATAAGTAAAATAATTTAGGACATTCCAAACATAAGGCCAACATCATCTAATGTGCCATTGAGAATTCCATATACTAAGAAAGAGTTTTTGTTTTTGGATTACAATATTTTACAATGTTTGATTGTACTTTATGGCTTATCTAGCAATATCCAAATATTAACTAGATAGTAGATCTACTAAGAAATTAATATGTCCATTAAGATATATAAATTCAATCTCTATCACTTTACAAATAGAAAAATAGCATGCTACGTATGCAGGTACAAATTTGGGTGACAAGGGTGTCACCATCTCCAGGCCACGTCAACATGTGCAAACACAAACACAAGTTGACATGCTTAAATGCTTTTTTGCATGTGCTTCAATGATGGAAAATTCAACGGTACTAATATATTGTATTTTATAAATAAGTCCCACTTAAGTAAAGTTACACTAAAAGTTTTTCAATATAATGTTAAATTTATTTGTTTTCCTCATACTTGAATTAAAATTTTATATTATTTTATTTTTCATATATCATTTATTATTAGAGTAACATAAGTGGAACACCCCCTAGGTAGTGATAGAGTCCTTTTTTATATATTTTCCAGGTCAAGGTTTATAGTTTTGACCGTCCTGGAGTCCATGTATGCGTGGGCCTCTTTGGGCCTACGTGTGTGTGTGTGGGGGGGGGTGTGTGCATAGCATTCCAAATGGGATTCGGGACCCACTTCCCACTTTAACTTCCGTACTCTCGTATTCTTGGCCGTTTCCACGTGCATCCCCATTTGTCACGTTGATTTTGAGGCTTCTCTTCTTTCGTGCGTCGAGATCTTTGTGAGGCAGCTTCTCTCTCTCTATCTCTCTCTCTCTCACACACACACACGCTTCTCTTCTTTCATGCGTCGAGACCTTTGTGGGGCAGCTTCTCTCTCTCTCTCTCTCTCTCTCTCTCTCTCACACACACACACACACTTGCACGCGCGCGCATCAAAAAGATTGTGGGGTTGTGAGTGCTACTCTTCGTAGCTACTTAAAACGTATCGTTTTAGTAAGATTGTGGAAAATTACTTGTTGTCAGTGTAATATTATATTTCTGTTTAATACTTTTCTTCTATATCACAGTGAAATCTCTCTTACTCTCCTAGCTCAATCACATAAAAAATTTATTATCTCCTTAAAGTTTGAGTTACCTATTTTACTGTGGAATATTCTCACTTGATCTTTGTTACACATTTTGCTTGTCATTGTTTCCTATCGTGGATATATTGCTCATTTTCATAACACAAACTCACCTCGATTCCCCTCTGACCCTAAAGTTGCAACTGTATGCGGATAAAGTTGTGGAGTGACGAGAGAAACTCAAAAGATAAATGCACATTAAGGATCCTACCACAGAGAACGTGCAGACCTGCAGTAACTCAGTTCAGCCCTATACCCCTAGGGGAATCAAAGTTGTGATATTCTCGGCTACCAACCAAAGTCTCAATCTAACCCTCCTAGAGACCACACCTGATGGAATCTATATTACTTTTAGGGAAACTTATCCCTATACCCATAACATCTTCCAAAATAACTCTTAGACTCCTATCTTTATGATATTTATCGTTGAACCCTTGAAATCTTCAAGATGAACGCATCATGCCTCTACCGTCACAAATCTCTCACGTTACTTAACTCCATGTGAGTTAACAGGGGTCAAATAACTAACTTACCCCCAGTTAACTCCCTCTCAACTTACCTTAAAACTAACTCTCTCTCTCTCTCATAAGTGCACAGGCATCCAACTGTAGTGTGTTGATGAGACATTGCAGCATCCTCCAGTGCCAAGGTTGGTGTCGACGTCGGGCACGGCTCTGGCTCAAGGGGTGGTGGTGGGGACAAGCACGGGTGTGACTCGAAGGCTGGTGGCGTCATACATAGCTCTAGTTGAAAGGGTGGTGGCGGCGGGCATGGCGTCGGCTTGGTTGGTGGAGGGGATGACTGATTAGCAGGGGGAGGAGGAGGAGGTGATTCAATGGATGGAGGCGGTGGTGACTGAGTTGGGAGTGGAAGAAGAGGTGAATGTGTGGGTGATGGTGTTGGCGATGGTGGAGTAGCAAGAGGAGTAGACTGAGTGGGTGATAGTGGTGATTGTGGAGTTGGGGGGAGGAGGGCTCAACAATGGCCGATATGATCATGGAGAGATAGAGAGAGAGAGTGTGTGTGTGTGTGTCTCATAGCTGTGCCTCCACCTCGACGAGAAGGTGCCTCTGCCAATGGCTGCTCATGATCCTCCTCTGGGAGATGGAGAGGGTGGCGGTCGATGGGAGATGCGAGGGAGGAGGAGAGGTGGGGATGCTCCTCTGGGAAAGGGTGAAGTGCCTGAAGGGGTGGTTCAAGGTTGATGTCTGATGACGACGACATCACCGAACAGCTCGACCACTTCTTTGATGAGATGATGGAAGGGGAGGGAGAAGCTCCTAGACATCTGCAACCAGAGGGGGAGAGAGAGAGAGAGAGTTAAGACAGGGAGACAAGTATATGTGGCGTCGGTGGGGGCATCCTTCTTCTTCTTCGCCCAGACAGAGATCTTAGACTGAGAGGACACAACTAAAGTAGGATCGGCCCTCCAGACACCATCAGACTTATTGTTTGTCCTTTTTGTGAACCCAACGGCAAGCAAGGCTGCCACGACCGGGCCCACCATGGTTGCGCAGCAACCACAATGATGCGGGACGGGACGCGAACCTGGAACTCTAGCACGCGTACGTCCATAAGCGAGGGAAACGAGTGGATCTACGCGGTTGAGGAACCGGTAATGAGTCTCGGATATCGGCTTTTCCGCGTGCTCGGATCGAGTCACGGGTTGGGTCACACTCACTCTCTCGCAGCGGTGATTGAAATAATATAACGAGCTAATTAACCTATCACTCATGCAGCGGCATATAAAAATATATACGAGTAAAGCAAATGCCAAAGAGGGGAGCAGAAGTGATACCTCCACGCTTCGGGTGTGGGGAAGACGACCCCGGCCGAAACTCGTACTCCCGGTGTACAGTAAATAAATAATTACAGCAGTGAATTTAATTGTCCACTCCACGCAGGGAGGTAAAAGGCTACACTGGGACCCGCGAGTAGCGAACTCGGGTTGACGGGCAACAAGTCGGAAGGGCTTTCGGGCCGGAGACGGGCTGCTGGTCTGACTCGGTACTATTCCAACTCGGTTCAGCAACTCAGTTCAGCCCGCTGGACAGCAAGCGAACTCGGCTGCTAGGACGGCGGCTTCCGATCACCTTCTAGTCACGGCGGCTGGCTGGGACGTCAGTGGAAGACTCCTCTTCGATCCCCGAGATCGGCGGCGGCTAAATTGACGCTGAAGTAATTTTGCAAGAATTAACTTGCTACTGCCTTTGCTGGCCTGTTCTCGGGATAGGAATGCATGCCTCCACGAAAAGAATTTTTGCGCCCAAATCCGGAGTCGGATCGAGGAAAAATTGGTACCGTTGGAAACTAGACTCAAAGGGCTACAACATATATTATTTTTAGATTCATCCAGTAAATGGATTGGAAATGAAAAACTCTGTGGGTTGTAGTTGTTTCTGACCCGAAATTACAGACAATCAGGATAGAAGAGGATCTGCCTGAAAATGAATTTTGACCGACGTAAAAACGTTGGATATAGACTCTGGGAAAATTATGGGTGGAAGGGGGGGATGTGAGGAACACGTATGATTTTTTTGAGAATTTTTGAAGAAGACTAAGGGGGCAGGAAAAATACAACAACAGACTATATCCCGCAGATGTGCTGATTGGCAGGCTACTAGAGGGGAAAACTTCATTACGGGAAAAATACTAAACGAAGGCGAAATAACACGAAATTTGAACTGGGGCTGGGGGATGACTGGAAGAACAAACTCTCAAATTTTGAGGTTGAACAGATCTCCTGATTGGGAGATAAAAATCCGGATTCAAGCTTCTGTCTAGGGATGGACAGAACTCCGACGAGGCGGCGGTGGTGGTGCGATGGCGGCTCAATGGCGGCGTCGGTGCTGAGCTTCTGACTCAGAGATGGGGGAATTGAGAGGCTTCACACTTCTGAAATTCGGAGCTTTCACAGCTCCAAGGGGGAGAGAGAGAGGAGATAGAGGGCTGCGCCCTTGGGTTTGAGCAACAAAATGGGATTTTCTTCATTAAATTGTTAAAGAATTCACAAAATATATGGGTTATATAGAAATGGAAAAAAGACATAAACTACCATCAGATCTAGGGTTAGGGAGGGATAAATTAGGGATAGGATAATTAATCTCCCATGTGGTCAAATGGCCAAAATAAAAATATTACAACATGAATAAACAAGTATTAAAGGGGGCGCCCCTTTGAAAATGAGAGAAAAAGTTTGAATTTTCTCTCATCTTGTCCCCCCTTGGTCCAAGTCCAATCTTGGACTTTGAACTAGTCTCACATGGGCCCTAGATCTTAGGTGGATCAATGGGAAAGAGGGTGGGGGACCCTGCTGGACCTACTGGTATTTTACATAGAAATCCAAATGCCTTTTTGCAAAGAAACCCAAAGATTTCTAATGATTAACCCTTTGACTTATAATGTCTTACAATTGCAAACCCAATTAGCCAAAGATATAAATGTAAACAAAAGGACACAAATGTAAAAATAAAATGTTAGTACTCGGCGTTGATTCTCATCACACAACATTTGACCTAGCACCTCCGATGAAAGGTAGGGGGTGTCGGCTGCCACCTCCCCTCGTCCTCCTAGTTCTTGCTGCTCGTGCGGGAGGAGCAGGGGTTTGTCCTAGCAAGAGTGGGGGAGCCCAGAGACATCAAGGAGGAGGGGTCTGACACAGCGAGGCTGGTGCTAAAGTGCGGGTCAGAGGTGGTGGAGGGTGGAGATAAAGCACCACCGTTACTCATTTTGGCCGTCGATGGACAATGGTGGAGGTGGGGCAAAGGAGCAGTCGGTGTCCAAGGAGACTATGAGAGGTACATCTCTCTCTCTCTATTCCCGCCACTTTTCGTCCCTCTCTCTCTCACACACACACACGCTCCTTCCACCAAAATGAGAGGTAAAATGATAATCTCACATGAGCGAGTTACTATTGTTAACACGGTACATAACCCCAGAGGCATGATAACTCGAGTTAAGAGATTTCAAGGATTTAACGGTAAATATCATTCAGGTCGAGATATAAGAAGTTATTTTGAAAGATTTTATGAGTACTTTTTTATTACTTTTATAATGATAAATATTGACAAAACTTGTCTAGTCTCACAATGGATATCCGTGAGACGCTTCTTGTTTATATTAACTATATGGGTCTCCAGTCATATTAATTCAAGTTCTGGATTGATGGTTTGATTTAAAAACATAGTTTCAAAGTAAATTTGCTAACTAGATTTTTCCTATCGACCATGTAATTAAAGGAGCATTGTCATTTGTTGTACAACTTCGTTTTGGCATGGTTTGTCGTACCAGATTGTCTAGGACTGTGTCGGAAATATATAGTATCTTACCAACGCTGGTCCAAGTCGATTCGACCTACCGACTCTGTAGACCATATCATTATAGTATCTAAGGGCCACTTTGATAACGGGTTAAGTTAGGTTAAGGTGAGTTAACTGGGGTCGGGTGGATTACTCCTTGTTTGATAGTTTTTTTCTTAACCCGTGTTAGATAGGGTTAAAGTGGATTAACTCATTCTTCGGAAATAGGTAGAATGAGTTAATCCACCCGGGTTAGGGTTAGGGGTGGGATGGGCTAACCCGGGTAAGCCATCCGCCCCTAACCTAACCCGTTACCAAAGTGGCCCTAATAGTTGTAACGTGCATGGTTAGTCATATCAGATCACATCGAGCGTCCGGTACTGTACAAGAATTACCTCAAGTTAATCTGACCTGCTGCCGCGGTAAACCGTATTCGTGGGTTCATGAGGGAGAAGTATCAAAAAATGGTAACCTGTCCGCGATCTATCATATTCCATCCCACCCCTCCCAACTTTCGGCCCGACAGCCCACAATCTACGTGGCCACACGCAAGCTCTTTGGTTATGTTTGATACCGGATTAAATAGGCGTTTCAACTTTATTTTTTATTTGATATAGTAAAAATTGACGGGATATATCGCGTTAAGAAGAATAAAGATAACTTCAAATACGAAATTAATACAGAGATAATTCATTCCACCTCTAACTCCATTCTATCTCCCTCTTCCTATCATCGCCCTCTCTCTCTCCTCCCTCCCTCTACATCTCACATAAAATAATATCATTAATAATAATTATTATTAAAAATTATTATTATTAATAATGATGAGTTAAAATTATAAATTTAATAACATTAATAATCAATAGTAGTATAGATACACATATTAACAAATCCTATGGTACTGTTAATTAGGCATCAATAAGAGGGGAATAATTTTAAAATAATCATTGCCATTAATTATTATTAAAAATAAAAAAATCTTAAGCACTAGTTTCATTTGTGGTAATCATAACTAATAAAAAATGAATTCGATAATATTTTTATTATTAGAAATCAAGATCATCAAATATAATTAATTAGATTTATCATTAGTCATAATCATAATTATTATTATTAATTAAATGTAAGTTGAAGATTTGAAAAAAAAAGTCATCTTTAATCCTAATCAAACGAAGAATAACATTATCTTTTAATCCAGGATAAGAAGGATAAAATAATCTATTTCTAACATTTGTTCTCATTCTTATCCCTATTTTTTATCAAATGAATAATAAGAATACTAATATACTTATCCTCTTGCATACCAAACGCATGTGAGAATAAAAATAGAAATAAATTAACTCAGAATGACTTACACCTATTCCCATCATAACTTATTCCGATACCAAACATCTCCTTTCTTTCCAGTGGTGAGGAGGTCGCAGGTGACTTTGCTCTATAGCGTGAGCATTATGTCACTCACTCTCGGAATATTCATCAACGTTAAGGGCTTATTTGTTAATCGGGAACATTTAGCGCTAGTGATCTCATGGGATCGCTCGTGCTAATCGACCTCGATAGGGGTGTAAACAAATCGAATCTGGATAGGATCCTTTGTGATCCGGATCCGGATCCGATATTCTAAAATTCGGATCTGATCCGGATCCGAAATGAAACATCATTTCGAATTCGGATCTGACCTGAATCCGAAATTAACTTTTCGGATTCGAATCTTACCCGCAAATCATAATATATATTTTTTATAATTAATGAGATAGGGAGATCTAAATTTATATATTTGGATTCACAATTGAGATCCAATAGTTCTATTTTCCGATCCAACAGTTCTTATATGCTAAACAACCGTTACTTTTTCGCGTATATCATACTTTCGAATCTGAAGGATCCATTGACACTCTTAGACCTCGATTAATACATATGTGTGTGAGAGAGCGGTGAAACCCACACTGCTGAGAGAGCGGTGGAACCCGCACTGCTCTAACAAATAGGTCCTAAAGTTATTAATTAGTAAAATCATGTGTCTCTATTTTATAAAAATTTATGAAATGTTAATTTTTAATTTTGATTTTAATATTCTCTCCTCTTCGTATCTCCTCATCGCATACCACTGAATCATATGACAAAAATAAAAAAATCTTCTGATTAATTTTAAGATTAAGGGTTTCCTACTCTCCAACTTACCCCCCAAAAAGTTACACCAAACAATTTTGTTAACCCAAAAATAATATTAACCTTAAAAATTATTAACCTTAATCGGAGAAATGAATAACGAAAACATCTAAAAAAAAGTATATTCATCCCACGCCACCCAATCTTTCTGCTCCACGCACACTCCATCTAGCCGTACGCAGGATCTTTCCCTAGATTTCGATTAGGAGAAGGAACACCAGCTCCCCCTGTCCGACCCGATTGTCAGGAACACGAACGCACCGTCCCTCCCCCCATTGGTACGGAAGAAGAACCACAGTCCGATTACAAATAGAAAGTAGAGACTTCCCTTGTGTATCCTCTATTTCTCTCTCTCTCAGAGGACACCTTCCGCAGCCGCCTCCTCTCGCCGCAGCGGCACCCCCGCGCGCGCTCAAAAGCGAGTAGATGGTGGAAAGAGGTGATTTTGGGGAGGCGAAGGCCGCTTCCACAGAGACGGGCTCCTCTGCACCGGAGCCCTCGACGCCGCTGCTGTCGTCGGAGAGGGAGACAATCGGCAGACTGCTCTATGACTACCTGGCAGATGGGTTTTGCGAGGGATGCAGCGATGCTCTGAAGGGAAGAATTGCAAAGCTAGCATCTTCCGGTAATTTTTGTGCACCAAGCTCTCATCTTTTGTTCTAATTTGCAGAACCCTTGTTGTCGTTGTCTTCTTTCTTTGCTTGTGTGCTGGACACACCCATTAGGTTTTTGCTAATTCCTTTTGTTTTCCTGGCGTGCGATTTCTTCAGGGGCTCTCGATACTGTTCAGATGCCCGACGGCAGCAGCTTCGGTTCACCACCCAGTTTTTATTCTGCCCAGGATTCTGTCATCAGTTCTTCTAACGAGACCTCACCTTTCTCGGCGATTAATGGGTGCCCATCGGGCTCTCCAGCCGACTCGACTGAGGGGTCGGATTGCAGTTTTGTGATAAGGCGCGGACACAACCACAAGTACCCATCTCCACCGCCGAGCAGAGAGAGAGGCGAGCATGGGGAGGTCTCCCCGGCCGTGGCCGTGGCCGTGCCGGTGGACTGTGATGATCTAGTTGATGAGGACAAGAGGAGCAGCGAGAACAGGTTGGCATGGCAGGAGCGGGAGAGGGTCCGGTTCTCGCAGGTGAGGAGGAAGAAGAACTTTATGCTCATGGAGAGGGTGGAGGGGAGGATGGCCAATGTTCTGGAGGGGCTTGAGCTCCACTCCGGGGTGTTCAACGCCAGGGAGCAAAAGAAGATTGTCGACTGTGTGTACACCCTCCAGAAATTGGGTGAAACAAAAAAACTCATAGGTACTTGTTCGCATCTTTCTTACTCTAGACTCCCTTTCTATGTTGTTGTTACAAATTACCATCGGTTAATTTTTTCAAGTGATCAGAGTAGGTGAAATGTTGCAGCTAAGTTTCTCTTTTGTTATACCTTTCTAATCACGATTAATTCCTCAAAGTCATCTTGTTATGTTTATGGATGGAGCAATTAGTTCTTGATTACTTTCAATCTGTTTATTTAGGCTGTGTGATATTGAGATTGAGACGGGGTTTGCCGTCCTTGTGTCATGTTAATCTGTTCTTCAATCATGTAATTGTCCCTCTCTTTTTTTTCTACCCACGTTCAAAAAGAAAATTCTCTCCCTCTTTTTTTCTTGCTCGATTATCGGTCAAAGCCCCTTCTGCTTGGTAGTGGATATGTCATGGGCTTTTCTTTACTGCCTTCTACTTTCATATTTTCATCTTCATGTATAGTGTTGTACTTACGGTATTATATCTTGCCTGCCTAGTTGTGTCCTGAATCAGTTTATCTAGGTGTTTTCAAATGTATTAATTAAAAATTCATTTTGTGAGTATTTTCTTGAAGGAATTGCTTTAAAAATGAATTTGTGTGCTTTAAAATAAATTCATAATACTGATTGAATACGTACCAAGGGTTTCAGTGCATGTGGAAGCTCCATTCTGTATTTTATCTAGAAGATGCACTCTTGATAGTAAATTCAACCAAAGAGAACCTGAAAAATAAAAGGAGAACATTGACCAGGCCCACACTTTTGATTATGCTTCTTTAATTTTGCAATACCTCTTTTGTATAGTTTTCCATATTCATCATTGGTAATAGTCTGATTCCTAAGTGTACAGATTAAAGCATGAGTTGTGCACCTCAGGCTTGTCGGTATAGCATGCTTCTAGCATTATATATGATCATGTGGTTTCACTGTAATTCTTCAATGTTCATCTAAACTAATTGTAAGATTAGTGGTCACAAGCAGGACTTGGGACTGGATTGTGAGGGGAGGGGGTTCATTTTGTAGGTTGTAGAAGGGTTATTCAATGCCAACCACACTGTGAGAACCCATGCATGAGCCAGTGCCTTCACCAACAGCATTATAAACCATAACCACAGAGACCTGTGTGGTGATCAGTGAGCTTTCGAGTGTGATCCAAATAGAGATCAACAATTTCTTTTCCAAGTGTGATTAATGAACAACAAATAGAGGGGTGTAAACAGAAGAAGATCGAATGAACTGTAGTGAAATTAAGAGAGCACTCGCTGGTGTATTGCCCATGAGCAAAGTTGTTGGTAGCATCTTCCTTCACTCTGATCAGCTTTTCCAACTGGAAGAGCTGGCAGTAGTTCCAGACCTCAGCTTCATATATGGGAGGGAAATCTATCAAATCTGCAGATTGCTTAAAGGAGACCTAGCAGTCTGTACATATCCTCAATAATCCTTCATCGTCTTGCACCACATTTTCCCCCATGTTCAAAGATGGAATTGTCTTCCACAGTTCTTGTAGATGCTTCAGTGAACCATAAGATCTCGTAAAGGGCATGAAGTTTAAAAAAGTACAAGCAATATAAACTACAAAGGAGAAAGTCAATGTTTTCCATGCAGCTGTTTAACAAACGCTGATAATGATTTTTGCAAGAAAATAAACACTTACAATTCCTCCTATGCTCTTAAACAATAAAAATATTTCAACTAATCATAAACCAAAATTCTGGTTTAGAAATAGAGTTTATAAATGCCTCATCCACTATCAAAGTTCTTCAATAATACTTATTTAACCCAGTTGCATATTATAATGATCTTATTGATTAATATCTCAGTTTACTTCCAAACGGCAAATCAGAAACAGATACAAGCATAAAGAATTTGAAAGCCTAAAGTTGTACATCATGGCTGAAGCATACCTATCCTGCGAGACCATGATGGATGGACAGAAGAAAGCCTTTCCATTTTAATGGAGAGTCTTTTAACACTCTGTTGAGTCATTTATCATATATTTGATTATTCATGAAAAATGATTGGATATTATGATTAAGTATAGGATGGAGAAATAAAGTGGCAACTTGAGTCATTTAAGTTCGACGGACTGATGTTGCTCCTGTTTATTTCTTTCTCCGGTTCTCCATCCAAATCCTATATTTTATCACTCTGTTGAACTTAAAAGAGAGAAAAAAGGATGGGCAGATAATTTGAATGGAGAACCAGGGCAGAAAGGTTGAACAACGATTCAATCATATATATCTGTATATATGTATATGAGTACCTGGTCTGAGGAGCCCTCTGCTTCTTAGTGATTCCTTGTTTAATCAGAAGGAATCCTTGCTCACAGAGCGAACGCGAAAGGGGGGGGGGAGATGTATAACATTCGGAAATTGGAAACAGAGAAGAAGGAGAGAATCATGCTGGGAAAGTGCAATTTGGAGATGAAACTGAGCTGGGTAAGGCAAACCGGACAACAGCAGGAGATGTATAACATTCGGAAATTGGAAACAGAGAAGAAAGAGAGAATCATGCTGGGAAAATGCAATTTGGAGATGAAACTGGGCTGGGAAAGGCAAACCAGCAGGGCTAAAGAGCGAACTGGACAAAAGCTTACCATACACTGGATGAAAACTCTCTCTTCTAAGATATAGATTATAGATTATCAAATTTATTACGTGTTTTCAAGACGTTATTGTGTTGCTTTAAATCGCGTCCCTTCATTAATCCTGTTATGTATGCTTTAATGCATGTTTTAACTGTCCATTAGACTAGAATTTGAAATGAAATCTCCTTTTTTTTCAATCTCTTATAAATGTTCCTGGAATATACAGTGACAGTTGGTAAACTGTTACCAATTGTATTCTTTAAATTTCTTGGAAATAGCATCATGGGTGTAGTTTGACTTCAAAATAAATTAAATTCTGATTTTGGGTGTCAAATTTCTGTATATTTGTTACCGACTCCTACCATTATATACAGATTAATAAAAACTGATAACAGGATGTCACTATGTCATTAGATATTTCTAGAAGTTGTATTATATAATGACTGTGCCAATCTAACCCTAAATAACACTATATGCAGGACGCACTTATTCAATGCCAAAGAAGTGGATGCGTGGCAAAGGACGGGTAACATTACAATTTGGTTGTTGCTACAATTATGCGATGGCAAGTTTGTGTTATAATTTCAGTCAAATTTTGGTACATTTTCATGAAAATTTTGCTCGTGAAACTAATAAGTCATCTAAATATCTGTTATCATAGGACAAGGCTGGGAACCCACCGGGCATAATCCAGGATGAGGAAGTCGATCCTCTTCCAACCTTATTCAAGATGATGATCAGGAGAATGGTCCGATGGCACGTTCTCCCGCCTTCATGCATTCCCAACAGCTGCATCGTCAACATCTATGAGGAAGGCGATTGCATCCCCCCTCACATCGACCACCATGATTTCCTCCGCCCTTTCTGCACGGTCTCCTTCTTGTCCGAGTGCAACATCCTATTTGGATCAAATTTAAGAGTGGCTGGTCCCGGAGAATTCTCTGGCCCTGCAAGCATACCTCTGCCTGTTGGGTATGCAAAATCATCTTCCTCCCTTTGTGTTTTTTAGCTTCCAGTATGTTTAATGCATTACTGTTTGTAACTACTATTCTTTTGTCCCTCACAGATCCGTGCTTGTCTTGAATGGGAACGGTGCAGATGTGGCGAAACATTGTGTACCCGGTGTCCCCACCAAGAGGTATCTCCCACCATCTGTGGTTTGATTTTTTGATAGAAAAAAGGTTTTTTTAACTTCAAATTTATAAGAACACTTGGGGGTCTCTTTCAGGATCTCTATCACATTCAGGAGGATGGATAGCAGTCGCCTACCATACAACTTCTCGTCGGATCCCGACGTAAAAGGTATACAACCTCTGCAACTTTCTCCGACCGTGTATCCAGAAAAACATGTCTCGGGGTGGGATCAGCATCATATCTCGTCGGAGGATCAAGTTGTGAGGGCACAACATGGTTATAATAAGAGCTTCCTCCCGCAGTCTAAAGCTGCAGAGCGGGCATCTGGAAGCAACTTCCATCTCGTACACGATGACTTCCCCCCGCTTGGTAGAGGATCCAGCTCGACTGGGAAATCAAGTGGGTGGAAGAGGTAAACCTAGTAGTCATCGTCTTTGAGAGAGAGAGAAAATGAATATAAAACGGCAGCAAAGTGCCAGGAGACTCCCAGCTGAGATTAAAAGGGTGTTCCCATTTTGAGCCGTGACCTTACCTTACAGTCAGCTGTACCATCATAGCCCTCTGCATGGGCATATATGTATTATTTTTGAAGGGCAAATTGTTACTGGGGAAGGACGACAATTTGTCTGTGTGCACCAATTTGTCTACTCTTGGGGAACGAGGAGGATTTCCTCGGTGGGTGCTCTCTGTGTGCACCAGTTTGTCTACTTTTGGGCATGGGGTTGTTTTCAGTTCCCCAGATTGGTGGCATACAGCTTGAGGTTGACAGTAACATAACAAGATCTTTTCATTTCTTCCCATTCTTTAGCGAAGATGTGCGAGATGGTCAGTGCTACTGTCTGTCTACGGTGAAAATGGCATTTCTCCCAAGGGCCCATGTCTTTCTCTTTTTTTGGCATTTAACATGGATACACCGTACCACCCTCCAAGTAACGTTCTTTCTCAGAGGCAGAAGAGCAGCTCTGTTATGTTTTCCATGCACGAAGAAGTTAAAAGCGACGTGGACTGACCAGTCACGTCAATCTTATCACC
Organism: Amorphophallus konjac; assembly: GCA_022559845.1. Lineage (NCBI taxonomy): Eukaryota > Viridiplantae > Streptophyta > Magnoliopsida > Alismatales > Araceae > Amorphophallus > Amorphophallus konjac. Next base: position 85,717 of record JAHNEJ010001530.1, on the reverse strand, counting down.
CATATGCTCGGACGTCTACTCATAATGGATCGTTGAGAACCACCAGAAAGTAAACACGATAGGACTCGTAAATGGGTTACTTGAACCTACGCATTACTGCCTTACTGGTTACTCAAAAAACTTTTTGACGGATAATTTCATATATAATAAAAATACCACGTGCGGATGCACAGCACCTCGCAGTACACCCCTTCCATGGATGCACGGTAAACTATTCAAACCAGTGGTTGAACAACTTTGTGCTACTTATTAAGGCCGCGTTTGGAGAGAGCTATTGTCACGATTTTAGTGCGCCATAATTTCTCGACATAAGATAATGGTTATCAAACTTCATCTGAGTTTTTGAGCATGCATTAAAATGTAAGGGGAGAGATGTTATAGGCATAGAAACGTGCTCCTTCATCGTGAGGCGGTGCGGATGTCACTGCCCGTCGAGCCGTCGTCCTCTCCGGTCGCGGGTAGTCCCCGCGGAATATCGGGCGGGGAGGGGGGGGAGAGTTCCCGCTCTCCTTCTCCGCTAGGAGGCTTTTGTCAGGTGCGTCCCCTAGGACTCGTCCCAGTGCTTTTGTCAGGGGGTTTCCTTCCCTCCCTGGAACTGTCAGGGGAGATCGGAGTTTCTCCTATCTCCTCTGGAATCCCCTCCTCCCGTCCCCCTTCTTCCCTCCGGTGTCGTCCCCGTGCCCTCCCCCTGCCACTCTCCCTCCTCCGTCCCCGGGCTCCCCCCCCTACCTCCTTTCTATTTCCCGTTCTCTCCCAGTCGACCCTTGTCCCCAGTCCCCCCCTTTCTCCCGGGCCTCCCCACTCCTCTTCCCTCCCCCCGTCGGCCCTCCGATCTCCCACCCCCTCTGCCGTCCCCCCGCCCCACTTCCCTCCCATCGTCCCCCCGTGAGCTCCGTCGGTGGTCCCCTTCCTACCCACCTCTCGATTCCCCTCCTCTCCGTCGGTCTTTGCCCTTCTAACCCCTCCCTCGATCCCCCTTCTTCCCCGCCGGTCTCTGCCCCTCCCCCATCTCTTTCCCCCAATTTCTTCGACCCTTCGCCTCTCCCCCGTCCTCCACTATTCGGCCCTCTCCTCCGCCTGCTGTCCCCCCTTCCCCTATTCCCCTCCACTATACCGCCGACATCCATCTCTTCCTCCCGCCCCCCCAGCCCACCTAGTTATCATTTCCCCATCCTCTGTTCCCATCCCCCCTTTCCCCGTTCCCTTCTTCTACCTGGCTTGGTTGTTCTCCCGGGCTTGTGGGAGGTTGGGTCTTGTCCAATTGTTGCAGGTTATGGGTTTCCTTCATCGGTTCCGAAGTGGCTCGGAGATACAGTGCATTCTCCCCGTATCCTATAGGATATCGGCCTCCCGAGCACTCGCTTCTCACCGCATTGATCAAGAGCGGTATGGCTGCCAAGCGCGCCCCGAGGAAGTCTCCCGTCATCTTCAGCACCGGCTGGCTCTATCTCGGATTCCCCGGAGTTCTCAATCTTGGGTGGTCATCTCTGGTCTACTATGCTCCTCTCTGTCTCAGTCTTTTGTATGTCGCCCTGATGGCTTTCGTCTAGTTTGGCTCATCTGTACGCTTTGGTCTTTTACCTGTCCGTGCACTGTGTATGTTTGGTTTGAATGAATACATCGGTAGATATAGTTTCAAAAAAAAAGAAACGTGCTCCTTCGACAATCTTCGAAAGTAAATATAAAGGGGATTTTGAAGATTTTTACTGATTAATAATCTAAAGGGTGTTAGAGGTTTGTCAGATCAAGAGATTTCCAAGAGGACGAAAAAGCAGAGGGGCTTGCCAAACGCAGGCCGTGTTTGTAAATTCATTTGCTTTCACATTTGTCAGAATAATTCACCCACCATACAAAGCATTTATCACGTATGAATTTGTCATGATTAAAAATCTTAAAAATCTCCCTTATAATTGTTTCGGAGAATTCATGAAAGTGCCAATATTTGGTATCTATATTATCTCTTTTCAAGATTTTGAACTGACGTATAAATCTAGACAAATGAGATGTCATTTATTATCACTTAATCTATGTCAGAGATTCTTATTCTTGAAATCTTCCCTGAGGCATTGTCCAAACGCGACCTTAGGACGCGTCTGTGAACGTCCAGATAACAGCTTTTACCTCTTTAATTTTTTGACAACTTTTAATTTTTTTCAAATGTTTATATTTATCTGGATTTTTTAGCGTGAATAAATGCATTTGAGTTTTTGAGCTGTGACATAAAATTTGTCCGATAGGGAGAATCCTCGGAAGCATGTTATAATAAGATTATGGAGATTTTTAATCATTACTAATCTTGATAGCGACGTATATCTGTCACGTTAAAAGATTTTTACCCGAAACTGTAAGCCTCGGCCGTTCGCAAATGCGCCCTTAGGATGCATTTGGAAATGTATTCACCCAGAATTTTAATCATTGGAATATCTGACGGGAGTGAACTTATTTCCAAATGGACAGTGTGTGTTTCGGATTGCATGCATCTGTAAGATTTCGAAGGAGAGAGACGATAGATACAATGTGCGTGACTTTCAAAATCCCCAGAAGCTTGCCCATGGGAGTTTCTAGGAACGTGTCGGGAGATTATGGATGGGATATTACCATTTTACGTTGACCACATCATGCGAGAGAGAAGAAAGGGATAAATAAAAAGGGGTGTAGAGGTAGAAAATTGGTTCCTAACCTATGTATCATATTTTTAATATTTATTTGTTAGGGAAGGATCGTCCGACACCTGTGGAAGTCTACAAACACAAGAGAAACGGCGTCAGAAGGAGCCCTGTGAGTTACTCTAGGGGACAACCCTCACATGCTTAAGTCAGCACTTTGGAAGATGGAGAATAAAGAAGAGCATGGGAGAGAGAGAGCCGAAGGTCGATTATGTAGGCTCAGAGGGGCGGTCGGTCTCCTACAAGAATGTTCGCCGTATCCAGTGGGCGCTCGGAGAGTGCTCGCTGGGCGGTAAGGGTGCTCGAAAGACAACTAATGCTCTCCTACGTAGAATCCACTCTCAAGGGGTGATCAGTCGAGACCTCTCTTATCATAGCAGTAAGTCGATTCTCTTGTCTCTCTCCGTCTGAGTCTATGCCCCCCTCATGTCCCCTGGTGAGGGTCCATTTATTGGGATTATCCCGGTGGCGAGGCCATGTCCCTTTGCAGGGAAGGGCGCAAGTCGGGGGATAACATTCCTCCGTGATCGGGGGGAGTTTTCCGTTGAGGGTCCGTTCTTCCGAAGTTGGGCGGTTCTTTGACGAGTCTTACGGCACCTGCAAGGCTTGCTCGCCTTTAGTGGAGTAGAGGTCAATATGGTGGGAGATAACGTTCGGTCGCTGGAAGGTCTACCGGCATCTGTTGCGCCTGCAAATCCGAGGACTATCAGTCTTGGATAGTCGGTTGTGGACCGTGACTGTCGGGGCCCATTATGCACTCCGTAGACCTTGTGCCGAAGCGAGCCTGGAATAATGAGTATTATACGGGCCGAACTAATCTTACCCTCAAAGGGTAAAACTATCTTTCCCCAACTTTTGCTACTAGCATTTTCAAATGTACACATCTTAGGTCAAATAAGATTTTTATTTTTTAAAAAAATCTCTCCCATTATCAGAGTGTCTACGGTAAAAGAATTATGACAAATCTACACAGACCTAAGAGATTGGCCAAACTTAAACGAACGTCTATGAAATCTGACAACGAGGAGAGACCACGAAGGATGCTTTTTACCTCCCATACAATTCCTGTCTCAAAGCAACCACAGTGGAAAGTCTTAACAAACTAAGACCCCCCAGGATAAACACGTCACAGTGCTTTTTTTCGGATTGAGGGAGAAGATATGAGCTTAAACTGTCTGTCCAACGGTCCGAAACCGATTTTGAGATAGTTAATATCAATCTTTTTCGTTTGCCGACAGCCCAACGCTATGGCATGCGTCAAGGATTATAGTAAAATATTGGGACCAATATCTCAACGAGTAGTGCAGCCAAGAGCTGCGTATTTAAAGACCCCCGCATGCTTGATATGTGCAGCGACCCAGAAGTCTCTTTTGGTCATTCTGCACGGTGGATATGTCCCCCGACAAGCCCACGGACGGACCCTTCGTGTGGCACAACACATAAAGGTCAACAGTACATGGTGGGTGCACACCCAATGTAGGTGCACACTCCTGGTGTGCACCAAGTCTTTTTATTTTTATTTTTTTAAAATTACGCCATCCTGTTGGGGCCCAGTTGAGCTATACACCAGTAGAAGACACAGCCTGATCGGATGATTAAAAAAATAAAAAAAATGGAGTGGCAATAGGCTCTGATAATTTGATCTTTTACATTGCTGTACAGTTTGCGTCTCCTGGGCTGCTCTGCTGCCTGAGAAATAACTTTACTTGGAAAGCGATTCATTGGTACGGTGGCTAAAATGTTAGATGAAAAAATAAAGGCATGGGCCCTTGGGAGAAAATGTCATTCTCGGCATACACAGCACTGACATCTAAAAGGTTGTTGCATATCTTTGCTGAAGAATGGGAACTGCAAATATCCCATGCCCAGAAATGAAAAGATTTTGGTAAGGTTATTGTCAATCACAAGCTTTATGTATGCCACCAATCTCGGGAGGCTAGGTCCTGATATATTTAACGGTGGATGCAGATAAGAGAAAGTAGCTATCCAGGGTTAATTCACAATGTGTCCAGTACAGTCAATTCAACAGAACCACGGATGTTATTGAGAAAGTTAATTCTGTAGCGTTAAAGAGGCTTGTAAGCTGCCCATGCATTTAGTCACAAAACGAGGAGAACGTCGTAGCACCAAGATGATCACTGGGGTCAATCAATCATCGGGGCTGTAATCATCATCAGAGGCGTTTTCCAGAAATGAACCAAGTGATTTGCGGAGAATATTGAAAGATCTGTCGCCCTGCAATGATAGAAACAATATATAAGGCAATGTGACCACATTGGCTAAATAGTTTTAGCCTTATCTCATTCACCTATTTATCAGAAAAAAGAGGAATATATCAGAAGCGCGGAATGGAAAAAAATTATCTACTTCTCTTACGGATTCTAAACAGGAACTTATGTAACTGTAACAAAAAGAATGCCCATACTAAGTTACACTACTATGAAAATATCAATAGGAACTATTCCCAGTCTATTAGTTGAAGAAAATCGAAGTCATTGGCATAACCTGCTGCTTCTTCTTCATAGATTCCTCTGCTGCAGTTATCTTCGCTGTGCAAGCTTTTTCAAGTCCAGATAAGGCAGTCCTGTCCTTCTTACCTGGATAGGAAAGAAGTTCCTTGAGCTAGACTTCCTACAGAAGTTAGATAAGCTTATGTGAAGGCAAAGACTTTTGTTACTCACGCTGCTGTTCATATCGCGTCAAAAGTTTCTCCTTTTCCACTTCAAATTGGGATAATATGTCTGCAAATTCAAAAGTAAAACAAAGATATGAACAAACACAACAAGAAGCTCCTGTGTCAAGGGAAACAACCATGAGAACATGTAGAGACCGGAAACTATCAGAAGGACAAACACTTTCTGGAGATAACTACAGGGCATCACTCAGGACAATGCAAGTTTATGTTTAGAACTAAATATAGACAAGGGATTCAACGGAATGACAACGATAAGCATGAATAATTACTGAAACAAAAAGGAGAGACTCTTTTGAGCTTGCTGTGACCATATGCCTTACCCAGTTGAGTGGTGTTCACTGACTGTTTAATAGGCACTGGAAACACGTCATTGAAATATTGGAGACCCTCTACCCTCCCACCTAATCTCACTGTGTGTATAATTCTATAGATCATGAAAAAAATATCCACTTGCTCCTTACTCCCCCCCTCCAAACATGATAGTATCGACTGGTGGCCATTTCCTAAAGTGATGCATTAGCTGCAAAATGTAAATACCCCAACACAAGCTGCTCCACTTTCCAGAGAAATAGACCAACAGTCCAGAGTAATCAAATTGCAGGAAGTATGAAGAAAAGTAACAATAAAGAATTAAGGTATATATTAATTTACCTTTAAAGGCCTGCAAGTATGTTGCTTTTTCTTTACAGAATTTCTCGTAGCATGCTTGGAACTTGGCATACTCACTCTTAAGAGAACTTTCACACTGCCAGTGGATAAGTTACTAGGACAGCTAAACAGAAACTTAAAGTAATTTACTTCAATTATAATTCAAAGACCTCTTTAGAGTTTTTCAATAGAGCCTTCACAAATGTCTGCCTGCCATTAACCAGGAATTAATTAGAATGGATGGTTGAATAGAAGAATAATCTGGGTAGAGATGGCTAAAGAAAGGTAGAGATGACTGAGTGTCGATAAGCTAAAGGATTCAATAAGATAAGCGTTACAGTCTTATCCCATTGCACCATTTACATGCTAATCAGAAGGTGGGCAAATTTGAGGCTCACACCAATAAACAAATAACAGAACTTCATAACTACCTCTCCTTCTCAAATTTAGTCTTGGCATCATCAATCATGGCCCTGACCTCTGATGCAGCACTGCATATGAAAGCACTGTTAGTTGTTGTGAAGCACCAAGAGGAAAGAAGAAGAAAATGCACTAGCTATGAGAGCCCGGAGAAGATATTGCTGAAATAAATTATATCATCTATTATGTGGTTGTGAATTTACTTTTGAAATCCAAGAAGCAAAAGGTGAGATATTAAACAAGATGGAAAATCACATGGAAATCCAGGTCCATGCTTTTACGAGGATGTATGAAAACCTCGATTCCACATTTATTACACAGATAACAGACTTCTAATTCTGAATAGCGGAGGAAGCAAATCACTCATTATATCTCTCGTTCCAGGGATTTCTTCACTTCGCATCATCAACAGTTCACACAATCAAAACAGAACAACGAATATTAGCTACAATATTAAACCATCTCCCCTTGTTACGAGTCGAGCACAGTGAAAGCATAGGGCAATGATCCTATCACCGGAAATTCTAAACTAAGAAAGTTGTTGAAGGAATCTTACCAGATCTGTACTAGATTTTCTGTATATTGTATTTCCTTGTTTAGGGACATGATTGTCTCTGATTTATTTTATATTCTTGGGGCTGTACAGCATAATCTATTGCCCTTCTTTCTGTAACTCTGTATACCTATTTTTAGATGCCAAAGACATCTATATATTGGAGCTCTGGGATCCCACGTAGGGACAGAGGCATTACACCCAAGACTATTACACCCAAGACTCTTCTCTTTCTCTCTTGATTGTCATGGTATCAGAGCACTAGGGTTCTTGGACCCACTGCTCTCCATCTGGGGTGTTGTCGACCCCATCTAGGGGTTCTGGTGCAGCCGTTCTTCCTCAGGGTCATCTGGAGTCTCTGACCCTGGTTTGGGGTCTTCCTAGAGTTGCTTCAAGGGAAGTTCTGGTCACATCTGAAATCTGGTGCAGATGTCATCATCTTGAAGGTATTCTGGTTGGATTTTTCCTCTCTCTAATTCTCTGTTTGAGAGTTGCCAAGGGCTTTAGGAGTTGCTGCAAATTTCTTATTGAAATTGTGCAGTTCTGAGTAATAAGATTTCATATTTTCCTACGGTTTCTATCTGGACTGCATCTTCTTTGATTTCGTAGTTGTGATGGAGGCCATTACTAAAACTGCTGTGATTCGTGAAGTGTTCAATGGAAAAAATTATTTTTTGTGGGAATTCAGCCTAAGGTGCTTTGTTAGAGGTCAAGAACTGTTGGGTTTTCTGGATGGTAGTGAAGAACCCGAGGAAGGAAAAGAAAATGAAAAGGCACTAAAGGCATGGAAGAAAAATAATGCTAAAGCGATGAGTTGGATTGTAAGCACCGTAGAGCCTCATATTGGCATAAATTTGAGGTCACATACCACTGCTGCTAACATGTGGCACTTTCTGAAAAAAAACCTATCAGCAAGATAATGCATCTAGAAAATATAATCTTGGTCTTGAAATTGCCGAGTTTACTCAATGGACTAGACTGTCCAAGAGTACTATTCTGAATTCATGAATATATGGATTGAATACAATAATATTACTATGCAAGTGTTCCTGCAGAAGCCTTGAAGGCAGTCCAAGATTTGCAAGAGAAAAATATGCGGGATCAGCTCCTTATGAGGCTACAACCTGAGTTTGAAACTGTCGGGTAATCTGATGAATAGAAAGCCAGTTCCTGATCTTGATGAGTGTTTTCAAGAAATTCTTCGTGAAGAACAGCGCATTTTGTCAGTTGAAACTGTAGACAAAGCAACAGTTGTCAACACCACAGATCTTGCATTTCTGTCCAGGGACAGAGAGAAACCTAGAATCAGAGATGTGCAACAATTGCAATGCTTTTCATGTCAAAAATATGGTCACCTTGCTCATGACTGTAAAGAGAAATTTTGTAGATTCTGCAAGAAGGGAGGGCATATCTTAACTGAATGCAGAAGACGACCTCAGAACCGTGGAGGAAACGCTTATCATACCACGGTTGATACTGCCACAGCTTCAGCTCCTTCCGTCACCACTACTGGTAACAACCTGATCACCCCTGAATCAATTCAGGCCATGATACAGTCTGCTCTTTCTGCCATGGGAATTTCAGGTACACAATCTTCTAAGACCTGGTATTTAGATTCTGGGGCCACCAACCATATGACATCTTCTTCAAAAACATTTTCCTCTTTTCTCCTTACTGTGGACAATCTGGAGTTTGCATGGCTGATGGGAATAGTCTTCCTATCAAGGGGATGGGTAACATTCAGTCCAAAACCTTGCACCTTTCTAATGTTTTTCATGTACCCCGGCTCTCTACTAATTTGATTTCTGTTGGACAGCTTGTTGACAACCACTGCAATGTAATCTTCTCACCTTCTGGCTGCACTGTCCAGGACCTGAGATCGGGGAAGGTAATCGGGAAAGGGACTAGGCATGGAAGTCTCTTTACGGTGGATCACATCCTTCAAGCACCATCTGCATTTTCCGCCTCTCATGAAGTTGTATCAAATAAATGGTTGCTTTGGCACCGTAGACTAGGACATCCTCATTCAAATAAACTGTTGTTGATGCTAAAGCATGGCTTGATTACCCATAGTTCAGAAATTCCATGAACCTTTCCTCCTTGTTTCAGTTGTTGCCAAGGAAAGAGTAAGGCTCTTCTGTTTCCTTTGAGTAATCATGAATCTAAGTCATCCTTTAAACTTGTCCATTCTGGTGTATGGGGTTTTGCTCCTATTGTCTCATCTTCCGGCTATAAATACTTTGTGACATTTATCGATGATTTCAGTCAGTTCACTTGGATCTATCTTTTACAAGCAAAATCTGATGTTTTATCTTGTTTCCAAGCCTTCGTCTCCATGGTTAACACCAAATTTGGCACACATATCAAAACCTTGTGTTCCGACTCGGAGGGAGAATATATGCCAAATAAATTTCAATTGTTTCTTCAAGAAAAGGGAATTACATCTCAGCGATCTTGCCCTCATACCCCACAGCAGAATGGAATTGTTGAACGTAAAAATAGACATATCCTTGCAGCTACCCGCACTATTCTTCTTGATGCTGCTATGCCTCCCACTTTTTGGGATGAGGCTGTACGCACTGCTGTGTTTCTCATCAATCGTCAGATTTCGGCAAAATTGGGAAACATCAGTCCCTATTTTAAACTTTTTGACGAGCAGCCCAATTACAACAAGCTTCATCCCTTTGGCTGTATTTGTTTTGTTCACCTACCCTCTCTTGAACGTCATAAGATTTCAGCTCAGGCCGTTCGGTGTGTATTTTTGGGTTATGCAGTAAACCAAAAAGGTTTCGCTGCTACGATCTAGAAAAGAAACGCATTCGGGTCTCCCGTAATGTCATTTTCTTTGATCACCACTTCTTCTATTTCTTGTCTCCTAAAGTCTCATCTGTCCTTATTCCTTTATTTGATACAATTTCAGAAGTGGAATCTTCAGACAAATTCAAGAAAGGTCTGATCTACGAGCGACGACATCCACTTAAAGAACCAACAGTCCCACGAATGGGCTCTTACCTGTTTCTACAGTTGCTGGTCCAGCCGAAACTCTCTCCCTTCCTGCTGTCCCTGATTCAGTGCCTGATCCTATTCATATGCCTCTTCCTATTCGACGATCTTCTCGCATTTCTCGCCGGCCTGCCCGCTATTGCTTTCCTTCACCTTCTGCCCAGACATCATTTCTCTCAACTTATCTACCATTCCCATTTCCAAATCCTACTCCCAGGCAGTAAAACAAGAGTGTTGGCGGACAGCTAGGGATATAAGTGTCTAAAAAAATCTAAAACAATCTGGAAAAAATCTGAAAAATCTAAAACAATCTGAGAGCATTTGGTGGGTCAGGGAAGAATTATGTTGATGTCACTGTGCTAAACTAAATGAGTAGCATGGCTGATTGGCAGATGCCTGTGTGCATCCCTTGATTCTAGTTCGTCTGCCTCCACTGTGCAGAATTAGTTCACTGCCCTTCCCTAGAGAGGGACTTGAGCCTAAAGATTTGTCCGTTCAATTAAGGGGTTGGTTTGTGGACTCTGTGTAGACTGATGTTAGAACAATTTCAATTGTCACATATCAACTTTTGTTGTCCTCTTAAATGCTATGTTTGTTAAGGGGATTTGATGTGTTGGGGACCATTGCTTTGATGTAAGTTACATATCAACATCATGTAACTGTGCTAAACCAACAGCATTGCTAGTTTGGCAGGTTCCTGTGTGCAGGTTGATAGCAAGGTTTGCCAGCTTATCCAAACTTGTGTCAAAACATGAGTGAACTTGGTTTTCCAACTTTTCAAGTGCTTGTTAAACAACATTATTTGGTTCCAGTAGGCCCATTGGCTTTCAAGAAGGTCTGCTGACTTGATTCAAAATGCCTGGGTCAGTATGAGTCGACATGAGGCAAGTTTTTTCAAGAATCAAGGTCATGTTACAATACTGAGTTGGCCAACTTGGCTTGATGGCCAACAGCAAACAATTATGAGAGAAAAGTGAGGGGAGGGATAAGCTGAGATACCACAGAATTTAGAACTTTATATTTTTCATGCTGTCCATCTTTCTTCTCCATAATCTTGAGTCAATGCATAATAATTGTGATGATTCTTAAATAGATCTTCAATGTGGCATACCCATTATTATTTCAATCTGAACTGTGAACATAGCTACAATCCGTGTATCATGTATCTCTGCCTTTTTTTGAAATTCAAATGGCTCCAACCCAGGATTGGCCGGATCGCCCAGGATCGCCTGGGATCGGCCGATCCGGCCGATCCCAGGCCGATCCCACCGATCCCGGGTTGGATCGGTTCACATGGGATCGGGATCGGATCGTTTCGCCCGAAATCCGATCGGATCTGGCGATCCGATCCGATCCCGGGCGATTCTGCCTTCCATGGTTTGCACAGTCAAATTGAAGTCTGATGGGTCATTGGAAAGATATAAAGCCAGATTAGTGGCTTTGGAGAATCGCCAAGAATATGGCATTGATTATCAAGAAACCTTCGCACCTGTCGCATAAATGACAACTATGCGACTATTGATTGCTTTGGCTACATCAAAATCTTGGCCCATTTTTCAGATGGATGTTAGTAATGCTTTTTTGAATGGAGATTTAGTTGAAGTTTTTATGCAACCACCACAGGGACTTCATTTGTCTTTGCCCAATCTGATTTGTCGACTAAGGAAATCCCTTTATGGCTTCAAACAAGCACCCGGACCTGGTTCACAAAACTATGTAGCACAATTCAACATGCTGGTTTTCAGCAGAGCCAGCATGACCCCTCTCTTTTTTTTCCTGCGATCTGCTCGTGGTGTGGCCACACTTGTTGTGTATGTTGATGATATAATATTGACAGGAGATGATGATTTTGGAATCCAGCACATTAAGGATACCTTACAGAGGGCTTTCTAGATGAAAGATCTTGGTTGTCTCCATTACTTTCTCGGTGTTGAGGCACACCACACAGCACATGGCATCCACTTACATCAACATAAGTACCTAGATGATCTTATTTCTCTCGCTCAGTTACAACATAAATCCCCAATTGACACCCCTATGGAAGTCAATCTCAAGCTCCATAGTGAGGAAGGCAACTTACTTGATGATCCTGCACATTATCGAAAACTTGTTGGGAGTCTCATTTATCTCAGCTTTACTCAGCCTGACATTGCATATGCTGTGAACAATGTCAGCCAATTTATGACCAAACCTCGACATACGCATCTTGCAGCAGTGCATCGTATTATACGATATCTCAAAGGCACTCCTACTCGCGGTTTGTTTTTCCCCACAAGATCTTCTCTTTCTTTATCTGCATATGTTGATGCTGATTGGGCTGCTTGTCCTAATACACGGCGCTCTATTACTGGCTGGTGTATTTTCTTGGGCCAAAGTTTGATCTCGCGGAAATGCAAAAAGCAAGATAGGGTTTCTCGCTCATCCACTGAGGCCGAATACCGTGCCATGTCTGCTGCTTGTTCTGAAGTTACTTTGTTGCGTGGTTTCCCTTCTGAATTGGGGTTTCCTTGCATGGGTCCTACTCCGATTCATGCTGATAATATGAGTGCCATTCGCATTGCTGAGAATCCAGTCTATCACGAGCGCGCCAAGCATATTGAAATAGATTGTCACTATATTAGAGATGTGTTTCAACGCAATCTTATTTCTCTTCCACACTTGTCTTCCAAAGATCAGATTGCTGACATCTTCACGAAGGCCTTCAGTTCTGATCGCCATCGGTTTCTAAGTGGCAAATTGATGCTGCAGGACTTCCCCGCATCAATTTGAGGGGGAGTATCACCGGAAATTCTAAACTAAGAAAGTTGTTGAAGGAATCTCACCAGATCTGTACTATATTTTCTGTATATTGTATTTCCTTGTTTAGGGACATGATTGTCTCTGATTTATTTTCTATTCTTGGGGCTGTACAGCATAATCTATCGCCCTTCTTTCTGTAACTCTGTATACCTATTTTTAGATGCCAAAGACATCTATATATTGGAGCTCCGGGATCCCACGCATGGACAGAGGCATTACACCCAAGACTATTACACCCAAGACTCTTCTCTTTCTCTCTTGATTGTCAGATCCGTCCAACTTATGCATAACTGTTAGTTACAAATTAAGCACAAGGATTCACAGGAAAAAGAACGTCGCGACGGTAGAAACGATGAAAGCCACAAAAACAAGGTTCATCAAAGCCACGAAGACGCGCCTCACATATAGTTCGGATTCAAGCTAGTCGGCGAAGGATTTACCATCCGATCGTCTCCTCGCTCTTCTTCTGCCCATCCTTCTGCGCCTTCTCCCTGATCTGCTGCAGCGCAGTGATGATCCCCTTGATGTCGCTGGAGATCCCAACAGTTCCCAGTCAGAAACCTGAAGAAAATAAACATCGAAGGAAGCAGAGGATGCACGATGATACACCTAGATAGATCCAGATCGGCATCAAAATCGTCGCTGAGGCGCAGCTTCTTCCCCGGCTTCGAGGGATCGGAGGCCTTCCCCCTCCCCTTTCCGCTCCGCTTTGCCGATGACATCTTCCTCCGATGACGATCCCTCGGGCTTGGAGATGGGAAAATCCTCACTGCGAAGTGGATCTGCGAAATTCTAATTTGCTGTGGCTTCTCCGACGAAGGGCGGGGAGGAGGGAAGGGGGGAGGTCTTTAGCTCAGTGGCGATGTTGGCGCCAAAAAGAGAGGTCTGGTCTTGTTTTCGAAGCTGTTGATGTGGAGGACGTCGACGGGGTGAATTGGTAAAGACTCAGCCTTATGGTAGTGAGGTCTTACTTTCACTGGAGAAAGTTATTTAATTTACATTTAAATTCTCCAGAGATGTGGTCACCATATGTTTGAGTTTTTAAAAAATGGGATGCACGTCATTTTGGTGTATGTTGGATTGAACTCGGTTTTTTTACACTTTGTGTGGATCCGCCGAGTCTCTTACACTCTGTGGCAACTCAGTTACCATTAGATTAAATTTTTGGATTAAAAAAGAATTTATTAATATAGTTGAGTGGAGATGGGCATTTGCTTTGAGTTACTTTAATGTATACCTTATTTATATGTAGAATATCGAGATGACCATCCTTCATTGTCAAATATCAGATATATCATTTTTATTAATTTTAAATTTTAAATCTCATTAAACGACGAAAGTGCTCCTTGTGTTCGTAGCAACTCCAAACCTCCCCATCGTAGTTCATAGGGGTATGTTCGTCATTTAGTGAGATTTTGAAACTTTTGGTTAATAACATTGATATATTAGATATTTGACAATTAAAAATAATAATTTTGAATTTTTGAAAAAGAAATATATATGAAGTTAACTTTTTTTATCTTTGTTTGGTGGGAAAGAGCAATCAACCACCGTGAGAAAATCTGCAACTATTAGAAAGAGCGTCAGAAGGAGCCTTGAGAGAGATCTCAGGGGGACAACCCCCCGATGCTTAAGTCAAGACCGTACGAGAGAATAAACGGAGAGTTGAAGAGAAAAAAAATAGTAGAGGGGGGGAGCCAAGAGCTTGTGACGTGACAATGATGCTCGGGGAGTGTTCGGAGAGTGCCTGGAGAATGCTCGAGGAGGAGGGGAATGCTCGAAGAGTTAGGGGAAGAAGAATCAGGGGGAACCTCTCTCTCACTGCTATCATATTGAAGTATCCTTTCGTAGCCGTGGGTGGGAGTGCACGAGGGTGCCTCTCTCTCCCTTTCTATAAATCTCTCTCTATCTGTGTATGTCTTTCTGTTTCTTCCTCCGGTACCCTTCCTAGGTCTATCTGGGACCTATTTATACATGATGCAGTGGTGTCTTGGCTTGAAAATGACGTTCTTCGTGGAGTAGTGTCTTGCTTAATCGTGGGATCATTTGTCGCCCGTTCGCCTGCTCCCCGAGGGAAGATCTCGTGGCGGTCATCTCGGTGACGTGGGTGTGACTCGGTCCTCGTCGAAGTAAGTCTCGTAATGGTGGCCTCAACGTTCATCCGTTGGCAAGCTTTGTGGCATCTAAAACCCACGCACGCGGATGTCTCGCCAGTGAGCTGGCGAGGCTTTCATGGGCCTTGATCAGGCCTTGTTTACGGGACCACTGGCTAGCTGAGGAAGAACGCCATGGGCTTGGCCGCCCTAAACCGTAATCGGTCTGGCGTTACTAGCTAGGCCGTGCTGGGCCTGGCAAGTTTTCCCCCCCCTCAAGTATCACCTAAGGTTGATGGAGAATGAAGCAAGAGGTGATTGACTTTGTACAAGTGGAAGAATGAAAGAAGTGTATGCCGTGCAAGCTAATCACTTACGAAGTGATGGTATCATTTCATGTATATTCTCATTCATATTAACAATATTTATGGTAATTTTTTTCATTATGTCTCATTTATTATTTATGTGTATTATCGCTTGACATGATGAAGTCCTTGAGTACATGCGATGAAGGTTGGATCATAATGAGATTATGATAATGAGATCAACCTTCTAGATATATATGTTCTAAATGTTTCAGCTGGTCATAGGATCTTTGAGACGGGACATCAAAGAATCAGGATAAACCAGTGCACATGATATCCTCTCATGTGATGAGGATGACTAATCTCATAGTCACTGGTGTGGAGACACTAAGATATATGTGCAGGTGCCCATTATAAGAATAAGGTTCACTGAACTGATCTGATTATAAATCTCTAAATGGTAATTATATCTAACTGCCAACCAAGAGATTCTTCAGTCACAGTAGCACAGTTGGTCCTTAGACATGAGTTACCAAGGATATCTTACATGAAGAATCTTGTGTTTTGATTCCTAGCAAAAGGACTTTAGTCACAAGTTCTAGATACTAAGGTATTCGGATACAGTTGAATATGTGTGAAGGTAATGGAGTGACAACAGTAGATCATTCACTTTGAGATATAGGATGAGAAAGAATGTCTTATGAACGGTACTCGGAAAAATCTATGGCCAGGGTTACATAGTTCACGGGAAAAGGAGTTTTCCAGTGGAACTTAGAGAACAAAGTTCATCATGTCATAAATAAGAAGGGTTTGACAGTATGACTATACCCTTAACTATGACGAGGGACATTGTGTATAAATGAAGGACTATAACTGTAATATCTTGGGTCTTTTAGATCTTTATCGGAGAGCTTTCGGATCGCTTTTGTGGGTCCTGAGTCGTGTTTTACGATCCACGCGAGTTTTTCTCTCGTACAAGTTACGGAACCCAGTGGAGAGTTTACTGTTCAATTCATCAACTCGATGACGCTACAGTTGCGTTGTATTCTTTCCGAGGATCGTTTCGACTACTTTTTCGTACTTTTCTAAATTAGTGCATTTTCGGGATGAAAATCGGATTTTATGGAAATTACAAAATTTCCTAATTTCTATTTCTTTTAAACTCTCTCTCCTTCCTCTCTCCTCCCTCACGTTCTCTCTCCTCTCTTCTCCTCTCTCCGTGGGGCGCGAGACCGTGGCGAGGTGGGCGAGACAGGAACGTCGTGGAGTTGACCTGGCGTGTGATGGTGTGACGGATGGAGCGTGGCGTTGGCACGATCCCTCGGTGGATTCAAAGCCGACATGACGTGGCTCATGAGATGATTTTCGGCGCGGTTTAGTCGCTTCGGCGAGCTAGAACTTCGTTGGAGGTAGGGAGATGGACGCCCTACTCCTGTTCTGCGTTTCTCCGTGATTTCGAGCTAAACGGTGCGAGAACGAGCGGGTTCTGCCTTGTTTTACGTGAAGCATGTTTTGCGGGGTGTGAGACGTGTTCGCCTTTCTCGGCGACGGTTTCTAGCCTAGTTAGTATTATTTCATTCCTTGGCATGTCTGCATTCCATTCCCGTTGGTTTCGTTATGATTGGTCATCATTTGGGACCGGTATGAGCCCGGGAATCCATGTGACTCATTTTGGGTCGATTCGATAGAATCGCTCGTTTCTTGTATTTTTGGTGTCGTTTGGATCCATTCCGGTCTGTGGAAGGTGTGTATCACCATTAGGGTTGTTTCCCCTTCATTTTAGGGTGAACGGGGTGTGGCCTGTTTTCCCGCTGTAACGCCCTTGCGGTCGTACCAGTGACCGTTTGGGTTCTTCTAGTGGCCCAGTGGGTGACCGCTAGGTTGCGTTTGGTTCATTGTCGGTTCTAAGCCGGTTGGGTCCAAGCGATCATGCGATAGACCGTTTGGGGTTGGCTAACGGCCCAATGGAGGACCGCTAAGCCCTGTGATGCGGTCCAATTGGAGACCGTTTAGTTTTGTGTGCTATGTGGGTTTGGCCAAGCGGTCACGCGATAGACCGCAAGGCTGTTCTTAGCGGTTTTGTAGACGACCGCTAGGCTCCGTTTTATGTCGGTTCGATGATTTTTATGTCGGTTCGGGCTAGCGGTCCTATCCTTGACCGCATAGCGTCCTTGGCGGCCCATTAGGAGACCGCTAAGCTGGTTTGACTGTTTTAAGTCAGTTCGGAGGTTGACTGGGCTAAGCGGCCATATGAATGACCGCTAGGGTCCCTCATGCGGCCCTGAGGTAGACCGCATGCCCCTTGTGTTTTGTAGTTTTGTTCGTTTGAGTCTCTGAGGGTAGGGGCCATATCCAAGACCGCTCAGCTCAGTGAGACGGCCCATGAGTAGACCGTTTTCATCTTGGTGCGGCCCTTTCATGACCGCCCAGTGTCTGTGTTCTCTGTGTGAGGATAGCGGACCTTTGGCTTACCGCTTGGTTTACCTGGCGGACAGGTAGGTGACCGTTCCTTTCCCAGAGTTCTGTCTTCTTTATGTTTGGCCTCCATTTGTCTTGGCTTAACCTTGTGGTTTACCCATTGTCCCGTGGATATCTTGGATATCCTATGAGGGCTGTGACCATATTGTGAGGTGGCCGGTGTAGACACGCCAAAATTGACATTACTTCGAGTACATCTCATATTACCTTATAACGTCCCAAGTTGACCCTCAATTTGGCTTATTTGAGTGAATTTCTAAATTTTACTCGGATTTTCCACTTTTTCCTATTTTTCTAGATTTTTTAGATTTTTTAGATTTTTCTAGTTTTTTAGATTTTTTGGCATTTTTATACATTTTTTTAAATTTTTAGAAAATAGCGGTTACTATACATAACGCCATTTCTTTTTAAATTAAAAAAAGTGAAAAAAATGAAATGGTGGCCAGTAGAGTGGACGCTAATTCTTGGATTTTATTATTATTTTATTCATTTCGGGCCCCCTTTTTGAGCCATTTTGAGTGGGTTTTTTGGGTCGAAAAAAATTAAAATATATATATATTTAGAGTCAGCTCACTCATACGCACTTTCACCGAAAAAATAAAAAAATAAAAAATAAAAAAAGAAATGGCGCCCAAAAGGGTGGACGTTATTTCTTTTGAGTTTACTATTCATTCCACACAACCGTTCTAAGCCATTTTGAGTGATTTTTTGGGCTTAAAAATATATGAAAAAATAGGAATTGGACTCAGCACGAGGAGATGCACGTCCCTCAGAAAAATAATAAAAAAATAAAATCAAATGAGGAATTGCGTCTATAATGGTGGACGTCATTTTTCTGGGAGGTATTCTAATTGCGTCTGTTATGTGAGCAATTTATTTTTATAAACGACAGGAACAGTGGACGCCTTTTTTCATGCTATTTTTATATCCCATGTTCATCCGAACTTTAAATTTTAATTACAAATAGTGTCCGTACGCTCAGACGCTAATTCTTTTTATTTCAGATTTTTAAATTTTAACCTTTGAAATAACGTCCGTTGGATTAGGCGCTAATTCAAATAGCATCCAGGGTGCCATATACCATGTTGGGTCCCGTAGTGCAGGAACACGGATCCAGAGGGGGGGTGAATAGATCCTTCTACTAAAAACTATGTCCAATTAAAAACACAACTAGCACACAGCGGAATATACAAGATAGAGTAATTTAATATAAACATGTTTAAACTAGATTCACTCAATCTCACCGAGCTCACACGATTGCACAAACAGATAGGATAGAGAACACACAATCACAAGAATCAAACCACAAGACACGGGGATATTTAAGGTGGTTCGGGACCACGACGAGCTCCATACGTCCACCCCTCACCAAACCGGTGAGGCTTTACTACACACTACAAAAGTAGCAACACAGGGATGAACCCCAACAATACACACGCTACTTTCACAGCAAACCACACACGAGGCCTTGCCTCAAACTGCTGCCACAGCAGCACGCACACACATACACACACACACCCCGTTGGGGAACACACCCCGAACTGAATACTTCACACGGAGACACAACTTCGTCCACATACACGTAGGCACTGCCTACACAACCACACGGGAGTAAACTCCCAACCACACACGGGGAACACACCCCAAGTTACGCCCAACCACACACGCGGATATACTCTGCACAAATCGACGCACAGACGACAACACACACACTCAGAGACCCCTTTCTCCGAACACCCACACAAAATATTCTGTCAAATGTATATGTAACAATCACAAATATATGCTATGACCTTCCAAACAAATTCTATAGATGTAAACTAGAAAAATGCATCAGGTATAAGGCTCCCCCTTCTTCAACAAAATCTGTTTCTCCTTGGCTTTTTGACGGATGATCATGAGATTGACATCATCTGCTTCCACTCCTCGAACTGATCCTCTTTTCCTTCAAATCCTAGCTCCAATCAAACCTTCATACATCAGAAAAATGATTAGCCTTATAAACCTCTCTTCTCTTCAATCTTGTGACCGCACTCCTCCTTCTTCTTCTGCAAGAGAAAGGAATGCATTAGCTCTTGTTGTTACTTAGGATGAAAAATACAGCACTAATAAGAGGGCAGTAATTAGATGAACAAAAGAGCATTTATATATGTTGCACCTCTTAGATAATCCATTCACAACCTTGAACAATCTCAAACAAAAGATATAGAGGTGAAAGATCAAGATAACTCCCTCATGAAATGCTTCTGCAGGATTAAGAATGAACTTGAAGCAAGTGTGAAGTAATGCAGCACGAACAGAGGTTAGATCTTGATTTCAGATGCAGCTTTCAGTTGTATATGATCTTGGGGCTTGATTCAAGCTTCTTCCTTTCAATTTCAGCTTCAGAGCAAGGTGGAAGAGGGCTTGGGAGCTACAACTCCGAACCTGCACATACCAATTAGAATATCTCAACCAACCACCTTAGATCTCACCTCTCTTCATATTTATTTAATGCCACTCGGGTTTATTTAATTGATTAGGACAGTCAAAGACAGCTTGGGAACCAGATCCACATTTTGTGGAGTGTTTTGTGGAAGTTGGACTCGGATTGGAAGACTTTAGGAGCAAGAAAACTGTGGTCAAAAATGGCGGCTGGAGGTCGGAACTGAAGGGGTCGACCCCAGGGTCGACCCTCGGGCAAACAGAAGCCAAACAAAAGTAATATTTGGTTCTGGGTTACAGGGGTCGACCCCAGGGTCGACCCTCGTGTTTCCAGAATCCAAACAGAACCACATTTGGTTCTGGGTTACAGGGGTCGACCCCAGGGTCGACCCTTTCAGGCAGGATGCATAAAACAAGTTCTGTTTTGGACAGAACCTCAGAGGGTCGACCCCATGGGTCGACCCCTTCTAGTTTGGGCCTGAAAAATAACTAAAACCTCCATCAAATCAATGGGAAATAATTGATTAAATATTACCATAATCCCATGAAGATCAACCATGATTTTTCATCCTGAAAAACATGATAAAGCAAGAGGTTAGTTGAAAATCAAGATCTTTACATCAAGCATTAACACTATGAACATGTTCACAATAAAATACATCATTGAACCTATTCCAAGAGTGAAGGAGGAACGAGATATCCATTTAACTCCATATAGCAACACTTACTTCATTGTTTTACCTGAGTTAACATTTCTTGTTGATTGGTTGAATCATTCATACACAGAGTCATGAAATTCCAAATATCATTCACCATTGCATGATAGTATAAATTTGGAATTCAAAGAGTAAGGAGCCAAGTAACATAAAATAATATTGAGTCACATTCAATTTGATCATCATCCAAACTCTCATCAATCCACACATCATTACCTTGGGGGCTAGCAATGGTATTTGCATCTCAATCAATCATTTAGCATTACCATGCATGACATGAGGCTCAATATGACATTTATCCAAGCATGTTTTCCACAATGCAATGTGCCAGCATCAAAGCACATATGAGCCTTATAGAGTCACAAATGCATCGACATGATATCCCAATAAAAGTAGTGTGTGATCATTTCCACAACCATTTAGTTTGTGATCATTTCCACAACCATTTCCACAACCATTTCAAACTTCTTACACATGAAGACATGAATAATCATTCACGCACAAGGCCAAGCAACAAAGGCATTTTATAATCATCAAAATCACATTCATAACATACCATTTTTCTGAGATTTCCAAAACTCACCCACAGCTCCTCCTTTCCTCGATTTACGATCCATTTCAACTAGGGAAAGATTCTGGTGGCTTTCCAGAATTGGGGAAGGCTCTTTCTGATATTTATTTCGTTTCTAAAAACAATTCCCCCAATGTTTCCTGAAATTGAAACCCATGGACTCTTCCCTTATAAAAATCCTTCAATTCTTCACAGAAGAGAAGGCCAACTTTCAACAGAAGGGGAGATATTGCTCGGCTGCTGGCTCAAGAAGAAGCCCTCCTTGCGTTTACTGCTTCATCCCACTGGAGGCCTCCTCCCGAATGCTTGATCCAAGAGCCATGGTTTGTACAAGAGAAAATCCCAGGCTTCCCTCATTCCTCCCTATTTCTCCTTTCCTATTTCATGTTCCTGCATATAGCACAATGCATGCATGCATCATTTCTTTTGGTCATCCATTTAATTTCTTTCCATCTCAACCACATTGAGGCTCCTCCCACGGTGCAACACTTGCACATTTATTTTTTACCATTCATCATTTTATCCCCACCCTTTGCACATGGGTTTAAAGGGCAACACCCAACATGTGTGTCATCCTTCATGTCTTCACGTTGTATGTTTCACTTAGGATTTGATACTACACATTGGTTGGCTAATTCCATATTTTGTGTTGGTGTTTGTCTTTTCTTGCAAGGGTAATCAATCAAAGAGACCCTCTCCTTCGGCCAGCCGACAGGAAGAGGAGGAAGTCACCCACAATCTCCCACGTTCATTCGAGGTAACCCCTCTTGGGATCACTCTCCTTATTACATCCACGCATGCTCCCCATCCCTTTTCCCCATTCTTAGCATGCTTATTTTATTATCTTTTAGTGGATTTTTAATTAGATCTACAAATTGGCGATCACGGTGGGACACAATTATCTTTCTTTCGATTACCCTCACCCATTGGGCACCCACGTGTGCCATCTCCCTTGGCACCCACGGTGCATTTTTTACTTCATTTAGTGCTCCACCTAACACTCTTCTCTCCCATTGTGCACTGGTTCCACAACCTGTGATTGCTCAATTTGATATGACTTATTAGAATTCCACTGCTATCAATTTAAAAAAAGGAGAAGAAAACATAGCATCAGACACTTTTTCCTGGAAGCATTTGTTTGTGGGCGGCCGTTCCCTAAAAATTGTGCCCACAGGGGGGAGGCGCCATTTCTCTCTACATGTTTGCATCTGTTTGCATCTACCTATTTCTGTTGGCATCCCACATTTCATCTGGTTCTATCGCATGTTGCATTCTCATGCTGTCACTAGTCATAAGAATTCGTCTGTCACTATTCATTTGCATTCACATGTTGCATTTGTTCTAGTGTATGTCCATCATTTGCAACAAGGATTAGTGTTGGAATTTGTTCTATTTTGCACCCCCCATTTCATCTGCATCAACATTCATACGAATTAACTTCCCTGTTCACACTATTATGCATTTACACATCACTCTGTAAAGTGGAAGTCATTCTGGTAAACACTAAACATGTTGCATCTATTAGTGTATGTCCCTCATTGCATTTATACCCTACATTTACCTTCTCTATGGCACACTGTTCACCCACCACAGCATATCACGTTTTGCATTTTCCTTGGTCATTGGCATTGTTAATTGTATATTGTTGTATACATCCTGCTTCAAGTTGCTATTCATCTATCTGCGTTAGCCCATTCTGTCTACATCTGTTTATTGCACCCCACATGTCATGCTGCATACACTGTGTACCTATTGGCATTAGTGCATTTTTGTTTTGTTTGTTTTGGGTTTTCCCTCTTTATCACACTTACATCATATCATTCTGTGAGATTGGTCTCTTCTTTGGCATTAGCATTTGCATCAGGAGCATCAGTTCGGGAGACCTCCTCTCCCCACACTTTCTAGGAGCCATACCCCTCTCTTGGTTAAGGAATGACCCTCCATTGAGCATTCCGTCTCTTTGGACCGGGAATTCTTAAACCAAGGCCTCCATAAGTCCCTGCACCTGTGGATTCCCTCACGGACGCTTGAGCAGATTGTACCTTTGAAGTCCCCGGGTTTTAGTTGGCCCATTCGTGGTGAGAATCAACCTAGTTGGCACTGGAGAAAATCACATTTAAAACTAGGTCCAAGACCTTGAGTGATCACATCAACTTTGTTAAAAATCATTTAACTCACCAAGGATCAAACAAAAGAAATCAAGGGTAACCATTCCAACTTGTTTACTATCTTGGTAAATTGTTTTGATTGCACATTAAATTGCTTGCATAATGGCTTACCTTGATAAGAAGACCAACATGTTTAATTCAATTAATATTCATGAGGGTGATCAACCTAGCGCATCTTATTCCTCTCAACTTCATAATTCACACCACAATTCTTTCAAGGGTTCATGTACTCATTCCTATGGTCATGCCCGGCCCATGGGCAATGTCCAATCTCATGGCCCTTCGATTCAATCGCGAGCCACTACTCCTACGGGACCGTCTCCTCCCGACGATGAGAAGGTCTCCCAGATCTTGCATGCATTAGATCATCTCACCCCTCAACAAATCCAAGCCCTTAAGACCGTTGTTGAGGGTGCATCTCATTCCTCTCATCCTCCTTCCAATCCTACGCGGGTGGCCCATCACCCGCTTCCCTCTTCTATTCACATTCCTACTCGGGTAGCCCATCACCCATCTCCTCCTATTCACACTTCTCCTCGGGTGGTCCCATACCCGCCTCCTTCTATTCCTCCTCCACCACGGCCCCAAGGCCCAATTATTCCTTGCAACCCGGCCCATCCGGGTTCTTCTATGGGTAAGCCCATTAATCCCCCTCCACGGCCTTTTTATGCGGCCCCTCCTTCAAGGCCCTGCCAACCCTCTGTTGCTCAAGTCACACCCCTCCAACAAACTCTTCTCGACAAAGTCACTTTGTTGGAGGAACAATTAAAGAGGGTTACGAGCCCACGGCCCGCTCCTCCTACTCCAGTCAATCCCCTTTATGCTGCTCTAAACGACATTACAAAGATGGAGAAAGATTGGAAGGATAGGAGAGACGGCTACGGTGTCGACAGTTCAAGCGAGCAAGAGCCGGCAGATTTCAACGTTCAAGTGGACGATGTCCATCCTCCACCCATTCACCCCGTTCATTCATATGGCCCTCCGCCTCCACCTACGCATACACACTTGCATTCACCACATCATCCGCAAAACCATTACATTCCACCACCTACTAATACATCTCCACCATGGCGTCCATTTGAACCCGATAATGAAGAACCGGCAATTGAAGAATTCAAGATAGCGCATGATGATGAAGCTCTACAGACACCCCTTCCGAGTTTTCTTCATTTTTCTCTCCCTCCGCTACCACTGGATGAACCCCCTGCTCAAGACGATGCCACCGTCCTTAATCCAACCCCCGCTTTTGAGACTTATTGGTGTTATGACAATGGGTCGATACTCCAATCACCCACGTCGGCGCACCAAGACATGTCTCCTACCCCAGACACCGCTCGTCCCATCCGGCGTTTCCTCCGGACCAAACCTTCTACTTTTACACCTCCTACTATGCCATCAACCTCCATAACACCAGCCCCTGCCGAGCCTTCCTCTAAACCTCTCTCTTTTACACTTCCAACTATTATACCATCAGCCTCCACAGCACCAGCCTCCGCTAAACCTCCACCTATTATCCCATTAGCCTCCACTTCATCGGCTTCTGCTGAGTCCACCACAAAACCTTCTCTAATTAACCTCCCATTACCGCCACCTCGGCCCTCCATTACACCTTTAACCCCTAACCTAACTACCCATATTCCACCACTTAACCCTCCATCTTCACCCATGGCTAATCATGAGCATGATCCATCCCTTTTTGCACTTGAGCCAACCCCGACTGCTTTCGATCAAAAGGAGAAGCTCGACGTGTTTGAACCTCCGTTTCCACTCACCCTTTCTCCAACACCTCCCATTATGCCACCACCCATGGAGCCTTCTGCCTCCGCTTCACCTTCCTTTACCACTCGGAATGGGCGTGCCTCTTCAAGTGCTTGTGCCGAAGATGATCAAGAGCCGGGCAAGAAGAATTTGGCCACGGCCGTGCTATTCAAGATGCAAGAATTTATCTACCGGATGCCAATCCGTGTTGTCGTGTCGAGCATGGTTGAAGAGGTCGAGTCTCCGCCACTGCTCGCCAGAAGAGAATGCCAAGCGTTGATGCCGCCCAAGGGCCGGGCAGGGCATCCTTTGTTCCAACTTTCAAATCTTGAACATTTTCTTCCATACAAGGGGCGAACGCCCATTTTGTTCAATATTCTTCATACGCTACAGTCTTTGGGCATGACGATGCTTCCTATCCCAACTTTCCAACTCTCTCACACTATTACTTTTCACTCTTTAAGGGAGTTGTCATTTACTATTGAAGCTTCGTCACTAGCTTTTACTTTATCCATTGGGTCAATTGGCTATACACTTTCACTGCCATGGAGGGGCGGTTATCCTTGTGCTAAGGGGCCTTCCGCTATTCTATCCACCTTCTATTCAACGCCATCCATATTCCTGTCTATCATCGATTCTTCGTGGGCCACTCCAGGGGAAAGAAGGAGGATCTCACCTTCTCGCCCTTCATATTCTTTGCATCTCATGCATTCCATGCCTTCATCGCATCCATTCTATTGCATCCGCATGCATTTGCATTCCTTCTCCCCTGGGTTTTCGGACCTGTATCTTCCCCGCCTTCCGGAACCTCCAGACCTTCCGCATTTCCCATCTTATTCATCTTTATCCTCGGGATCTTCGGGTCCCCTTACACTTCCCGGGCATTGTGCCCATCTTCTTTCAGGGCATCACGCCCTTTTCCAACTCTCGCATCTGGACTCTCCGGATTTCTCGCTTGTCTTCCCGGGGCATCGCGCCCCATGGTGTCTCACTCCTCCGGAACCTCCGGACTTTCTTCCAGGGCATCGCGCCCTTTTCTATCTTCCTCCTCCGGAACCTCCGGACTTTCTCCTTGGGCATCGCGTCCCTTCCCTTTCTACACCTCCGGAACCCCCGGATTTCTTATCTCTCCTCCCAGGGCATCGCAACCTTCCTGATTCCATTCCTCTAGAACCTCCGGATTCTTCATCTTATTCTCTCTCTCTTCCCCTAGGGCATCACGTCCCTTCCCACTTCATTCCTCCGGAACCTCCGGGCATTCTTTCTGGGTATCATGCCCCTTTCTATCTGCCCCCGGAACCTCCAGACCTTCCATATATCATTCTTCCGATTCCTCCACCTGCTTCTCTAGGACATCGCGTCCTTTATTCTCTTCTTCCTTTTCCATCGTCTTTTCCCATACTTCTTTCCGGGGCATCGTGTCCCTCGGTATTTTCCCCCTCCGGATTTTTCTTCCAATCATTATTATCCTCCTTCGCCTTCGGACCCTTTGGATCCTCCCCTTTCCATCTACCAATTTCTCCTCATAATTCCTCCTGATCTCGGATCTGACCCGCCTTCTTCCACATCCACTGCCTTGGGCATCTGCCCATTCTCCCACTGCTTTCGAGGCTTTAGTCCCCACTCCTCCTCTTGATTTTTCGCTTCTTCTGTAGACCGTTCCTTGTGATCAAGGTCTCTGCACCTTAGCGAGGGAGTTCTAGCCCTCGCCTCTCTTTCTTTTCTCCTTATTCGTCTAAGTCTGGCCTTGGTACCACTCCTTCTTATTATGCCACTTCAAACCTTTGCTTCCAATCCTTTTATCTGCCACTTGAGGATAAATTCCACGATGACCAACATTGTCTCTGGCAGCTGCTTCATGAGTTGCAAGGTAACATATTGGCATAAGTATGTGTTTTATGATATCACTACCCCATTACTTCACGCATGATTTTCAAAACGAAGTGCTTCTTAACTTGATTAAGAGTGATATTTTAGACTTTTATCCTAGATTTTTATCTTTATGAATTTTAAAAAGAGTCTCTAGGCTTGCTATACAGCACTCTGGTTAATAAGAACCCCGCGTTGAGAGTCCGACATTCTCTCCTTGCTTGTTAAGGGTAACTCTTAGCCGGGCATTCCACACACTCCACGGCGTCCTTAGCCGGACTCCTTTGGTGAAGTACTGCTGTGATGTCCCGGACCCTTTCGGATCCTTATTCTTTGGTCCCGGATCTAGTTCCTCGGAGTGTCTAGCTTCGTTGTGTCCGAAATTTTATTTCGGACATCTTTCGTGTTCAGATCGGCGCGATCCGGAGTTGTTTCGGAGGTCCAGAGTGCGTCCGTGACTTTTCCGCGTGTGTTTTCCGATTCCCGCCTGTGTCTCGAAAACACCTACGGAACCCTGTAGCGGGTGAACCGGGTCCTTCATCTACTCGCGAGTGGTACCGTTGCGATCAGCGCGTCGCGAGGATCGAGGAGGTGTATTTTTCTATTTTTTTGAGATTTTTTTGATTTTTCGGATTTTTCTATAAATACCAAATCTTTTTCTTTTCACCTTTTTCTTCTTCTTCTTCTTCTTCTTCTTCTTCTTGTTCTTCTTTCTTCTTCAACCATTGAAGTGCCCTCTCCCCCGCGCTGTTCTTCCTCCTCGGGCGACCAAGACGCGGCCTCCTTCACTCCGACAACGGCGTGGCGGCGGCGGCGAGGCGGTCCCGGTGGTGTGCTTTTCGCGGCGAGAGGCGGGGCGTTCGTGGGTCTAAAAGCTTCTTCCTTGATTTCGGCGTCGATTCGCGGGGCATTCGCTCCATTGAGGTAGGGGGACGAATCCTTATGCTCATCCCGTCGTTCCCCGTGATTTGTAGGCCGAATGGGAGCCGAGAGGGGCATTTTTGAGCGGGTTAGGGCAAAACCATGCTTTGGGGAGAGCTCGCCCGATCTATGGATTTGAGCCGCGATTCGGCGTTTTGATGGCCTAGAATCATGCTAGGGGTCCCCAGGGGTCTTCCCCTTTGATTTCCCCCTCTCCTTTGGAGGCATGGGGGCGTGGTTTGCATTTTTGGCTGTTTCACGCCGTTCCGCCGTCGGGTGTGTGTGACGGTCCTTCCAGGGACCGTCACACGGTGTAACGCACCCAGATGGGTGCGTTACAGCCCCTGTGTAGCCGTTGGGGGTCTGTGGGCTGTGACGGTCCCACGATAGACCGCCAGGGCGCTGTGACGCGCCAAGCTTGGACCGCCAGAGCCTTCTGACCGTTGGCTTTTTGACCGTTGACTTTTGACCGTTGGGGGTTCAGGGCCTGTGACGCACCAGGCCAGGCGCGTCACAGCCCTGTAACGCTCAGGCGTGGGCGCGTCAGAGCAGGCGGACCCAACCACCCTGACGCGCCGAGGTCGGGCCGTCAGGTGCTATGACGGCCCGAGCAGGGTGCGTCACAGTCTGTTTTCACCATTGCTTGTGACGGCCCAGGGCTGGACCGTCAGAGCCCTGTGACGGCCCAGTGTGGGTGCGTCACAGTCTGTGACGGCCCAGGAGGGGTGCGTCACAGTCTGTTTTCCCTTCTGGCTCGTGACGCTCCAGGGCTGGACCGTCAGAGTCATGTGACGCGCTAGTGTAGGCGCGTCATAGCCTGTGACGGCCCAGGGGTGGACCGTCAGGCTCTATGCTACACCGGGTGTATGTGCAGCTCCGTTTCTTCGGCGGTGATTTCTGTGAGTTAGTCCTTACTTTCAGTGACCTGTCCACTAGTCGTAGCTTCCTGCGCACGCGTGTGCGGACCCACCTGGGAGTGGTGGAGAGCGAGACCCAATGAAAGGCGGTTTTTAGGCTGGTTACCGTAGGGCCCCTTGCCTTTGCCACCAGAGTCCGGTGGGGGGGGGGAAAACCAGCTAGAGGACCCGACCTAGAGCAGATGGTCTGTGTGTGCACACGTAGTTGAGGGCTTAGGACACGCGCTGACGAGCGTGACCCAGCTAGTCCTTGTTGTGGTACTTGTTGCGTGTCTGAGTCTCACGCCCGGGGCGTTGTAGCTAGACACTTGTGACGCGGTGTAAGACGTCAGGGGACGCTTCCGGTCGTTCTTCTAGTGGGTAGTGCTCCTGTTCGTTGGCAGGTGTGGACTCGAGTTTTGTTGGACCGAGGTTCAGTAGTACGGTACTGTTAGAGTAGATGGCTTTTCCGTTTATTTACTTTAGCTTGTTGGTTCTACCGTACTCCTGTTAGGTAGGGTTGCCTTCTGCTTTCTCGTTTTCCGTGCGAGGTGGGGATTCGCGGGATCCCTACTGGGCCAATGAAATGAGGCTCACCCCTGCTTTTCAGGTGAGGCGGGGTCTTCGAGAGGTGCGGCCGAGTTTCAGCGTGGTTCTTCTAGCCAGGGTTAGTCGCCAGTCTGCCAGAGCCGGGGGATGCCCCGTGTAGTTGTACGCCGGGGGATGCCCCGTGTTGTTGTACTTTTCTTTCTGTTGACTGTACTTTTATTTTGGACATGAGACTCTGTGGACCTTGTAGCAGTTTATTTATATTATTCTGTGCATTTTATTTTAGATTATTGTGCTATCTCTGCGGTCGTTTCAGCTTCTCTTGTACTCCCACACCATCCCTTTCTACCCTTCCGAGTCTTCGGGCTCGTGGGTTGGCGGGCCGAGATTCGAGACGCGCCGGTTCCTTTCCGGTACTCGGATCCCGGGTCGTCACAGCTGGTATCAGAGCGTAGGTTGTGGAGGTATATCAGAACTTGAAACGAATTGCGGTGGTCCAGAAGGTCCATGAATGTCCTGTACAGTCGGCGACTGGCTTAGGGCCGCGCGTGTTTTATTGATTTGTGGTTGTTTTCTTGATGCCAGGTGTGTTATGGCGCCACGGAGGAGGGCTCGTCCCCAGCAGGGAGAGTCTAGTGGTGGTCCGGAGGAGCAGAGCAGGGCTTCAGTTTTCGAGGGTGTAGCTGGAGATGCGAGAGCTCCGGGGATGGACGATTTCTTCCGAGGTATGTTTGAGTATGCGTTTCAGCGGCAGCAGGGAGGCCAGCAGCAGGGCGGTGATGCTGGTGAGGACCGGGCTCGTGGTGGTCATGGTCGTGTGCTGAAGGAGTTCTTGCTGTTCCAGCCCCCTTCCTTCAGTGGGTAGCCAGATCCTGAGGTGGCCAGGGAGTGGCTAGATGATGTGCGGTGGATTTTCAGTGCGATGGAGTGTCCTGAGGAGGAGCAGGTAGCGTTGGCTACTCATCATCTTCAGGGAGCGGCCCGTACTTGGTGGACGTCAGAGTGGGGTTCAGTGTTCCAGTCTCGTCCTCTTCGGCAGATTGTGTGGCAGGAGTTCGTCACGGCTTTCGAGCGTGCCTTCTGTCCATCCTTTATCAGGTCGCCGAAGTTGCGTGAGTTTATGGAGCTGACTCAGGGTGACATGACGGTAATGCAGTACCGTGCCAGGTTTATTGAGTTGGGCCGTTATGCTCCACATATCATGGCAGATGAGGAGGTGAAGACTGATCAGTTTGTGGGTGGTCTGAGGCTAGAGTTGAGGCATCATCTTCTTGCGTCGGGTTTGACCACTTTCGATGCGGCATGTAAGGCAGCAGCGGCGCTGGAGAGAGACTTGCAGAAGGTTCGAGGGCAGGGCAGTGCTAGTCAAGCGCAGGCAGATTTCAGCCAGCCGACGGGAATGCTGCAGTAGAGTGCCGTCCAGCTCTCAGCGGGTGGATCAGTGGCGACGCAGTCTGTGGCTCCTACGCCAGGGTCGTCGTCCTTTAGATTGAAGCTTAAGAAGCTGCTTAAGGAAGCTGGTTTTGGTAAGAGGCGTCAGGATCATAAGGAGTCGAAGTAGGAGTCGATTGACAGTGTTCAGCAGCCAGTGGCTTTTCAGCGTCAGGGTTCGATGACTGGTTCGCGGGGTGGCTGTCCCAGGTGTGGTGGTTCTCATCCGGATAGGCCGTGTTCAGCGCCCGTGATTTGCTTTAGGTGCGACCAACCAGGGCACATGGCACGTGACTGTCCGCAGAGACCGCGCCCGCCGCACGAGTTTCAACAGCAGCAGCAGTTTCAGCCCCAGCAGTTGTCATCACAGCCGCAGCAGTACCAGCAGCAGGGACAGTTTCCTCAGTTGTCACGGTCAGCTACCGTGGGGAGGCAGAGATCCCGAGGCAGAGTGACTCACATGACCAGGGCAGAGGCTGAGGCGTCGCATCTGGTGGAAGGTACTCTTTCGATTTTGGGTTGTGCGGCTCGTGTTTTGTTTGATTCCGGTGCTTCTCATTCGTTCATCTCGGAGGATTTTGCTCAGAGTGTGGAGGACCCAGTGACCGAGGTGTCCTGTGACTTAGGGGTGGAGTTGCCTACCGGTGACTTCATGATCACCCCGTACTGCTTTGAGAAGGTACCTGTGTGGGTGGAAGGGCGGAACTTACCGGTTCAACTCTACGCGTTACCGCTTCAGGACTTCGATGTGATTTTGGGCATGGATTGGCTCGAGGCTCATCATGCCTTGGTGGATTGTGGCTCGAAGACGGTCTACTTCCGACAGCTTCGTGGACCCACCTTCTATTTCTAAGGTATTCGGTCTTCCTCTTCCCGCTTGCTTATTTCGGCTATCCGTGCGCGTCGCTTGCATGATGCGGGTTGTCAGGACTTTCTCGCATCTGTGGTTTTGAGTGATCGGCAGTGCCCCGAGGTAGAGGACATTCCTGTCGCGTGCGAGTTTCCCGATGTCTTTCCCGAGAAGCTACCAGGGTTGCCACCACAGCGAGAGATTGATTTCGTGATTGAGGTGGTGCCAGGCACGGCGCCTATGTCGAAGGCCCCTTATCGGATGGCGCCTGCGGAGTTGCGAGTGCTGAAGGCGCAGTTGCAGGAGTTGCTTGCCAAGGGGTATATTCGTCCTAGTTATTCCCCGTGGGGTGCGCCGGTGTTGTTCGTGAAGAAGAAGGATGGTAGTTTGAGGCTGTGCATCGACTACCGCCAGTTGAACCAGGTGACTGTTAAGAACAAGTATCCGTTGCCTCGGATTGATGACTTGTTCGATCAGCTTCAGTCGGCCCGGGTGTTTTCGAGGATCGATTTGAGATCAGGCTATTACCAGCTGTGGATTCGAGAGTCGGACGTGGAGAAGACGACGTTTCGATCGAGGTATGGGCATTATGAGTTCTTGGTGATGCCGTTTGGACTCACCAACGCCCCAGCAGCGTTTTATGGATTTGATGCATAGGGTGTTCCGTCCATATCTAGACCAGTTCGTGGTCGTGTTTGTGGACGATATCTTTATGTATTCGCGGTCTGCTGAGGAGCATGTGCACCACTTGAGGGCGGTGTTGCAGACCCTGCGCGATCACCAGTTGTATGCCAAGTTCCGCAAGTGCGAGTTCTGGCTCCGAGAGGTGTACTTTTTGGGGCATGTGATTTCCGGTGATGGTGTTTCCGTGGACCCGGCGAAGGTCGAGGCTGTGGTGCAGTGGCCGAGGCCGAGTTCTGTCACGGAGATCCGGAGCTTTTTGGGGCTCGCAGGCTATTATCGGAGGTTCATCCAGCATTTTTCTCGTATTGCAGCCCCAATGACCAGGCTTACGCGGAAGGATGTGCCGTTCGTCTGGATGGAGGAGTGTGAGCAGAGCTTCATAGAGCTGAAGAGATTGCTCACGACTGCTTAGGTGTTGGTGTTGCCTTCGGGATCAGGAGGCTTTGTGGTGTGTACAGATGCTTCCGGGATAGGTCTCGGTGCTATGTTGATGCAGCATGGGAGGGTTGTGGCGTATGCGTCCCGGCAGTGGAAGCCACATGAAAGAGAACTACCCTACTCATGATCTTGAGTTGGCGGCGGTGATTTTCGCGCTAAAGATCTAGAGGCACTATTTGTATGGTGAGAGGTTCGAGATGTTCACTGATCATCAGAGTTTGAGGTACGTATTTACCCAGAGAGATCTTAACCTCAGGCAGAGGAGGTGGATGGAGTACATGAAGGATTATGATTTCACTCTGTCTTATCAACCTGGCAGGATGAATGTCGTGACTGATACTCTGAGCAGGAGAGTAACGGTCAGTCAGATGTTGTAGAGGAAGTGGAGGCTTTGGGAGCAGGTTCCGGCCATGACTTTTAGGCTCAAGGTCCCTCAGGACCAGGGTTCGGCTGTCCTTGCGAGTCTGACTGTCACGCCCGCGGTGCGTCGACAGGTGACTGAGGCTCAGCGAGCGGACCCCGAGCTACCTCGTATTCTGTCGATGGCCGAGGTGGAGTTTGGTGAGGATGGAGCTGTGAGGTTCAGAGGTAGGTTGTACGTGCCAGCCGAGGAGCAGGTACGGCGTACGATTTTATGCGAGGCTCATGGGAGTCGGTATGCCGTTCACCCCGGATCGGCTAAGATGTACCAGAACCTGAAGAGGCAGTTTTGGTGGCCTGGCATGAAGAGAGATGTGGCGGAATTTGTGGCCAGGTGTTTGACCTGTCAACAGGTGAAGGCTGAGCACCAGCGACCAGGGGGCACACTTCAGCCCTTGGATGTTCCTGCGTGGAAGTGGGACCACGTGACCACTGATTTTGTGGTTGGGTTGCCGAGGACGTCCAGCGGGGAGGATAGTATCTGGTTGCTAGTGGATAGACTGACGAAGATGGCGCGATTGTTGGCGGTCAAGGTCAGTTGGAGCGTGCATCGTTTGGCTCGTTTGTACGTGGAGCGGATTGTTCCGTTGCATGGAGTTCCCATCTCCATTGTGTCCGATCGTGATCCCCACTTCACTTCTGGGTTCTGGAGGAGCTTCCAGAAGGCTCTAGGCACCGAGTTGGCATTCAGCTCGGCCTATCACCCTCAGTCGGACGGTCAGTCTGAGCGGACCATCCAGACTCTGGAGGACATGTTGCAAGCGTGTTGCTTAGAATGGTAGGGGAGTTGGACACACCATTTGCCATTGGTGGAGTTTGCCTATAACAACAGCTATCATTCGAGCATTGGTATGGCTCCCTATGAGACATTATATGGGCGACCTTGTCGGACTCCGCTTCATTGGTTCGAGGTGGGCGAGCGTGCCTTGACGGGACCAGATTTGGTGCAGCAGCGTGTTGAGGTGGTGCATCTCGTTCGGCAGAGAATGTTGGCAGCTCAGAGCCGACAAAAGAGTTATGCCGATCGGAGGATGCGACCTCTCAGCTTTGCTGTGGGAGACCGAGTTTTCTTGAGGGTTTCCCCCATGAAGGGTGTGATGCGTTTCGGTAGGCGTGGGAAGCTGAGTCCCCGCTACATTGGTCCCTTTCCCATCGTCGAACGTGTTGGGGAAGTTGCTTATCGGTTGCAGCTACCTCCGGAGCTTTCCGCCGTGCATGATGTGTTCCACGTGTCGATGTTTTGGAAGTATATGCCCGATGATTCCCATGTTCTCGAGGATGCCGTTTGGCCTGAGGTGACCCCAGATCTGTCCCTTCCAGAGTTCCCTGTTTGCATTGAGGATCGACGAGAGCAGCGCCTGCGGAACAAGATTATTCCTCTGGTTAAGGTGGTCTGGCAGCGTCATTCCGGTGGCGAAGCGTCTTGGGAGCCTGAGGATGAGATGCGGGAGCTATATCCTTATTTATTTGTGTGAGTCTTTCCCCTGTTCTTGTGGCTTATTCTTGAATTTCGAGGACGAAATTTGTTTAAGGGGGGAGGGCTGTGATGTCCCGGACCCTTTCAGATCCTTCTTCTTGGGTCCCAGATCTGGTTCCTCGGAGTGTCTGGCTCCGTTGTGTCTGAAATTTTATTTCGGACATCTTTCGTGTTCGGATCGACGCAATCAGGAGTTGTTTCATAGGCCTGGAGTGCGTCCGTGGCTTTTCCGCATGTGTTTTCCGATTCCCGCGTGTGTCTCGGAAACACCTACGGAACCCTGTAGCGGGTGAACCGGGTCGTTCATCTACCCGCGAGTGGTACTGTTGCGATCAGCCGTCGCGAGGATCGAGGAGGTATATTTTTCTATTTTTCAGGATTTTTTTATTTTCCGAATTTTTCTATAAATACCAATTCTTTTTTTTTCTTTTCACCTTTTTCTTCTTCTTCTTCTTCTTCTTCTTCTTCTTCTTTCTTCTTCAACCGTTGGAGTGCCCTCTCCCCCGCGCTATTCTTCCTCCCCGGGAGACCGAGACGCGGCCTCCTTCACTCCGACAACGGCGTGGCGGCGGCGGCGAGGTGGTCTCGGTGGTGTTCTTTTCGCGGTGAGAGGCGGGGCGTTCGTGGGTCTAAAAACTTCTTCCTTGATTTCGGCATCGATTCGGCGGAGCATTCGCTCCATTGAGATAGGGGGACGAATTCCTATGCTCATCCCGTTCTCCCCCGTGATTTTTAGGCCGAATGGGAGCCGAGAGGGGCGTTTTTGAGCGGGTTAGGGCAAAATCATGCTTTGGGGAGAGTTCGCCCGATCTATGGATTTGAGCCGTGAATCGGTGTTTTGATGGCCTAGAATCATGCTAGGGGTCCCCTGGGGTCTTCCCATTTGATTTCCCCCTCTCCGGTGGAGGCATGGGGGCGTGGTTTGAATTTTTGGCTGTTTCACGCCGTTTCGTCGTCGGGCGGGTGTGACGGCCCTTCCAGTGGCCGTCACAGCATGTAACGCACCTGGATGGGTGCGTTACAGCCCCTGTGTAGCCGTTGGGGGTCTGTGGGCTGTGACGGTCCCACGATAGACCGCCAGGGCGCTGTGACGCGCCAGGCTTGGACCGCCAAAGCCTTCTGACCGTTGGCTTTTTGACCGTTGATTTTTGACCGTTGGGGGTTCAGGGCCTGTGACGCACCAGGCAAGGCGCGTCACAGCCCTGTAACGCTCAGGCGTGGGCGCGTCAGAGCAGGCGGAACCAACCACCCTGACGCACCGAGGTCAGGCCGTCAGGTGTTGTGACGGCCCGAGCAGGGTGCGTCACAGTCTGTTTTCACCGTTGCTTGTTACGGCCCAGGGCTGGACCGTCAGAGTCCTATGACGGCCTAGTGTGGGTGCGTCACAGTCTGTGACGGCCCAGGAGGGGTGTGTCACAGTCTGTTTTCCCTTCTGGCTCGTGACGCTCCAGGGCTGGACCGTCAGAGCCGTGTGACGCGCTAGTGTAGGCGCGTCACAGCCTGCGACGGCCCAGGGGTGGACCGTCAGGCTCTGTGCTGTGCCGGGTGTATGTGCAGCTCCGTTTCTTCGGCGGTGGTTTCTGTGAGTTAGTCCTTACTTCCAGTGACCTGTCCACTAGTCGTAGCTTCCTGCGCACGCGTGTGCGGACCCACCTGGGAGTGGTGGAGAGCGAGACCCAGTGAGAGGCAATTTTTAGGCTGGTTACCGTAGGGCCCCTTGCCTTTGCCACCAGAGTCCGGTGGGGGGGAAAACCAGCTAGAGGACCCGACCTAGAGCAGATGGTCTGTGTGTGCACACGTAGTTGGGGGCTTAGGACACGCGCTGACGAGCGTGACCCCAACTAGTCCTTGTTGTGGTACTTGTTGCGTGTCTGAGTCTCATGCCCGGGGCGTTGTAGCTAGACACTTGTGGCGCGGTGTAAGACGTCAGGGGACGCTTCCGGTCGTTCTTCTAGTGGGTAGTGCTCCTGTTCACTGGTAGGTGTGGACTCGAGTTTTGTTAGACCGAGGTTCTGTAGTACGGTACTGTTAGAGTAGATGACTTTTCCGTTTATTTACTTTAGCTTGTTGGTTCTACCGTACTCCGGCTAAGTAGGGTTACCTTCGACTTTCTCGTTTTCCGTGCGAGGTGGGGGTTCGCGGGATCCCTACTGGGCCAATGAAATGAGGCTCACCCCTGCTTTTCAGGTGAGGCGGGGTCTTCGAGAGGTGCGGCCGAGTTCCAGCGTGGTTCTTCTAGCCAGGGTTAGTCGCCAGTCTGCCAGAGCCGGGGGATGCCCCGTGTAGTTGTACCTTTCTTTCTGTTGACTGTACTTTCTTTTGGACATGAGATACTCTGGATCTTGTAGCATTTTATTTTAGATTATTGTGCTATCTCTGTGGTCGCTTCAGCTTCTCTTGTACTCCCACACCACCCCTTTTTACCCTTCCGAGTCTTCGGGCTCGTGGGTTGGCGGGCCGAGGTCCGAGTCGCGCCGGTTCCTTTCCGGTACTCGGATCCCCGGGTCGTCACAACCGCTGCTGCTTTGGCCATACCATGGGTATGCATGAAAGTCTTTTCTCTCATTTGCTCGGCCAAGTGCTGGAGCAAGAGGCTGACGTACGAGATGACCAACCTAGGTACTCTTCAATACGAGATAAGTCTCAAATAGGGGCAGTCTTGACCCAAAAATGAAATGAGTTTTCATGATATATTTAGCCAAAAGGGCTGTTATCAAAATCAAAATTCTTTAAAAGATCTGTGAACAAAGGCATGTCAAGAGAGGCAAAGTCCCCGCAGAAAAAACTCTGGTCGTATGAATGTCAAGGGTCTAAAAATCAATGACACAAAGCCCCGGCGCAACAAACCACCTCTTTGAGACGTAGTACCTTGGAAGGAATTCGAGTCCTGATATCTCTCATCCCGCAAAAGGCTTATCTTCACTTTCTTCTCTTCTCCCTCCAAGGCTGAATGTTTCTCAGGTATGGCCTTAGTAGGGGCACCGTTAACCATGGGTAGTCAGCTATAAGGTCCCACCCTCAAATGCACGTCTTGCTTTGGGCAATTCTTAGTGAGAGGGGAAGGAACAAGAACCCCCAGCCAGTGGTTTAAATACCCATTTAGGGCTGCACTAGCAATGTCTAAAACAAAATCTAAAAAAAATTGAATATTTTTTAAAATCCAAAAAATTATTTTTTTAAAATTTAAAAAAATGAATATTTTCCCAAAATCCAAAAAATGAATATTTTCCCAAAACCCCCAAAAATGAATATTTTCTCAAAATTCATAAAAAAATCAAATATTTTCCAAAAATTCCATAAAATTTGAATATCTTTTTTAAAACCCATAAAAATTTACATATTCCAACAAAAATAAAAAAATACATTATATTTTTCTGATGGTGTTTTCCTCGCAGGGACACTCTTTGCAAGGACCAAGATACTTGGGATGGGTCCCCTTCTCACCCACGTCATTGATGACTCACATTGATTTCCATTCTAGGCACTCTCGATTATCATCTCTCTATCCTTCAGAGTGATTCTTACTGATTCATGTTGAGTTTGATTATTCATGCCATTCTGAACAATTCACTGCCAAATCTCCTGATTATTCTTGCCACCCTGCGCATCATTCTCCTACAAGGCACTCTTGCCAATTTTTAGCGGGGCATTTTGATCGTTTAGTTCCACATCTTTTAACTGATTAGCCAAGTTGGTCATCCTCATGAAAATTATGCTAAAGCCCTAATGATGAATATGCTTTGATGCCATGCTTTCACGCTATAATGGCCATTGCTTTGATGTTTTATTATGCCATATTTTTGGTATCATTCATGCTCTACATGCTTAAGTTAGCTACGGCTGCTATACTTCATTTGCTTTATGCTTCATTATATCTTGGCTAATGAATTTTCGAGCGTAGGAAGAAGTTCTTGGTCCCACCGTCTCGGCATCATCATCCAAGTCCCCACGGTATTTGCACCTCATCTCTCAGCTCTCATATGCTCATTGTTATCACCATCTCCATGTATGCATTCCTACTGTATGTTATCTACACTATTAGATTATATCAAGGACCTTGTGACTTTGGTAAATCTAGAATTTGAGTTCCCCTTCATCAAAAATAATGATGATTCCAGAGGAGTCTTAGTCACACGGATAGGCCATTGAGCCGTCTAAGACTGGGGACGATGATTCCTTTTTGTGAATTGGTACACGGATAAATGAGCTTCAGCTTAGTATCAGCTCACGAAATCGATTTCTTGACTTAGTCTGGGCAGCTTAACAATATTATCCTTGATTATATTATATTTTAATTTATTTTAATTTTCCTTTTAAACCCAGCCTGTATTCATGCAGGACTTTGAATCAACGATGAAAAATCATTCTGATAAGCTGATTTTGAGAGTCAAAATGTTCAAGATGTGAGATATTCATTGCCGAGTTGAATCCTCAGTTCGTCATGTCGCCGATTTTGGGCTGTTTTCTCGAAAACTCTTTGTTTGGATTTTCATCATCTTATTTTCACACTCTTTTTCCTTAGATCCGCCTTGGCTACAGCACGTCTACATTGGCTGGTAACCGCTCTCAAATGGCGAAACTTACGGGTTTGTGACTCGGGGTACTTCCACCGCGTTGGAAGTTGATCATTCTTTTATCTCTTTCATACCCGCGTGCACACACTCTCCTCTTTTATCCAAACATTACTATTTTCGTTAAAACTTCCCGAGATTGCTTCATCTCAAGTTTTGGATTTAATTCTCCTCAAGTGATGTTGATCGCGTGTCTCATCACACCTTGGCATCAACTTTTCAGTTCACCCTACTCCCTTGTAAAGCAGACGCCAAGGCGGGACAGCTGTAGATACGTCAAATTTGACATTACTTCGAGTACATCTCATATTACCTTCTAACGTCCCAAGTTGATCCTCAATTTGACTTATTTCAGTGAATTTCTAAATTTTATTTGGATTTTTAATTTTTTTGATTTTTCTATTTTTTAGATTTTTTAACATTTTCTCTATTTTTTTGAATTTTTAGAAAAAAGCGGCTACTATATGTAACACCATTTCTTTTTAAATTAAAAAAAGTGGAAAAATGAAATGGTGGCTAGTAGAGTGGACGCTAATTCTTGGATTTTATTATTAATTTATTCATTTCGGGCCCCTTTTTTGAGCCATTTTGAGTGGATTTTTTGGGTCGAAAAAAATTAAAAAATATATATTTAGAGTCAACTCACTCATACGCACTTTCACCGAAAAAATAAAAAAAAATTAAAAATGAAAAAAGAAATGACGCCTAAAAGGGTGGACGTTATTTCTTTTGGGTTTACTATTCATTTTACACAACCGTTTTAAGTCATTTTGAGTACTTTTTTGGACTGAAAAAAATATGAAAAAATAGGAATTGGAGTCAGCACGAGAAGATGCACGTCCCTCAGAAAAATAATAAAAAAATAAAATCAAATGAGAAATTGTGTCTATAGTGGTGGACGCCATTTTTTGGGAGGTATTCTAATTGCGTCGGTTACGCGAGCCGTTTATTTTTATAAACGACAGGAACAGTAGACGCCTGTTTTCATGCTATTTTTATATCCCATGTTCATCCGAAATTTAAATTTTAATTATAAACAGCGTCCGTACACTCAGACGCTAATTCTTTTTATTTCGGATTTTTAAATTTTAACCTTTGAAATAACGTCTGTTGGATTAGGCGCTAATTCAAATAGCGTCCAGAGTGCCTGGTGCCATTTTTCTGAGATTTTCAAAACTCACCCGCAGCTCCTCCTTTCCTCGATTTGCGATCCATTTCAACTAGGGAAAGATTCTGGTGACTTTCTAGAATTGGGGAAGGCTCTTTCCGATATTTATTTCGTTTCTAAAAATAATTCCCCCAATGTTTCCTAAAATTGAAACCCACGGACTCTTCCCTTATAAAAAACCCTTCAATTCTTCACAGAAGAGAAGGCCAACTTTCAACAGAAGGGGAGATGTTGCTCGGCTGCTGGCTCAAGGAGAAGCCCTCCTCGCATTTACTGCTTCATCCCACTGGAGGCCTCCTCCCGAATGCTTGATCCAAGAGCCACGGTTTCTACAAAAGAAAATCCCATGCTTCCCTCATTCCTCCCCATTTCTCCTTTCCTATTTCCTATTCTTGCATATAGCACAATGCATGCATGCATCATTTCTTTTGGTCATCCATTTAATTTTTTTCCATCTCAACCACGTTGAGGCTCCTCCCACGGTGCAACACTTGCACATTTATTTTTTACCATTTATCATTTTATCCCCACCCTTTGCACAGGGGTTTAAAGGGCAACACCCAACATGTGTGTCATCCTTCATGTCTTCACGTTGTATGTTTCACTTAGGATTTGATACTACACATCGGTTGGCTAATTCCATATTTTGTGTTGGTGTTTGCCTTTTCTTGCAAGGGGAATCAATCAAAGAGACCCTCTCATTCGTCCGGCCGACAGGAAGAGGAGGAAGTCACCCACAATCTCCCGCATTCATTTGAGGTAACCCCTCTGGCGATCACCCTCCTTATTGCATCCACGCATTCTCCCCATCCCTTTTCCCCATTCTTAGCATGCTTATTTTATTATCTTTTAGTGGATTTTTAATTAGATCTACATCCGGGAGTGCCATTATATCGAGTAGTGTTCCGTACTGGCTTCAGAGTCATTATTGGTCTCCGGTCAACCCGGTGTGATCCAGTGATTGACATGTGACCTTGTGAGTGTCTCGGCTATCCTGTATGGACCGAGACATGGTTTTAGACGCCTTGAGGTATTATCTTGTCTCGATTTACGTGTCCATGTGCTCTGAGGGTCGTAGTGATCCCTCATGTCTCCGTGATTTGTGTTATGCGGATGTGTGGATCCGGCTGTCCTGTGCCGTTTCCTTTCTAAGTGTTTTACCGTGTTGGGCTTAGGGATTAGGCTGATTGGCCACATGTTACCGCTTTTGTGCGACGATCTTGACCCCGAGTCTTGCGACTCAAGGATCGGTGTGTCGGCAGGTCTAGCTGTCTGTCCTGAGTTCGGTAGCAGTCTGGTATGCTACCTTGTGTTTCGCGCTTGGTGCTTCGTAGTACGTGCGCCAGTGCATGCTTAGCCTATCTGTACTTCAGCACTAGTGTTTTGGAGTCTATGTGTGTCTAGTGAGCCTCCACTAGTCGTAGCCCGGCGACACTTTCCTGTGTGTCGGCCCACCTAGGAGTGGTGGCGGGGTGAGTTCCCAATATACGGTTTTTAAGTTAGTTTCCGTGGGCCCCCTTGCCTTGCGGTGGCCTCCTACTGGGGGGGAAAGCTAACTAGAGGCCTGGCTCAAGACATTGAGCTTGTGTGTACACATGTGTTCAGGGGCATTTGGACGAGCGTCGACGGGCGTGACCCTGACTAGTCACTCGTTACTGTTGTTCCTTGTACTTAGTTCTGTGAGTGTCTCAGTTACCACCGTTCTCGGTATGTGGGAGATACTTGTGGCGCAGTGTAAGACGTCAGTGGACGCATCTGGCTATTCTTCTAGTGAGGAGGTACTTCTGTCACCTGACACTTAACTCATTGTATTTTTGTGACTGGTTCCTGTCATGTTTGACGTGACTTGTCGGGTAGTCTATATTGACTCCACCCGTGGTCTAGTCTTGTGTCGCGTACACGACTATCTAGTTGTGTGTGTTCATGTCTTTGACTGTGTAGGTCATTTGTAGGGCTTTTGCCTGTGTTAGTAGGCCTTAGCTATGGAGCTAGTGTTTTGTCGGCGGATCGGTAACGCCTGACTTCGTGAGATCGGGATTCACCTTT
The DNA here is from genome assembly GCA_022559845.1 of Amorphophallus konjac. NCBI lineage: Eukaryota > Viridiplantae > Streptophyta > Magnoliopsida > Alismatales > Araceae > Amorphophallus > Amorphophallus konjac. Next base: position 43,100 of record JAHNEJ010001530.1, on the reverse strand, counting down.
CTGTCGCTGTTTGGAGTAGCTTAGAGAGCCGTGGTTCGATCGGCTGTCGTGTTTCTGGTTAGGACAGCTTTCCTCTTTTCTTTAGTTACTCTTACTCCTACTTTTACAGCTTTACTGTTGTAGTTAGCACTGTTGTTATTTCTGCTCCTGCTTTACTGTTTAGCGATGTTCTTTAGCGTGCTACTACGTTGTTTCCAGTGGGGATCTGCGTGACCCCTACTGAGCCAGTGACACGAGACTCACCCATGCTTTTCAGGCGTGGTCTTCTTCTTCTTCGTGGTTCGTGGCGCGGTGCGTCAGTCGTAGTTGCCATCGTTGCCTGTGTCGGGCTCCCCCCAACTTGAGGGTACGTTTTCATTTCTGTTGAACTGTACTTATCTTTTATTTGGACTAGACTCTGTTAATTTAAATTGTTAATTGAAAAAGTAATTTTATTTTTACTAATTTAGCAAACTTGATCATGAAAATATTAATTGCTTACTGCTTTATCTGGAACTTCAATGTACCACACACACTCCTTTTATCCCTTCGGAGCTTTACCGCTCTTGGGAGGCCTCGCAGGATCCAAGTGTTATCGGGTTTACCCGGGATCCGGACCCTAGGTCGTCACAGTTGGTATCAGAGCTGTGTTGTGTGAAAGTACATGAGAATTCGAGATACTACAGTATGTAGAGTCCTTAAGGTCCAGTACAGTCGGTAGCTGGCGTAGGTTTTGCGATTGTTTCACTTTGTTGTCTCGTGTGATCATGTGCGTGCTATGTTGGCACTGTGCGAGATGGTTCCGCTCTCGTCCAGATGTGACGGAGTGCTCTTCTTTTGTCATGGTGTTTTGTCTCAATTATGCTGTACTTGGCAGATTTCACCGGCAGGCGTGAATCTGTGGTGCGGTGTTCGAACTTTTTCCGTGGTTTGCTCAGGTGGCTGGTGACTTTATCGTTGGTGTGTTGACCATGCACATTTTTATGTTGCTTTGGTTGTCCCAGTTTGAGATTTGTTTAGCCCCTGAGGTGTTAAGTTTGTGTTAAGGTGGTCGATTAGATGCCTTGTTTGAGAGAATGCTCAGGCGAACCTCGGATTTTCCTTCCTAGTGAGCTACTGTTAGTCGAGCTTGATTCTTCTCACCCTGTTTGGTGGCGTCTTTTCGAGGTAAGCCTTGGAAGTGCTATCTTGGTGAAGCCTTTGTCCTGTGTCTGTTTAAGTGTGGATTGTGTTAGTTCTGAACATGACTTGCTCTTGTTCGACGGTTGCTTGGCTTTTGACCCAGATTTTTATGTTTGGGGGCCGTTGTGCACCGTGTTTGATGTGCCGTGTTTGGCGGCTACTGTGTTGTGAAGGTTCAGTTATCGTTTCAGGACGTAAGGGTAAGCTGAGATAGGTGTCCTTTGTGCTTTGTGCTGAAGCTGATGCTCTTCCTGATTTGCACTATGGCAACTTGTGATCGACTGTTAGCAGGATCGGTACTCGAGGCGTGGTATATTACAGTTTGTGAATTGCGATGGCGCCGAGTGGGTGCTGAGATGTAGGTGCCGAGTTGTCCTTGATGCCTGTGTGCGTTGTGTTGAGCGTGCAGTGGAAGCGTATGGGCTGATAACCCATGGTTCCGGGTCGTGAAGTTGGCAGATTCTGGTTGACCGAGAGGTTTATTTTCCTCGGTGTATCATCACCTTGACTATGTGTGCCTTGATGTTGTTGGTTGCCGTGCCGTTGCTGGAGACATTATGGTTGTTGGCACTGGCATGTTGTAAGGATTGGGGAAATCTGTCGGCGTAATTGCTGGTCGAGTACCCTTTCTTCTTCCGTATTTTTCTTGGATGTTGTGCTATCGGGACGTGATCGTGGTCCTTGAGATGTGTTCCCCAAGATTGTTGTTGTTGTTGTTGTTCGTTGGTGGTTGTGCTCAGCTTGGGAGGAGTTCCCTGTGAGTCTGATTTGACATTGTGTGGACCGAGGTCTTGTCAGTTGATCTTGCTGTACTCTTTTCTCATGATAGAGTTGGCATGCGACTCGAATCAGATGTAATATCTGAGTGAGGACTGACTTGATTGTGCTCGTGGTCCAGTGCTGTCATTGGCGTTTAGCGTGCCAGTTTTGTTGTTCTTGGCGCGGAAGTCGATGTTGTTGAGCTGTCAGCTGAGAGGACTGTGTTTCCTTGTTTAAGCTGATACTTGTTGTGTTTGCCGAGTGTTTTATCGGTAGCCGTCTTCGTGGCATGTGTCGTGTCTCCTTTCCCTGTGAGACATAAGCGACGTTACCTTGTTTCGGAGGTGCCGGACTTGTGTTCACTTGGGTATTGTGCTCGTTCCTTGGATCGATGTGTCTTGAGATCCAGAGCGTGTGCCTATGATTGTGGTCTGGCAGTGTTCCTCTGAATTGTGTTTTCAAGATTTGTGTTATCGTGCTTTGTGTTGCTGTTGGCTGATGCTTGGAGAGCGTAGCCAATGTTTGAGTTTGTTCTTCCCTTGTTCACTTGTTAGCTCCTTGAATTTCGAGGATGGAATTCCTGTAAGGGGGGAGGACTGTAATATCTTGGGACTTTCAGATCTTTATCGGAGAGCTTTCGGATCGCTTTTGTGGGTCCTGAGTCGTATTTTATGATCCACGTGAATTTTTCTCTTGTACAAGTTATGGAACCCAGCGGAGAGTTTACTGTTCAATTCATCGACTCGAGGACGCTACAGTTGCGTTGTATTCTTTCCGAGGATCGTTTCGACTATTTTTTCATATTTTTCTGAATTAGTATATTTTCGGGCTGAAAATCAAATTTTATGGAAATTACAAAATTTCCTAATTTCTATTTCTTTTAAACTCTCTCTCCTTCCTCTCTCCTCCCTCACGTCGCTCATTCTCTCCCTCACTTTCTGTCTCCTCTCTTCTCCTCTCTCGGCGGGGTGCGTGACCGTGGCGAGGTAGGAACGTCGTGGAGTTGACCTGGCGCGTGATGGTGTGACGGATGGAGCGTGGCGTTGGCGCGATCCCTCGGTGGATTCAAAGCCAACGTGACGTGGCTCGTGAGATGATTTTCGGTGCGGTTTAGTCGCTTCGGCGAGCTAGAACTTCGGTGGAGGTAGGGAGATGGACGCCCTACTGTTCTGCGTTTCTCCATGATTTCGAGCTAAACGGTGCGAGAACGAGCGGGTTCTGCCTTGTTTTGGGTGAAGCATGTTTGGGGGGGGGGGGTGTGAGACGTGTTCGCCTTTCTCGACGACGGTTTCTAGCCTAGTTAGTATTATTTCATTCCTTGGCATGTCTGCATTCCATTTCCGCTAGTTTCGTTATGATTGGTTGTCATTTGGGATCGGTATGAGCCCGGGAACCCATGTGACTCATTTTGGGTCGATTCGGTGGAATCGCTCGTTTCTTGTATTTTTGGTGTCGTTTGGATCCCTTCCGGTCTGTGGAAGGTGTGTATCACCATTATGGTTGTTTCCCCTTCGTTTTAGGGCAAACGGGGTGTGGCCTGTTTTTCCCGCCGTAACGCCCTTGCGGTCGTACCAGTGACCATTTGGGTTCTTCTAGTGGCCCAGTGGGTGACCGCTAGGTTGCATTTGGTTCATTGTCGGTTCTAAGTCGGTTGGGTCCAAGCGGTCATGCAATAGACCATTTGGGGTTGGCTAGCGGCCCAATGGAGGACCGCTAAGCCTTGTGATGCGGTCCAATTGGAGACCATTTAGTTTTATGTGTTATGTGGGTTTGGCCAAGCGGTCACGCTGTTGGGTATGTGTTCTCGCATTATTTTTGACCCTAGTTTTGATGATAACAAATATTGTGAGTTTGTGGGAGTAAAACATTGTGTGTGATTTAACGAATTCAAAACATTGTGTGTTTGGAAGAGCATGTGTTCTTAATGGCATTTGCAAAAAGCATATCACTCTCTTGAAGCATCATATTCCTAAAGTGAGTGTGCTTAGTTTTGAGAAACTTGGGTTTTAACTTGACTTCATATGGTTTCATGTGTGAATGATTTGCATGCATCTAGTTTTTATGAAGATACCATGACTTGAGCCTCATGAATGATCATCTATGCAATATTTGCTCACATGGTGAAAATGAATTGTTTGATGTCTACACTTGTTGATATCTTGCATGCTCAAGTGATTTAAGCTTTGACTAAAAATCTGGGTTGTTTTCATGAACATCTCCCATGAGATGTTATTGCTTTGAATGTGTTTCATGCATCCCTAAAATGAGGTTTTTGAGATTTTCACATGTGCTCAATTGATTCACATAAAACTTATTGAAATGTGGTTTACATGGTCCCAATACTTTGATTAATGCATAGTTAATTAATCTTGATTTTTGGAAATTTTTCTAATGCATAAACGGGGCTAAAACTGCCTTTTCTTGACCCTCAGCAGGAGGGGTCGACCCCCCCTGGGCTGTGTGCTGTTTGCATAGCAGAGAGCCCAGCCAACTGCATGGGTCGACCCCCCCTGGGCTGTGTGTTGTTTGCATAGCAGAGAGCCCAGCCAACTGCATGGGTCGACCCCTGGGGTCGACCCACTGCCAAGGGTCGACCCCTGTGGGTTGCAATTTTTTTTGGCCCCGGCCGACCTCTGTCAACCCGAGGGTCGACCCCAAGGGTCGACCCTTTCAGAACGGTATTTCCGGGAGCGTTCTAAACCCAATGAAAACCCTTTGAAACATTACCAAAATACCCCCCAATGGTTCCTAAACTTAAATGGATGTTTCTAACACACTTTGGGAGGGGAATTTGGGTCTTTGGGTTAGTCCCCTATATATGCTAATGTGAGATCCGAATTTGTGTATTGTGAACCCTAATGTGCTTATTTTCTCTTGTCTTGTAGGTGAAGAAAGGGGGAAAGGAAGGAGAGGCTCGTGCAAGCTTGATTTGATCTCCAACGAATCATCTTTGGAGATCGTGGAAGAAGAGAAAAAGGAGCGGATCGACGAGAGGAGCAAGAGGATGCTTGAATCGCCGTCGTCCGACCACTCTCCGACTTGAGGCTTAGAGAAGATATTCTACAAACCCTTTCTACTCTTGGGGATTCACTTCTTCACCTTGTTTTCATTTATTTGAGTCATTTTCCTTTGGTTCACAAGCATGTATCGAACATATCCTTCATTTTTCTGAACTCCGACTTTGTGTGTGTGTTGAACCGTTTGCGAACGGTGGTGGATCGTTGTGTTGCAGTGTTGCAGCTTGTGTTTGTGGTTAGATCCATTGTGGATCGTGTAGGAGATGTCGTCTCCGTGTCTCTTGGAGCGGAAGCTCCGTGCGCTTCATTTGAAGCGAGTGGATCCTCACCGTTTTGTGAGGGGTGGATGTAGGGAGCCCGTCGTGGTCCCAAACCACCTAAAAATCTGTCTCGCATTGTCGTTGTTTGTGGTTTGCTTGTTTACATAGTTTTTGTTGAACGTGTGAGAACGGTAAGCTTGAGAGAATTAATTTCTTCATAGCTTGTATTTCGTTCGTTCATCATTTGCGTTATTTAATTTGCTGCGTTAATTTTAAAATTACCATCGTGCTTGGCGGGGACAATTCAACCCCTCTTCTTGTCCATACGAGAACCTTTGGGACAACAATCTGGTATCAGAGCGAGGTCTCTGATTTTAGGACAACCTCACAGTTGTAGAGAAAAGATCCCTTAGTATGGCCAACAAGGGAATGCTCCCCGAGGGACATTCGGTTCATAGACCTCCCTTCTTTGATGGGACTAATTATCCCTATTGGCAAAACCAGATGATTATGTTCATGCGAGCACAAGACTATGATAGTTGGAAGGGCATTAACAAAGGTCCCTATGTGTTACCTCCCAATGAGGATGGATGGGAGGAAGAGCATATTAAGAAATCATGTGCTAATTATAGAGCTATGAATATTATTCAGTGCGCAATACATCTTTATGAGTACTCACGAATCTCTATGTGTTCATCTGCGCATGAAATGTGGAACAAACTCACGGTCATCTATGAAGGCACTTCAGAAGTTCGGGAAACAAAAGCAAATATATTGGTGCGAGAATATGAGTTGTTTGCTATGAATCCAGATGAAAACATCTCGGAAATGTATGCAAGGCTGAGTGAGATAACAAATAATTTGAAGGCTTTGGGAAAGGAGTATTCTAATCAAGATTTGGTGAGAAAGGTGTTGCGGTCTCTTACACCTCCATGGCACACCAAGGTGACCGTCATCGAAGATTCGAAGGATCTCACCACACTCACGGTGGATCAACTCATCGGATCATTGATGACATATGAAATCAACATCATGAAGCCAGCTGAGGAGGAGAGCAAGAAGAAGAAATCCATTGCATTGAAGGCATACCCAGAATCGTCGCAAGATAGTGATGGAGGCTCATCTATAGACAGCGATGAAGAAGAATTGATGGCTCTTGTAACAAGGAATGTCCGAAAATATTTCAGAAGAGCTAGAAGAGATAGAAATCTTCTCAGAAAATTCACGAGGAGAAACTTCAACAAGAAAGGAGAATCGAGCAAGAAGAAAGAAATCATTTTTTATGAATGTAAGAAGGCTGGGCATATGAGAGGTCAATGCCCCGAGCTCTAAAAGAAGCTGAACAAGGACAAACAAAAGAAAGGCAAAGCAATGAAGGTAACATGTAGGGGTGAGCACGGTTTGGTTTGGTTTGGTTTGAAGAGAATTTTTCTCAAACCAAACTGAACCGAATTAAGGCTTCAACTCGAACCAAATCAAACCAAACCAAACCAAACTAGTTTGAAACCAAACCAAACCAAACCGAATCAATTCGGTTTGGTTCGGTTTGGTTCGGTTTGAACCATATTCATCTCCTATTTTATAAATTAGATTAGATTCAAACAACGTTAGAGTAAGGTAGGATAAAATTAATTCGGTTTGGTTCGTTTTGAACCATATTCATCTCCCATTTTATAAATTAGATTAGATTCAAACAACATTAGAGAAAGGTAGGATAAAAGAATTTCTACCAAATAAAGTAAATATTAAAAAAAATAACATACAAAGTTGTAACTTGTAAGAACAAACTCCATAATATTTTCACATAAAAAATTAAGAACTTAGGTTACAGTAAAATAGAAGGTGATTTGAAACCTATTTCATAAAGTCGGAAACCCCATTAGAATGGCGGGAATTAGACTTTTTAAATTCGGATTTATAGTTACATATACATTTATGTTAATTTCATAAAAATATTCTTAAATTCGGGTTATTCGGTTCGGTTTGGTTTTGTTCGGTTTCTTGAACTTCAAAACCAAACCAAACCAATTTTTTTAATACGGTTCGGTTTGAACCCAAACCAATTTTTTTTAAATTTCAACCCAAACCAAACCGAATCAAATCATTCGATTCGGTTTGGTTTTCGGGTTGAACCCGAATAATGCTCACCCCTAGCAACATGGAGTGATGAGGACTCGGATAGCTCAAGATCCGAAGGTGACAAGAAAGGATTGGGTGAGCAATTCCAAAATCTTTGCTTTATGGCGGATGAGAACAACTCTGAGGTAAACTCCGATTCTAAAAATTTTACCCCTGAACAATGGCATTTAGCTTATGTGGATTTGTTTCAGAAGTACAAGAAATCAAAACATGATGTTAAGAAAATGAAGAAGAGATTTTGTGACTTGTTCAACTCTACTAATCCATGTGATAGGTGTACCTTTTATAAAATGCAAATTAAAAAATTCAAGGAAGAAAAAGAAGAGTTTCAATCTAAGCTAACCTTGTATATGGATGAACTAGAGTGTTTGGAGGCAGAAAAACATCATGCATATGAAAATGTTGAAAAATCAAAAAATGAGAATGATCAATTGGCTAAGGAGTTGGATGATTTTAAATTGAGATTGAGTGAATGTGAGAAATCAAAAAGGGAGTTGGAAACCAACTTCGAAACGATGCATGTTGAATTGAAAAGTTTGAAAGATATTGCTCAAAAACAATTGAAAGGAAAAGAGAAAATTGTTGAACATGGTGAGACTAGCAATGAAAATGCTAGGAATGAGAGAATTGTTGTGGGACGCTCACCCACAAAGAAAAATTCGTTTGTGAATAACAAAGTTCAAAAATCATTTGATTCATATGGCTTTAATGATGTTGACTCATGCATGAACTCTTTTGTTGATAAATCTTACATGCATAGGAGTTGATTTAGAAAGCCAAATGTTACATGCTTCTATTGTGGAATGTTCGGACACTCAATATATGTTTGTGATTTGATGAGGGCCGATGATGAATATTTTGAAAGAAGAAATAGAATGCATTTCTCTCACAGTAGGACTAACACTTCGGGACCCAAGCTTACTTGGGTACCCAAATCAACTTGAGAGTTGGTTTGATTGTGCAGGTCTGTCTAAGAGCCAAATAGAGCAAATGGTACCTGGACAGTGGATGCTCCAGACATATGACGGGAAATAATGAACTCTTTTCATACCTGAAGGAGAAGGATGGTGGACTGGTTACTTTGGCGGAAACGATAAAGGTAAAATTGTGAGAATTGGACGAATATATAAGTATTCAAATCAATCCATTGATGATGTCTTGCTTGTGAATGGTTTGAATCACAATTTGCTTACCATCAGTCAACTCTGTGACAAGGGTCACAAAGTCATCTTTGAAAACACACATTGCTCCATTGTAGATAAAGTTTCACATGAAATAAAGTTCATCGGTGTTAGAGATGGAAACATCTACTCTGTTGATCTTGAAAATTCTCAAAATAAAAATCTTTGTTTGGTTGCAAATAAATCGGATGATGCTTGGTTGTGGCATCGACGACTTGGTCATGCTAGTTTTAGTGTTCTCTCTAAACTGTTTAGAAAAGATTTGGTAAGAGGCCTACCAAAACTGAATTTTGATGCAAATAAAATCTGTAATGCATGTGCTATGGGAAAATAGACAAGAGTGTCTTTGAAATTAAAAAATATTGTCACCACCACTAGACCCCTTGAACTTCTTCACCTAGATCTATTTGGTCCCACTAGGACACACAGTCTTGAAGGGAAACTTTATGGGTTTGTTATTGTAGATGACTACTCAAGATTCACTTGGGTATTATTTTTAACCCATAAGAATGATGCTTTGCATGAGTTCGAAGATCTTTGCAGGAATTTAGAAAATGATAAGGGGTATCAAATTAAAGCAATTAGAAGTGATCATGGAAGAGAGTTTGATAACCATGATTTTGATGATTTTTGCAGGAAACATGGGTTTTCACAAAACTCTTCAGCACCTCAAACCCCACAACAAAACAGAGTCGTGGAAAGAAAGAATATGACGCTCGTGGAGATGGCAAGGACAATGCTTTCTGAAAATGGGCTACCAAGGTATTTTTGGGCCGAGACAGTGAGCACGGCTTGTTACATCATCAATCGTGCCATGGTAAGACCCATACTCAAGAAAACTCCATATGAGCTGTACAAAGGTAAGAAACCTAACATTACATATCTTAAACCTTTTGGTTCTCCATGTTTTATCTTGAACAACTCTAAAGAACATTTGGAGAAATTTGCCGCAAAGAGTGATAGAGGTATATTTCTTGGTTATTCCTTATCATCTAGAGCATATCGAGTATATAACCTACGTACTATTGTGGTAGAGGAAATCCCCCATGTTATCATTGATGAATACACATTAAGAATGTCTGACAAAGATCATCATTTTCTTGATATAGGGCATGAAGATGAAAAAGAAAAGGAAGACAAGAAAAATCAAGATGTGGATCAAGCAGAGTCGAGCAACAAAAATGATGAAGCTCCAACCCAAAATGAGGATTGCAACAAGAATGATGAAGCTCCAACCCAAAATGAGGAGCTCCCCAAGCAATGGACGTTCCACAAGGACCATCCACAAGACAATGTCATAGGAGATGTGGAACAAGGCATAAAAATAAGGGCTTCAATCAAGGAAGTTAAAGAAATTGATAATCTTGCATTTCTTTCCGATATTGAGCCCAAATCTGTAAATGAAGCATTAAATGATAATTTATGGATCTTGGCTATGCAGGAGGAGTTACACCAATTCCAAAGGAATGAGGTGTGGTTTCTTGTGCCTAGACCTAATAACCACCCGGTGATAGGAACTAAGTGAGTTTTTCGAAACAAACTTAGTGATCAAGGGGTGGTAATTAGGAATAAAGCCCGGCTTGTAGCCCAAGGCTATAGTCAAGAATTAGGAATTGATTTTGATGAATCATTTGCACCCGTGGCTAGGCCTGAGGCTGTTAGAATACTACTTGCCTTTGCATGCTCTAGAAACATAAATTTTTTTCAAATGGACGTTAAAAGTTCCTTTTTGAATGGTGTAGTGAAGGAGGATGTCTATGTTGAGCACCCACCGGGTTTTGAAGATGAGAAGCATCCGGATCATGTATTCAAACTTGACAAAGCACTTTATGGTCTGAAACAAACCCCCCGTGCATGGTATGAAAGGCTAAGTACTTTTCTTTCAGAAAATGACTTTAAGAGATGTAATATCGATCAAACTCTTTTCATTAAAAGTAACAATAAACACATGCTTATTGTTCAGGTATACGTTGATGACATTATTTTTGGAGCCACTTCTGATTCATTGAATGATGATTTTGTAAAATTGATGCATGGAGAGTTTGAGATGAGTTTGATGGGAGAATTGACATATTTTTTGGGTTTACAGGTGAAGCAAGTAAAAGATGGCATCTTCATCAATCAAAGGAAATACATAAAGGAGCTCATCAAAAAGTTCAAATTCGAAAATGCAAAGCCACACAAGACGCCTATGTCAACAACAGTGAAATTGAATAAAGATGAAGAAGATAAGTCTGTCGATTAGAAACTCTTTAGAGGAATGATTGGTTCCTTATTGTACTTGACTGCTAGTCCGCCAGATATCATGTTTAGTGTTTGCATGTGTACAAGATTTCAATCTGATCCTAGAAACTCACACATGTTAGCAATCAAAAGGATTTTCAGATATTTGCTAGGCACCATGGATCTTGGTCTTTGGTTTCCACGTAGTTGCACTTTTGACTTGGTAGCCTACACGGATTCTGATTATGTTGGGTGTTTGGTGGATCGTAAGAGCACGAGCAGGTACTGTCAATTTCTTGGAGGTTGCATAGTCTCATGGGTCTCTAGGAAACAAAATACTGTGGCATTGTCAACTACCGAAGCCGAGTACATGACGACAGGCAGTTGTGCAACCCAAGTGCTTTGGATCCAACAACAACTTGTTGATTTTGGTATCTCTTTGAATGACACGCCCATTCTTTGTGATAATACTTCTGCAATTAATCTTTCTAAAAACCCTGTTTTGCACTCTCGTACAAAACACATAGAGATTAGACATCACTTCTTGCGAGATCATGTGAGTAAGGGTCATTTTCAGCTTGTGCATGTAAATACAGAAAATCAACTTGCATACATTTTCACAAAACCCTTAACTCCTGAAAAATTCACTCAAATAAGAAGAGAACTTGAAATTTACGATTTCAATGAGTGATTGTACTTACATGCCATGATTGTACATACTGCACTATCATTGCTTGTTTGCATGTATATATATTTCTAGAAAATCATTTCTTGAAAATCTTCTATGACCTCACCTCCTTGTTAAATAAGATGCTTTGATTTTGATCATTTGTGAATCATGACATATACAAAGGAGGAGGAACTATTTCCAATTATGCATATATTTGGGGGGAGTCATAGCTATAGTATGACAAATTCATGTTCTACATACATAGCAATTACCCACGCACCTTGCACAAGATGATGCATATGACTTTAATTAATAAGGATTTCAGAACTTCTTTTCAACACTTTAAGGGAAATAAAATTTCTACATTGAAATGAAGAGAATCGTGAGGAAATAGCTGTCAACCCCATTCAATAAGTGGAAAGTGGAACTGAGTAGTCGAGAATCCCCACTGAAACAAATGAGGAAACTCGCGTCGAAAAGTGAAGCTAAAATCCACAAGATTCAAAATTGTGATGACTCCTAGTAGTCGGGAAATCCCATTGAGACACATGAGGTGACTCGCGCCGAATGGTGAAATCCAATAAAAAAAATGAATAAGGGGGTTGTGCGAAGCTACCAAAAGTCGAGGATCTAAATGGAATTGTAGAAAGGAAATAACCCTCTAGTGTTCTCTAGAAATTCTGCCAATATCCATATATTTCTGAAGTTCAATGCTCATTTTCACATATTTCACTCGGGTGTTATTGTGATGTTTGCATAGCTTGAATTTGTTATTATCATGGATTATGCAATGTTTCTAACATATGCATGCACTACCTCTCTTGATTATGCCTCATGCTCTACACCTTGACTTGAATCAAATGCTCTTTTCGTATCGTTCTATCCCATTGAGGGGGAGATATACATATGTACCTGTATGCTTGTCTCTCATGCTTGCGTGCATGAGTATCCCGTTTCATTGATATGGTTGGTTTTCATGCAAAATGCTCCAGCTCTTGTGTTCCCCATTTTTGATCATGCCAAAGGGGGAGAAAAATATTTACATTATCATAATATTTTGTCATCATCAAAAAGGGGGAGATTATTGGGTATGTGTTCTCGCATTATTTTTTACCCTAGTGTTGATGATAACAAATATTGTGAGTTTATGGGAGCAAAACATTGTGTGTGGTTTAACGAATTCAAAACATTGTGTATTTGGAAGAGCATGTGTTCTTAATGGCATTTGGTAAAGCATCATGTTCCTAAAGTGAGTGTGCTTAGTTTTGAGAAACTTGGGTTTTAACTTGACTTCATATGGTTTCATGTGTGAATGATTTGCATGCATCTAGTTTTTATGAAGATACCATGACTTGAGCCTCATGAATGATCATCTATGCAATATTTGCTCACATGGTGAAAATGAAGTGTTTGATGTCTACACTTGTTGATATCTTGCATGCTCAAGTGATTTAAGCTTTGACTAAAAATCTGGGTTGTTTTCATGAACATCTCTGATGGGGACGTCACCGACCATCCCATTTTTTTCGAGGATCCCGTTGTTCGCCAGCAGTGCTCCATGATGTTCGCCACATCTTTCTGAGCCCTGACATGTAATTTTCATATTTTCTTTGAGTCATAATTATGTAATTTTCTTTTTATTTGAGTCAAGTCCATAGGTTAATGAGTCATCTACCTAAGTTAATTGTCATTACGTTGGTTAGGTTGGTTAATGGGCTCAATTAAGTGGGCTAGGCCTAGGGGCGCCCCCTTCCCCCCCTTGGTTTCTTGTCATTAGTCTAAAAGTTATGGACTTATTGTAAATTGTGGAATCCCTATAAATAAGACTCCATTTCTTCCAATTGAAGCTAATGAGATATTGATAAAAATTTGAATTCCCAGAGAATTTTCTTCCTTGGAGTGAGAAGCTCATCTCTCTCTCTCTTTCTCTCTAAAAGGGGTAACACTTTCTCTCTCCTCCCCCCCCAATTTTGAATTTCTCTCTCTCTCTACCCCATTCACTTCTCATTAAGACCCCTCTCCCCTCCCCATACTCCATTCAATTGTCTCCTTACTTCCCCATCTACCAAAGCAACCTTTGGTATTCCTAGGCACCCCTTCACTCTCTCCAAGCCATCTTTCCCCTTCCCAAGCCAATCTTTCACCTCCCCAAGGCCCAAATTGAATTCCCCACCCCTTGAGGGTTGTGCCCCAGCCTCTCCCTCTCCCCCAACCTCCCCTGGTCGCACACCCCCTCCCCTCCTCTGGCCTGGTCGACCAGGCCAACCCCTCCCCTCCCACCATGGTCAATCTGCACACCCAACCAACCCTGCCCCTTCTCCTCCAGCTCCAGCCCCCCTAGCTCCGACCTCCTCACCACCCAGCCTCTTCCATCAACCCCCTAGCACCCCCTTACATCTCCCACAGCCATTAGACCCTCCCCCCTTGCTGCAACTTCACCTTTTCCCACCCCAATCTTCGGCCACTCCGATCTCCCCACCCCGCCTGGCCGGCTGACCGCCCCTCCCTGCGTGGAGGTAGCTTTGGTTGTAAATCAAGTTAATCCCCACCCCGAGATCCCCCTTCTGCGTGAGGTGTAGTGAGTGTACTAGCTGGTCGCCATCCGAAGCTACATCGGCGCGGCGTGCGGGTGCATACCCACGCCTCCCCGCTCGCCATCGTCTCCGGCCAGGATCGGCGTCTTCACGCTGATCAGGTGAGCTTCTGGCCCCCTCTCCTTGCTGGTTTAACTCTGCTTAGCTTAGTATTGTTTCTAAGTTGCTCATCGATGGTGAGGTGAGTGCCCGGTCCCGAATTCTCATCAAGTTGAGTGCCACCGCGGGTGAGTTGTGAGCGAGACACTACATCCCACGCCCTCGGCGTGCTGGCCGCCCATGAAATTGGGCATCCCAGGCCCTTAGGGGTCCGTCCCAAGCTGGCCATACCCCTGGAGCAGCAAGGTCCCACCTCGGACCCTTCCCACCATCGCCGGTTTGCCTACAAGCGACCGTGATCGCTACGCGAGTCGGTCCGTTATAGTGAGTCCGCCGCTCAAAGTTACTTGCTTGCAATTGTAGGTCCAAGGGCTTCGGCCGAGTGACTGTCACCCCCAAGGTGGTGTCATATCAATTTGGTATCAGAGCAAGTTCTAGACTTGTCTCTACTAAGTCTTGTCCTAGGGCCATTGCATTCGTCACCCGTTCATCATGACCACTTCCTACTTAGCCTATTCGTCATGACCTCCTCAACCAACCACTTTTTCACCCCCAACCCCAACTCCAACCCAAGTACTTCCCCTATCAAGCCCAACCCAAGCCCGTCCATGTTCACCACCCCGGGAGTACCATGATCCGGCTATCTCCACTCCTCCACCAAAAGACCCATTCCTCCCCTTGGAAGAGGAGCCCATGATCCAAACACCTGATCCCTTGGAAGTAAACACCTCTTCCCTTGGAAGTAAGACCGACCTAGACCCCCTCCTGACCCTCGAGGAAACCCAAGCCCACACCATTGAGGAGGAGGAGCCACAAATCTCACCTACCCATCCTAGTCCGGGTCCTCATGAGCCGCACAACGTCACCATAGATGAGTCCATACTCCAATGGCTCAAGTAAAGTGTAATGCCCCGCATTTTTTGGATCCTTATTCGTGGGTCTCGGATCTAGTTTCTCGGAGTGTCCGACTCCGATGTGTCCGAAATTTTATTTCGGACATCTTTCGTGTTCAGATCGGCGCGATCCGGAGTTGTTTCGGAGGCCCGGAAGCGTTCCGCGGCTTTTCCGCGTGTGTTTTCCGATTCCCGGTGTGTGTTTCGGTAATTCCTTCGGAACCTCGTTGCGGGTGAACCGAGCCGTTCACCTAGGCGAGTGTAGTACCGTTGTGATCGGTGCGTTCCGAGGATCGCAGAAACGTGATTTTCTATTTTTTGATATTTTCTGGAATTTCCAAATTTTTCTATATATAACCCTTTTCTCTCTCTCCCCTCTCATCTCTCTCTTCTCTCCCTCTCTCTTCTCACGCTCTCTCTTCTCTCGCTCTCTCTCCGGCGGCCGACGGGGCGGAGCACGGGCGAGGTGGGGATGGCGCGGGCGAGGCATGGGCGAGGATGGGTGAGGATCGAGGCGGTGGAGGCACGGTGAAGCTCGACCGTGGGTCCGTGGAACGGCGAGGCTTCAACGGCGTTTTCTTCGCGGATCGGCGAGCTCGGGGCGCGAAATCTTCGGTGGAGGTAGGGAGATGGACCCCCAGCTCGTGCACTTCATTTCCCGCGAGTTTCGTAGGCCGTGGTGAGCCGAGCGGGTGAAATCGCGGATTTTTGGGAAAAATCCATGTTTTAGGGCTCGTGGGCCGATCTCCCGTTTCATTGCGTTTTTGGCCGATCCGGGGGTTTAGATGCATGCCTAGGGGCTTGGGGATAGATTCCCCTTTGTTTCCCCATCACCCGGGGGTGATCGGGGCGTGGATCTGAGTTTTGGATCGTTTCCCGCCGTAGCGTTCTCGGGAGGGTGTGACGGTCGTTCCAGTGACCGTCACAGTGTGTAATGCGCCTGGGCAGGTGCGTTACGCTCCCTTTGCTTTGAGTGTTGGCATCCGTGGGTGTGACGGTCCCGTGATAGACCGTCAGAGAGCTGTAACACGCCTGGGCAGGTGCGTTACGCTCTCGGTGTTTTGAGCGTTGGCGTTCGTGAGCCTGACGGTCCCGCGACAGGCCGTCAGAGCGCTGTAACGCGCCTGGGCAGGGCCGTTAGGGGTTGTGACGCCCCGAGGGGTGTGCGTCACAACTGTCTTCTAACGCGCCAGGCCGGGTCCGTTAGAGGGCTGTGACGCCCCAGTGTGGGCGCGTCACAGCCAGCTTTGCTCCTTGCGCATAACGCCGCTGCGTTGAACCGTTAGAGGGCTGTGACGGTCGGGGCTTGGACCGTTACATGCTGTGACAGCCCAAGGCTAGACCGTCAGGCTCTATGTCGCGCCGAGGTGAGTTTTCGTGTTCTCCGCGTTGTTCCGCGATGTGTGGATCCCTGGTCGACCCGGTTGGGACCCAGTGGTCGACCTGCGGTCTCGTGAGTGTTCCAGACACCCGTGGGTTCTGTGTCCGTGTTTCTGGGGTGTCGGGAGGACCGTGTTATCCCGATTAGCGTGCCCGTAGGTGGTGGGTTCGGGTGACCCCACGTGTTCCGGGCTTTCATGTTACGCTAGACCGAGTCACCGTGTGTCGGTGTGTGTTCGGTGGGGTCTCCCCCGCATACCGTGAGCTTTCTTGGAAGATGATTCCCGTGTGGGCCATGTGTTTGGCCTTGGACTGCGAGTCCAATTATCGGCATGGCGGCTTAGGCGCTGCCTTGGGAATCGTGCTTCTGTGCTTTCCGCGTGGGCCGTGTGTGTGGCCTTGGACTGTGAGTCCAGTTGCCCTGTCTGGGGTTGGAAGGCTTCTCAGTTCCCTTCCCGAGGGAATGGTCTCGGCAGCTCGTGAGCTACCTCGGTATTCGTGCTACCGTGATTTTAGACCTAGAGATTGGACTAGATTGACGGCCTTGTGCTGTTGTGTACAACGGTCTTGACCCCGAGTCTTATGACTCAAGGACCGTTGGGTGCTGTGCGTCTAGAGGACTGTCCAGAGTCCAGTGGCTTAGCGTCACTTGGGTTTTCTCGACTCTCACGCAGGGTGTGTGCGCGACCGTGGACTGTGAGTCTCGTTTCTTTTTCGACCGTGGTCACCGTGCGACGGTGCTGGTACGTGGGACGGTCCCCGTACTTCATCGGGTTTGGACGCTGTTTCCGTTGACTTGAGAGTCTACTCTCTCAGTGACCCTCCACTAGTCGTAGCCTGCTTACACGCGTGTGGTCCCACCAGGGAGTGGTGGAGAGGCTACCCTTAGAGACGGTTTGTGGACCGGTGTCCGTCGGGCCTCACGTCTTGCAGCCAGAGTACGGCTGAGGGGAAAATCAGTCAGAGGGCCAGACCTAGGACGCATGGTCTGTGTGTGCACATGTGGTTGGGGGCGGTTGGACCCACGCCGACGGGCGTGACCCCAGCTAGTCACTCGTTGTGGTTCTTGTTCGGTGTCCTTGCCTTTGGTAGGCGCTACCATGTCAGGCAGTTCACCTGCGGTGCGGTGTAAGTCGTCAGGGGACGCTACCGGCTGTGCCTCTAGTGGGAGGTACTCCTGTTCTAGACAGAGAGTGACAGACTGTCAGTTTCCGTGACTTTGACCTTTGGGTTTTTGGTGGTGTCGACCGTTGAGTTTTCGGTTGTTTTGTCGTGCCGCGTGTGTTGGTTTTCGCACCGTGAGACTAGTGCTAGTGACTTTACCGAGGCTGCGTCTTGTCATGCGGTACCCATGACCGGGTGTCAGGGTTGCACTTTAGACAGCGCGTCCAGGTTTGCCATATTCTGGGAGGCAGGCCTCTACGGCGTGGTTGCCGTGGGTTTTTACTTCGGTAAGCGACACTAGTGCAGTTCGGTAGCCCCCGACCGTGAGTTCGGGGTGTGTTTCCGGTACAGTAGGAGTAGTTGTAGTGCCGAGTTTCGACCAGCCACCGGGTTTACTGTTCCTACTGTTGCGGTTGCTCTTGTAGCCTTCCTTTCCGCTACCGCCGTTGTTTCCGGTTGGGGTTCCACGGGATCCCTGCTAAGTCTCTGTTTTGGAGACTCATTTCCTGCTTTTCAGGTGAGGCGGTTCTTATTCCTCGAGGTTCGAGGGTGCGGTGCGGAGGTTATCAGTTGCCAACTCGCATGTGGTACGTTTTTACTGCTTTAGACTGTACTTTCTGTTGAACTGGACTCTGTTGTAGCTGTAGTTGTTTATTTACTTCTGTTAATTATTGCATTGTCCTGCTTTATTTCCTATTTCTTTGTGCCTCCACACTCCTTTTAGCCCTTCTGAGCCCTCCCGGCTCGTGGGCGGCGGTTCGAGTCTCTGGTTATCGGGCCTTCCCGGTAATCGGATTCTCGGGATGCTACACAAAGTCTCACCCTCCAGAGCTCACCACCATTGGGATATCAATCCCAAATTGTTCCCACCCGGTCTCCCCATGTCACTTTACAAACTTTCTACTTCACGGGAGACTTGGGAGACCTAGTGGATTGCCTATATTGGCAAGTCCACTTGATCGGCTTACTTGCCATGGGACCTTCGGAGCCTAGCACCATTAACTTTGCCCACCCCACCATTGGCTCCATTACTTCCATTTGCACGAGTGGGCATTGCACTATTGAGATTCTTCTATTTCTCCCCTTGGAGGAAGAACCCACTCCGGTCTACTCCCCACCCATTGAGACCCCAAATGCCTTAAACGGTCAACTCACTAGAGATCTTGGACCAATTACTTTGGAGGAGGATGACTCACCACCATATTGTGAGGACCTTGAGGATGTTGAGATAAACTTAGAGCTCCTTTCCCCCGGGTACACTTATGTTGATCCTTTTGACCCCTCCCAATGGGAACCCAGGAACCCATGTGGTCCACCCACATCACTTATCACCCACTCCTTCCTACCCTCACCCACCATGTTGGACCAAGCTCATCTCTCCCAAGACTCAGATTACACCATGGGAGCCATGACTTTGGGCAATACACACTTAGGGATCGAGGAAGTGCCCCACTTCATGATATCCACCTTCCTAGACCCCTTTGACCCATTCCAATGGAGGTCCAAAAGCCCACACATAGGAGACATATTTGGTACAAAAGTGCATAAGTCTTGGCGTACAACACCACTTGATATGATTCTTAAGTCGGGTCCACTCGTTCATATCACCCACATGTCAAGTAGGATGCATGATTGGTTCATATTCGGGTGTATCGGCCCTCCCTCATTTAACATTGGTCATAAACATGTCAAAGGTATCTACGGATGTCCGGGTCCCCTGATATTTATCACCACTTTGCATGATAGGTACACCTACGGGTGCCCTGGCCCAACTAGGTTGACCAAAGTCTACACGGCATCATTGCATGATAGGTCCACTTATGGATGCCCCGGTCCTCCCAATTCCATCAAAGTCTTCTTGGCGTCAAAGCATGACTGGTCTACATATGGTTGTCCCGGTCCACCTTTACACACCAAGTTTTTCACACCCTCACCGCATCATGATGCATGGCATGAGCATACACGCAAGCAAGTCACGACGAGCGGTGAGGTTCACAATGAGGAGACAAAAGCTCGCGAGTGCCACTTGGAGTCCCACGTGGACAAACTAGTGATTGTGAGATTGGAGTGGCCCTATCCTAGGGTCACCTACAAAGCGAGGGCACGAGGACTTGGACCTTCCCAAGTTCCGAGTGGTTGTGACAACACAGCTTATGGATTGGACTTACCGATGGGTTATGGGATATACCCCACTTCTCACGTGGCAGACCCGGCACCCACTAAGGGCACCGCGGTGGATCCTAGTGAGTGTCTCGAGCCTATACCCTCCTTTGAGAGAGATACCCTCGGAGAGCCTCCACATATCAGCCTGAGAGTCCGACGTGTGCACACGGAGGCAATACTAGGCAAGCAGGGTACCATCACCGGCAAGAGGGTGTGTCCGTGCCACCTTGAGAAGCTGAAACGCCGTCCCCCGGTTAAGGACGCGGGGTTGAGTTTGGAGGTCGTGGCTCGCCCAGAGCCGTCTTGGAAGACCAGCTCCCCGGTGGACCCATACTCGACGGAGTCTAGTTCTCCACACCCCAGGGGTATGATGGGGACATCACCGACCATCCCATTTTTTTCGAGGATCCTGTTGTTCGCCAGCAGTGCTCCATGATGTTCGCCACATCTTTCTGAGTCTTGACATGTATTTTTCATATTTTCTTTGAGTCATAATTATGTAATTTTTCTTTTATTTGAGTCAAGTCCCTAGGTTAATGAGTCATCTACCTAAGTTAATTGTCATTATGTTGGTTAGGTTGGTTAATAAGCTCAATTAAGTGGGCTAGGCCTAGGGGCGCCCCCTTCCCCCCTTGGTTTCTTGTCATTAGACTAAAAGTTATGGACTTATTGTAAATTGTGGGATCCCTATAAATAAGACCCAATTTCTTCCATTTGAAGCTAATGAGATATTGATAAAAATTTGAATTCCCAGAGAATTTTCTTCCTTGGAGTGAGAAGCTCCTCTCTCTCTCTCTAAAAGGGGTGACCCTTTCTCTCGCCTCCCCCCCGAATTTCAAATTTCTCTCTCTCTCTACCCCATTCACTTCTCATTAAGACCCCTCTCCCCTCCCCATACTCCATTCAATTGTCTCCTTACTTCCCCATCTACCAAAGCAACCTTTGGTATTCCTAGGCACCCCTTCACTCTCTCCAAGCCATCTTTCCCCTTCCCAAGCCAATCTTTCACCTCCCCAAGGCCCAAATTGAATTCCCCACCCCTTGAGGGTTGTGCCCCAGCCTCTCCCTCTCCCCCAACCTCCCCTGGTCGCACACCCCCTCCCCTCCTTTGGCCTGGTCGACCAGGCCAACCCCTCCCCTCCCACCTTGGTCAATCTACGCACCCAACCAACCCTGCCACTTCTCCTCCAGCTCCAGCCCTCCTAGCTCCGACCTCCTCACAACCCAGCCTCTTCCATCAACCCCCTAGCACCCCCTTACATCTCCCACAGCCATTAGACCCTCCCCCGTTGCTGCAACTTCACCTTTCCCCGCCCCAATCTTCATCTATCACCAATCTGCTCTGCCCAGTTCGTAGGTAGCCAACAGGGTCCTGAAAGAAGCATCTCCATTAGCATCACTCTGAAGCTTCTGGTGGCAAGCCCTACACCGCTAGAAAGGGCATCCAGAGAGCTTCACAGGCGAGGTGGTATCATTTGGTAAAGCATTCAAAACATTGTGTATTTGGAAGAGCATGTGTTCTTAATGGCATTTGGTAAAGCATCATGTTCCTAAAGTGAGTGTGCTTAGTTTTGAGAAACTTGGGTTTTAACTTGACTTCATATGGTTTCATGTGTGAATGATTTGCATGCATCTAGTTTTTATGAAGATACCATGACTTGAGCCTCATGAATGATCATCTATGCAATATTTGCTCACATGGTGAAAATGAAGTGTTTGATGTCTACACTTGTTGATATCTTGCATGCTCAAGTGATTTAAGCTTTGACTAAAAATCTGGGTTGTTTTCATGAACATCTCTGATGGGGACGTCACCGACCATCCCATTTTTTTCGAGGATCCCGTTGTTCGCCAGCAGTGCTCCATGATGTTCGCCACATCTTTCTGAGCCCTGACATGTAATTTTCATATTTTCTTTGAGTCATAATTATGTAATTTTCTTTTTATTTGAGTCAAGTCCATAGGTTAATGAGTCATCTACCTAAGTTAATTGTCATTACGTTGGTTAGGTTGGTTAATGGGCTCAATTAAGTGGGCTAGGCCTAGGGGCGCCCCCTTCCCCCCCTTGGTTTCTTGTCATTAGTCTAAAAGTTATGGACTTATTGTAAATTGTGGAATCCCTATAAATAAGACTCCATTTCTTCCATTTGAAGCTAATGAGATATTGATAAAAATTTGAATTCCCAGAGAATTTTCTTCCTTGGAGTGAGAAGCTCATCTCTCTCTCTCTTTCTCTCTAAAAGGGGTGACACTTTCTCTCTCCTCCCCCCCCCCAATTTTGAATTTCTCTCTCTCTCTACCCCATTCACTTCTCATTAAGACCCCTCTCCCCTCCCCATACTCCATTCAATTGTCTCCTTACTTCCCCATCTACCAAAGCAACCTTTGGTATTCCTAGGCACCCCTTCACTCTCTCCAAGCCATCTTTCCCCTTCCCAAGCCAATCTTTCACCTCCCCAAGGCCCAAATTGAATTCCCCACCCCTTGAGGGTTGTGCCCCAGCCTCTCCCTCTCCCCCAACCTCCCCTGGTCGCACACCCCCTCCCCTCCTTTGGCCTGGTCGACCAGGCCAACCCCTCCCCTCCCACCTTGGTCAATCTGCGCACCCAACCAACCCTGCCACTTCTCCTCCAGCTCCAGCCCTCCTAGCTCCGACCTCCTCACAACCCAGCCTCTTCCATCAACCCCCTAGCACCCCCTTACATCTCCCACAGCCATTAGACCCTCCCCCGTTGCTGCAACTTCACCTTTCCCCGCCCCAATCTTCATCTATCACCAATCTGCTCTGCCCAGTTCGTAGGTAGCCAACAGGGTCCTGAAAGAAGCATCTCCATTAGCATCACTCTGAAGCTTCTGGTGGCAAGCCTTACACCGCTAGAAAGGGCATCCAGAGAGCTTCACAGGCGAGGTGGTATCATCAAATTCTGACATCGGAGCAGCCCGTGAGAGCCAATCTTGCCAGCCTGCGCAAGACACCTCCGGCAGACAACCTGAAGCTGAAACAAAATACTCCAGCGACCAGCTCGGTGAAGCCCTTGGCACGATCTTTGGAGGGGAATGACTTCCGCCAGTCCTCTACCTTCTCCAACAAGAAGAAGGTCGTTTGAGTACCAGAGCACTGCGTTCCATCATTTCTCCCTGGAGTGCGCAGGTTAGTACAGCAGAACCAGTTTGGACACCCTGTCACAGTTCTACCTCCAGCACTCTACTCCGACCTCTTCTCGAAGCTCCGTTGGTCCCTGCTGAAAGAGGACTCTCCCACGAGTACGTCGGCACTGGTGCCGTGTCAATCCGACACCCCAGCTGAGAGTACGACCCCGGCAAAGAGCTTACTGGTCGCCCAGAATTGTCACATGCGCAGCTCTACGAGTTTCGGCGGCCTCACTTCGTCTGAGCTCGGAACGTGGCGATTCCTCATCCTGGTGATTCCCAACTTGATCAGATTTTCAGAGAACCCCGCCTCCGTCGGACATCCCATCAGAGATTTCTACCTCCGACAAGGCGCTGCATGCAGTCAGCCAAGTCAGCAACTCAGTCTGCGTAGGCCGAGATTCGATCTCCTTCGGCCACTCCGATCTCCCCACCCCGCCTGGCCGGCTGACCGCCCCTCCCTGCGTGGAGGTAGTTTTGGTTGTAAATCAAGTTAATCCCCACCCCGAGATCCCCCTCCTGCGTGAGGTGTAGTGAGTGTACTAGCAGGTCGCCATCGGAAGCTACATCGGCGCGGCGTGCGGGTGCATACCCATGCCTCCCCGCTCGCCATCGTCTCCGGCCAGGATCGGCGTCTTCACGCTGATCAGGTGAGCTTCTGGCCCCCTCTCCTTGCTGGTTTAACTCTGCTTAGCTTAGTATTGTTTCTAAGTTGCTCGTCGATGGTGAGGTGAGTGCCCGGTCCCGAATTCTCATCAAGTTGAGTGCCACCGCGGGTGAGTTGTGAGCGAGACACTACATCCCACACCATCGGCGTGCTGGCCGCCCATGAAATTGGGCATCCCAGGCCCTTAGGGGTCCGTCCCAAGTTGGCCATACCCCTGGAGCAGCAAGGTCCCACCTCGGACCCTTCCCACCATCGCCGGTTTGCCTACAAGCGATCGTGATCGCTACGCGAGTCGGTCCATTATAGTGAGTCCGCCGCTCAAAGTTACTTGCTTGCAATTGTAGGTCCAAGGGCTTCGGCCGAGTGGCTGTCACCCCCAAGGTGGTGTCATATCAATTTGGTATCAGAGCAAGTTCTAGACTTGTCTCTACTAAGTCTTGTCCTAGGGCCATTGCATTCGTCACCCGTTCATCATGACCACTTCCTACTTAGCCTATTCGTCATCCTTAGACCCATTAGCGGCTTTTGTGTTTGATGGATCCCGCCCTTGCATATATGTAGAATGGGAGAAGTCCATAGACCGACACTTTGGGAGGTTCACCCTATCAGGGCCTATCCAAGTCAACTATGCCAAAAGTTTGCTCTGGCGCCAAGCTAGGAAAGAATGGGAGTACATTGTAGGTTTGAGAGAAGCCAAAGGGGAAGCACCCATTGAATCTTGGGTTGAAATGAGGGCCGATCTTAGAAAGATCTACGCACCCCAATCCAGACCTCCTCAACCAACCACTTTTCCACCCCCAACCCCAACTCCAACCAAAGTACTTCCCCTATCAAGCCCAACCCAAGCCCATCCATGTTCACCACCCCGGGAGTACCATGATCCGGCTATCTCCACTCCTCCACCAAAAGACCCATTCCTCCCCTTGGAAGAGGAGCCCATGATCCAAACACCTGATCCCTTGGAAGTAAACACATCTTCCCTTGGAAGTAAGACCGACCTAGACCCCCTCCCGACCCTCGAGGAAACCCAAGCCCACACCGTTGAGGAGGAGGAGCCACAAAACTCACCCACCCCTCCTAGTCCGGGTCCTCATGAGCCGCACACCGTCACCATAGATGAGTCCATACTCCAATGGCTCAAGCAAAGTCCCACCCTCCTGAGCTCACCACCATTGGGATATCAATCCCAAATTGTTCCCACCCGGTCTCCCCATGTCACTTTACAAACCTTCTACTTCACGGGAGACTTGGGAGACCTAGTGGATTGCCTATATTGGCAAGTCCACTTGACCGGCTTACTTGCCATGGGACCTTCGGAGCCTAGCACCATTAACTTTGCCCACCCCACCATTGGCTCCATTACTTCCATTTGCATGAGTGGGCATTGCACTATTGAGATTCTTCTATTTCTCCCCTTGGAGGAAGAACCCACTCCGGTCTACTCCCCACCCATTGAGACCCCAAATGCCTTAAACGGTCAACTCACTAGAGATCTTGGACCAATTACTTTGGAGGAGGATGACTCACCACCATATTGTGAGGACCTTGAAGATGTTGAGATAAACTTAGAGCTCCTTTCCCCCGGGTACACTTATGTTGATCCTTTTGACCCCTCCCAATGGGAACCCAGGAACCCATGTGGTCCACCCACATCACTTATCACCCACTCCTTCCTACCCTCACCCACCATGTTGGACCAAGCCCATCTCTCCCAAGACTCAGATTACACCATGGGAGCCATGACTTTGGGCAATACACACTTAGGGATCGAGGAAGTGCCCCACTTCATGATATCCACCTTCCTAGACCCCTTTGACCCATTCCAATGGAGGTCCAAAAGCCCACACATAGGAGACATCTTTGGTACAAACGTGCATAAGTCTTGGCGTACAACACCACTTGATATGATTCTTAAGTTGGGTCCACTCGTTCATATCACCTACATGTCAAGTAGGATACATGATTGGTTCATATTCGGGTGTATCGGCCCTCCCTCATTTAACATTGGTCATACACATGTCAAAGTCATCTACGGATGTCCGGGTCCCCCGATATTTATCACCACTTTGCACGATAGGTACACCTACGGGTGCCCTGGCCCACCTAGGTTGACCAAAGTCTACACGGCATCATTGCATGATAGGTCCACTTATGGATGCCCCGGTCCTCCCAATTCCATCAAAGTCTTCTTGGCGTCAAAGCATGACTGATCTACATATGGTTGTCCCGATCCACCTTTACACATCAAGCTTTTCACACCCTCACCGCATCATGATGCATGGCATGAGCATACACGCAAGCAAGTCGCGACGAGCGGTGAGGTTCACAATGAGCAGACAAAAGCTCGCGAGTGTTGATTTTATTTTGCTTATCTATCTCCTTTTCTTGGGGGGTTATAGTGATGATATGTAGCAAGATGACAAGTAAATAATCAAAGATCTGCACTCAACCTATGAACATGTGATCATGAACCTAGGCAACCAAAGCAAGCTGTACCATGGGCATGCTATCTCAATCAAACTAAGCTAAAGAATAAAGGAAAAACACACGCCGGGGCGTGGAGCAAAGAGTAAATAGAAACACACCGCGAGGGGTGAAACAAGCAAGGAAATAAAAGATATGCAATGAAGGAGAAAGCTAATGCCCAATACCAAGGAAAGTCGTGATCGCCACCAAAGTAAAAACAAGCCGAAGACCTGAAAATACCTTGGAAATAGGTGGATGAAGCACCCGCCCACGAGAGAGGAAACCAAAGAGAACCTGCAGGTCAGCTAGAAGTAACGGCCAGAACCCCGTGCGTCACTTGAAAGCGACGGTCGCTCGATAGACCATTGGAAGACTCTGACGCGCCTGCACAAGGCCGTCGCAATACCTGCAGTAGCAAAGTGTGGATCCTTTTAACTCCAACCCTTCCAGCCGGCTAGAAGACTTGGGCCTCGCCCTAGTGAATCTGTAAACCTGCCAAAGAAGTGGAAAACAAGAACAAAACAACCCAAATTAGCCCTTTAGACAATATAGCATCAATTCTTCAATAAACAAAATATCATCAAAAGGAGAGGGAAATACCGGGGAGTTTTGATTTTTAACCCCTCTGGGTGTTTTAAAAGATTAGGAGGATGTTTAGATGATGAAAACCAGTAAAAACGTGGAGAAAGGAGAGAAATAATGCTTATGATGAAAGGGAGATTGAAGGGAAACTCAATATGCAATTATGAACTTTTGAACCAAAGGAACAAATACTCCCTTCACCAGGCAGCAAACGAACGTGAGAAGCACTTCTCCTTGATCAGACGTGGCTCTAGAATGCGGCAGCACTTCGACGCAAACTCCAGATCTTCCCCCTCTTTGCCATGAAGTTAAGGGTTCTATTTATAGACCCTCAAACTCTCAGGCCGAGCAGAGGATAATCCAGCAAGATAAAGTGATAACTCTTAGCAAATCCTTGAAGATAATATCACCAAGAGTCCAAAGAATCAAACAGAAGGTCCTGAGGATCAGATTTGGAAGAGATATCGCCAATCCAAGTTCTTATCTCGATCACGGAGTAGCAGAGAAAAGGCCTGAACTGCCAGGACTCTCTGAAGGAAGTAACGGCTGTACGACAGACCGCCACTTGGAAATAACGCACCAAGGAACATCCGTTACTTTCAACCTTATCCCAAAGAGATAAGATCAACATGAAGAAGGTCAAAACAATAGGACTCTGTGAAGAAAGCAACGGCCAAGGCATGGGGCGTCAGAATGAAACAACGGCTGCACGACAGACCGTTATTATCAACGTGTAAGCCAAAAGATAAAGATTGAAATGAGACCTTAAGCCTTAGGACTCTTCAAAGAGTAACGGCCCAGGACCCATCCGTTAGAAAGAAACAACGCTCCTGGAGCAGACCGTTATTATCAATGGAGTTCAGAAGAAATGAAGGTTTTTGCTAAGCCTTAGTCAAACGAAATGCCACAAAAAGTCATATCCAATCAAGAAAAGACCCAAGAAATAGTCTTCAAATCAATCAAGGGGGCTCAATGAAGAGTGAACAACTCGGAGCATCATATATAATGAACAAAGAGATGACCCAACTTATTGGTCATAAAACGGGTGTCAGCAGATGCCCCTCCTTAACGTCCTCTTTGCAGGGGAGCGAGCGGAGGTGAAGCGGAAATGAAATGGAACATGGAGATAAAGCGGAAGTGAAGTGGAGTGGATCAAAAAGAGGGCGTTAAGGTAAACGACACCCGTTCTTTACCAACAAGCGACAGGAATTTTCTGAAAAACTTCGAACTGATCACAAGGAAATAGCCAACCAAAGGACGCATGTCTGGAGGAACTAACAACTAAGGAAAGGAAACACGGCTAGCCGCCGGAGGCAACGGAAAGGAAAGAGAACTGACTAAACTCCAGACAGGAATTTTCAGCCAACCAAATCGAGCGACGAGATCAAAGGAAACCTTCTAATTCAGAGTGGAATAATTCTCCTCATTCGAAATCAAGAACATAGCTATTCACCATCACTGAGATACCTTGAACAGATGAAGCTTCATGAATGCTCAAAGAATGCGCATGATGCATGCTGGGCTAAAGAAAAGAAATCTTTAAAACGAATGCAAAAGAAAGATAAAATAGCAAGATACTTGAGAATAATATTGCTAGACCGGAGAAATTAGGGTCAGGACACCATCTGCAACCACGGCGTGCAAGATAGAACCATCATCCCCAAACTTTTCCAACCTAACGGCTTATCCAACGATTAAACATGTGAACTCTGATCACCATCATTTTTGTTTAAGGGGAACATCAGATCCCAGAACACGTGAATGACCAGCCGGTTCTCGAGATAATATGCCATAGATAACATATAATAATGCATTTAAGGGATAAGGAAACGAAATACAATACCTGACTTACCTGCCTGACGGACAGCCAAGTGTGACTTCGTTCATAAATTCCTTCATGAAAGATAGGTTAGCCAAAAATAAATATGATCATGAATCAAGGCATAACCATTTGTACGTGCGAGAGACATCATCAATGAACATCTTGACGGAACATGGAACCATTTTGACATCAATTAGACCATTTAATTCATCAAGAAACTTGCAAGTTTGTAACGGTCTCATGTACATGCGTCACATCAAGTAACGGACCACCCCTAGTCCGTCATAAACCAGGCGGTTCACATTCTTCAATAAAATAGGGCCAACACATGTAACGGTCAGATCCAGACGCGTCAGAATGATGTAACGGTCGGTCGATAGACCGCCACATTTCCTGAGCGTTCAAAAAAAATAAAACCGAACGGTCACGGCCTTCATTCAATCCACATTCAACACCCCAAAAAAACTCCGGCGATTCCAACCCCCACCACCACCATGACCGGCGACGAGCCATCCCAGCCGCCTCCACAGAAGAGGGAGAGAGGAAAGAGGAAGGCAATACGGTGGTTCCACTGCCGGCTCGAACGAGAAGCAATCCCGCCGGTAGAAGAAGAACAAACGGCGAGAAGAGATCCAAGGGAGGAAGATGAAGCTCCCACGGTCGTGGAGAACCAAGGAGAAGCCCCATTGGGTGAAGAAGAGCCCAAAGAATCAGCCAAGAAGAGGAGAAGGGGCATGGACCATGAGGTAGGTCCTCCCGCCCTAACTTCAATTTTTAATTTTTTTTTTGAATTTTTATGTGAATGCATGTGGGTTTTGAGGGTAGAAAATGGGTCCAAGCACCCATTAGGATTGATTATAGGCCATTTGGCCAAAGTGGGAGACCACAGGAATGCAAAGAAAAAAAATGCCAAAATGCAAACAATGTGATGGTCCTGCCAGCGACCGTCACACGCCTGACGCGCCACCCTGCGTGCGTCAGAGCCAAGCAACGCCCTACCCCAGGGCCGTTACATCTACCAGAGATCTAAACTATTTTTTAGGGTTTTTCAATTTCAGATTTTTGTTTGATTTTCATTTAAAAAATGCTTATGCAATGTTTTATGATGCAATCAACTAACTTATGATCTAAATGACATGCAGGGGAAGCGAAGATCAAGGATCTCCTGGCTGCAGGTTCGGGCAGTGTACCAGGCATTGCCCGATTTCCAGAGAGAACGGCTAGCCAGTATGGGATTCGCCGAGGTGCTCAGCATCGAGGTGATCCGGATGGACACACCATTGCTGTACGCATTACACGAGAGGTGGGACCCGATTAGCAGGGCGTTCATCTTCCCGTGGGGCCATATGATCCCCACACTAGAAGATATAGCGAGGATTACCGGGTTGAGAGTCCACGGAGCCGCAGTGATAGGATGGACGTACGGCGACTACCGGGAGATGGCGCAGCAGCTGCTCGGGTTGGATTTGATCAGGCCGGGACAGTCCTCATCTCAGCTCTCGAGATCAGTACTGCAGGAGAGCTTGGGGCTGAGAGGAGCGACGATCGCCGTGGGAGAGGTACCCGAGGAGCATCTGGGCAGAGTGATAGACCAGGTGCGCCCTTACATGGCGGCGGAGGTGGGACCAGAGGGAGACAGAGTGCTCAGACGCTTCCTGATGCTGCTATTCGGGAAGCTCCTCTTCGCGACTCGAGCAGACGTCATCAGTTGCAGACTGCTTCCGATGATAGAAAATTTGCACAGAGTCGGGAGATACGCCTGGGGAGCGGCGGTGCTAGCGTTCCTGTTCGAGTCCCTTAGCACGACGGACCGACAGACGATGTTGGGCGGCTTCTCGCCTTTTCTATGACGGTCGAACACTGATGCGTTACAGACTGCATAGTTGTAAACCTGAACTTGACCCTACTGTCTGCACATGCTAAAACATGAAACAAGTTAGATCCGTTCTTAGACTCAACCCCTTGCCTTGAAGTAAGGTAGATAATGACCGTTTCTTGATATTTGGTCAAGGGGTGGAGCCTTATTAAATAGGCGGAAAAACATAATGAAAATGCAATGCATGTTATGCACATGATGGTGTTTTTCGGGGGTTTTGGAGAATATCTGATTTTTGTGAGACTTTGAAAATATTTGATTTGTTTGGATTTTGAAAATATTTGATGTTTTTAGATTTTGCAAATATTTGATGTTTTTGGATTTTGAAAATATTTGATGTTTTTTGGATTTTGAAAACCAGTGCCTTTCCAGCAACGCGAACCCTTCCTTGTTCAGAATCGGGAGTCCCGAGGTTGGCGTGTAATATGGGTGACAATCCCTGGCCAAGGCTCAATTCACATGACGGTGTTTCTGCCAGGGCCATACCCAGGGTACTAACCTTGGTCCTAAAAGAAAAACAGAATACGGGGGTAAGCTTTAGGCCAGATATAGAAGTTTTTAAGACTTGATTTCCTTTCCGTACAACCCATTAGAGACTTGGTCTGTTGTGCCGGGGCTTTGTGTCCGTCATCGAACCTTAATCTACCCTAGGCATGCATGCGACCGGGCTCATAACGTCCCGCGGGGAACTATACTGCCACTCTTGTCATGCCTAGCTTTTCTTGCTTTGCCTTTCTGGAGTTTTGGAATTCATAATTCATACTATATTGACTTTGAGGTGATGCTTTTGATTTTGCCATAGAGATTGCCCATTCGCTGTCTCTTTTGTTTCTTGTGGCGTTAGGTCATAACGGACTGCCCCTATTTGAGACCTCCTCTCGTGAGGGTGTTTGGATCGGTTATCGCCTCTTTATTCACCTCTTGCCCCTGGTTTTAGCTGAAGGAAGAAACGGACAGGGACCTTGACTTTCCCCCAAAGCATGGCCAAGGAGAGACGTTGCCCTTTCTCAACGTGGAAAACCTGACCAGGGATGTCGTGTAGTGTGTGATTGCCTCACTCGGGACTCTTTTAGTGACAGGAGGAACATCTTGCTGCCGGGGTAGCACATGGTTAGACTCTAAGGAAAGAAACGCTTAAGATACAACCCATTCCACGGGTGAGAGAGCTCCTCACCTACCGCATTTACTAAACGGTAAGCATTTCCTGGATAAGCTTCTTTTACGACAAACGGCCCTTCCCAGTTAGGTTGTAATTTAGACCTAGGACCTGCAGACCGAATGAATTTTCGTTTTAAAACCATATCTCCTTTTTGAAACTTACGTTCGATTACCTTCTTTTGAAAATAACGCGAAACCCTCGTTTGATAGACGGTTACGTGATCGGCCGCATTCATCCTCTTCTCATCTAAGAGTTCCAGCTGAACAAGCAATACCTCCTGACGTTCGTCGAGATTAAGTTCCTTATCGAGCTGCACTCTAAGGGAAGGGATCAGGATCTCATATGGGAGCACCGCCTCCATCCCGTAGGTAAGAGAATAGGGAGTTTGTCCCGTAGGGGTACGGACGGAAGTGCGGTAAGCCCACAGAGCTTCCACTAATCTTTCTGGCCAATCCGAAAATTTATGAGCTTCGCATGTTTTCTTGATGATTCTAAGAAGGGTTTTATTAGTGGCCTCGGCTTGGCCGTTGCCTTGAGGATAATATGGAGATGAATGATGCAATGCAATATTGAATTTCTTACAGAGGTCCTTAAGCTCTTGGGAGACGAACTGGGGTCCGTTGTCGGTGATGATACTGCTTGGCACTCCGAACCGTGAGATGATATTCTTCATAATAAAGCGGCACACCGTTGTAGCTTTGATCTCTGCGTACGCCTCGGCTTCAGCCCACTTGGTGAAGTACTCAGTGGCGGTAAGGATAAAGGATTTCTGCTTGATCTGGGAGTTAGGATCACCGAGTGGGCCGACAACGTCAAAGGCCCACATAGAGAATGGCCAAGGAGCGGTCATAGGATGAAGAGACGAAGCTGGAGAATGAATTTTATCAGCATGGAGTTGGCACTTAAGACACCTCCGGACATAGAGGGAGCAATCTTCCTCTAGAGTGGGCCAATAGTAGCCCTGCCTCAGGATCTTCTTTGCTAGAGCCTGGCCATTGACATGACCCCCACACTCACTAGAATGGGCTGCTTCGGCCACCTTCCAAGCTTCAACATCATCTAAGCATCTCATGAGCATCCCATTAGTAGCGCGCCTGTACAGTTCTCCTGCGACAATAGTATACCTTGCGGCGGCTCTTCTGATTGACTTGCGTTGCTCAGCAGTTGCCCCTTCTGGGAACAATCCCTCTTTGCAAAACAACTCGATTTCATGATACCAAGGCAACTCTTCTTCGTCCAGGATCTCTTCTAGCTCTGTTAAAGATACTTCCTTAAGATCTCCCTTCTCAGCTCTTGCCTCTACAGATTTCCTAAGATTGACGAACCAAGGGTCCTGGAGAGAGGGTGCGTCCAATCTCTGAACGACGATAGTCTCAGTGCTCCGACTGAGAGGGAAAGATAGGGAAGAAGCAAGGGATGCCAGAGCATCAGCTAGGATGTTCTGAGAACGGGGAGTATGGATATAGATCAGCTTACGGAATTGCCTGGCAAGGAGCGTGACCAGATCTTGATAAGGCTTGAGCTTAGGGTCACGAGTACGGTAAGTGGATAGAACTTGCCGTAGGACGAGTTGAGAATCTCCTATGATGTTTAAATAACGCGCGCCTAGGAGGTAGGCGTGCTTCAACCCGGCTAGGAGAGCCTCATACTCAGCGATGTTGTTTGTAGCAGGAAACCGAAGTTGATAAGCGAAGGGAATGGTCACTCCCTCCGGAGTAAGCAAAACAGCACCGATCCCTCGGCCTTGAGAGTTGAGTGCACCATCGAAGTGCAGAGACCAGAAGGGGTGATGAGAGATAACAGAAAGATGCTCATCAGGGAAATCGTCCTGAATGGAATCGGTGTGAGGAATGGGGAGATGGGCAAGATGCTCAGCAATGGCATATCCTTTGACTGCCTTCTAAACAACAAAGGTGATGTCGAATTGAGAGAGGAAGCTCTGCCAGCGAGCTAACCTACTAGAAAGGACAGGCTTTTCTAAGAGATAACGGATCGGGTCCATTCTAGAGATCAACCTAACTGGGTGGGCAAGAAAGTAGTGCTTAAGCTTCTGAGCTACCCACACTAAGGCGGCACAAGTCTTCTCCATAGCGGTGTATCTGGATTCAGCGGGGTTGAATAACCGAGAGAGGTAATACGCAGCCCGCTCTTTTCCTTCATCATCCACTTGTGCTAAGACCGCCCCTAGGGAGTCCTCAATAACAGAGATGTATAGGATTAGGGGTTTCCCAGGGACAGGAGGTTGCAGAACCGGGGAATTGGATAGATATTCCTCAAGGTCCTCATAGGCCTTCTGACAATCTTGATTCCATTCGAACTTGACCCCCGCCTTGAGCAATTCATAAAACGGACGGCACCTTTGAGAATGCTGGGATATGAATCTTCTGATGAATTGCAATCGACCAATCAATCCTCGAAGTTCCGTAATGTTCTTCGGCGGAGGCATATCCATGACGGCCTGTGCTTTGTTAGGATCAATCTGGATCCCCCGTTTGCTTACTATAAAGCCTAGCAGCTTCCCTGAGGAGACTCCGAATACACACTTCTTCGGATTCATCTTAAGCTTGTACTCCCTGGCTCTTTGCAGTACCTTAGCCAGGATAGAGGGGTGTTCTTCCTTAGTCCTTGATTTCACCAGGATATCATCCACGTAAGCTTCCATATAGATGTGCATCATGTCGTGGAAGATGGCCATCATTGCCCTTTGATAGGTGGCACCTGCGTTCTTTAGACCAAATGGCATAACCACATAACAGTACGTGCCCCAGGGCGTGGTGAAGGAAGTTTTCTCTTGATCTTCCGGAGCGAGACGGATTTGATTGTAGCCTGAGTACCCGTCCATAAATGACAGAGCTTCATACCCGGCAGTGTTGTCTACCAGGACGTCTATATGAGGCAGCGGGAAATCATCCTTAGGACATGCTTTATTAAGATCCCTGAAATCGATGCAAATACGCACTTTTCCATCCTTCTTGATAACAGGGACTATGTTTGCCACCCACTGAGGATATAGAACAACTCTGATGAATCTGGCCTTATATAACTTGTCGACTTCTTCCTTGATCCTCAAGGCCATGTGGGGGTGAAATCTTCTTGACCGTTGTTTGACAGGTGTTGCCCCTGGTTTAAGCACGAGTCGATGTTCCACTAAAGAGGGGTCAAGACCTGGCATGTCCTCATAAGACCAGGCGAAGGAATCGCTATACTCCCTTAGAACTTTGATTAAATCTTCTTCTACTTGTGGAGGGAGATTAGCAGCAATAATGATGGGCCTGGGGTCTTCTTCAGTTCCCAGATTGATTTCTTTCGTAGGTTCGTCCACTGCCGTCGACGGCTCGTCGAATCTCTTAAGTCCTTGTGTATACAAATCGGCAGTGTCATCTACGTCGCTGTCCTCATTAACCGGATCTTTTTCACCCAGGATTTCATAGACGCCGAGTCCGTCATCGCCCCACGCCCCTTCTATTTCTTCTTCATCCTCAATCGTAATTGCCGTAGCAACAAATTCTGGACATTTTAAAAGGGCATGACAGCGCTGAGCTAGGTCTTGCAAGAACCTATCAGGAACAGATTTGGGAGGACGCGCAAGCGGGCGCGGCTCAGAGGAGGAAGGGTTGGATGACCCAGAACAAGACCCTACTTCTTTAGACCTAACTAATTCTACTTCCCTAGACTCGATAGACCCTAATCCTAACCTAGGAGAAAGGAGACCTAGTGGAAGGGAAGGAGCAGGGGACTCGTGCCCCTGGGATGAGGATGGAGACAGGGTAGCATAATCTTCCACTGAAATCTCCATTTTGAATTTGACGTTTTTTTTTTGGAGATCAGCAGAGACTATACAGCAAGATGGAGGAGGCGGAAGCTGCATAGGGAATAGCTCAGGGAAGATGCAGTCAAAGAAGGGATCGGAAGATGAGAACCACATCTCGTGGAGTTGGGCGTTGGGAGGAGGAGGAGTGAATAGAGTGGATAAATCAATGGGCGGGCAGTGCCCGCAAGCGCAAGGAACAAATAGAATCTCGGGTGGATCAACGAAGGATGGATTTACCATGATAGGAGGAAGACGGGGTAAGAACTCCCATTGCTGGAGGAGAGATTGAAAGCGGGAGGGAGACCAAGAAAAGACAATCGGCGAGCTCCCCTCCTCCCGTGGATCATCGTCTGGCCGCTTCTTCGGTCTCCATTGCATGAGCCGAACCTCTTGCTTCTTTTGGCAGTCTTCTTCATGAAACATCCCCTGAAGGGTTTGACCATAATCAAGCACATCATGTTCTGGCCTTTTTAGTGTCGGCAGAGGACTGGCAATCGACATACTGTATTTCTCCCTAACGGAGCTGGCTGCAGAGCCAATGTGCCGGGCTGGAGAGGCCCTCGGACAAAGTGCTGGCGGTAGTCCCAGGTGAGTGGCCCAGAATCACCCATTATAGATAATGCGGTTTCTTTGTAGCCAAGACCTCTCCTGCCCATCTTTCTTCCCTTGGGTATGGGCTTGGTCATTCCTTGTAATTGTGCACCGAGGCCTCTCCCCGGTTGGTAGCCCAGTTTCAGTATAATGTTCCAGCCTTTCGAGTCTCGGATCTGGGGCTTCATCTTGATGTTGACTGGAGTAGTGATGGGCCTAGGAGGCGTATAAGCCCAAGGGAAGTTTAAATCCAGCACTGATATGACGGGTCGGCTGCTTGGCCAAAGTGTAGGAAGAATCTGTTCTGAAATGGCCTTAACCGATTGCACTGTAGATAGGCTTTTGACCTTGACGACCCTCCCTTGGAAAGGGAATTTGACGCACTGATGTGCGATGGAGGGCACGGCACCGAGCGTATCCAGCCATGGACGACCCAAGATAGCCTTGAACATAGGGTCGATGTCTAGCACATAGAATTCTACAGCCATTGTAAGGGGTCCGAGCTCTGCTTGGATAGTGACCACCCCGTGACATGCTCGCCTTGAATTGTCATATGCTGCTATAGTGGTCGGGGTAGGTCGTAATAACTCTTCGGATATGTTGCAAGCTCGTAGAGTGCTGAGTGGGCACACATTGATTGAAGCCCCTGTGTCAACCAGTGCTGCTTCAATGCTGACTTTGTTCAGAGTGATTGTAATGCAGAGCGGCATTTGCCGGGCTTCCGGGAGTGCTAGCTCGGATTCTGAAAATGTGATTGCGGCCCTTTGGAAATAGTTGCTAGGGCCATTGGTAAGCCGTCGACGGCCATATCTTCGCTGACCATTACCTTCTGTAAGAAATCTCTCAGTGCATCCTGATGAAGGGTAGACCTTTTGATCAGCTCCAGTACAGATATTTTTGCGGGCACTCGATCCAGATGATGCAGCAAGTCATATTGAGTACCCGGCAGAGGTTCAGTTTCTGCCTGCTCGACCGTCGGCTGAGAGGACTGGGGATTAGAAGTAGTAGGGTAGTTCCGATGGAACATCTTCCCGCTTCTTAAAGCACAACTTGTAGCGGCCGCGGCATCGGTGGATAGTATGATGGGCCCTGCGGGGTGGATGAGTGGTGTAGGCTGTGCGGGGGAGATGATTTGGTGGGGTGTAAGGTTAGTGAGTGGTGGTGAGCGGATGATGGGTGAAGGATTGATGGAAGGCGGGACGGTGATGGTGGATGGTACGGATGGAGGGAGTGTTGGTGGAGGAGTCAAGACAGGTGATAGGTTAGGTGATGGCGTGATGAGGGTGGCAGAGGTAAATGGCGAAGGGTATGACGGAGTGGTGGGTGGTAGTAAATTTGTTGGAGCGGGCGTAAACGGGAGGACAAGTGGAGAGGGTATTGGGTGTGAAGGAAGGACGAAGGAGGTGGTAAGAGGATTGCGGTGGTTGTGGTGGAGGGCCATGACTTGCGGTGTGGCACCATCGTCATCGAAAGACCACTCGGCACTAGGGGCCGGGGGTTGCACTACGTTCACTTGAGCCGGTGCAGGCGGCTGGGGTTGCGGATGATTTGGCATCGGATTTTGATGGATCCCCAGATCCTGAGCCTGTTGCAGTTGCTGTTGTGGTAGTGGCTGCTGCGGCTGCGGTGCTTGTTGCTGCTGTGCCTGCTGCCTCGGCTGCTGCCCTCTTTTCTCTTGATTTCAACAATGGCCCGATGCATCGCGGCCCAATCGATTCTCTGTCCCTCATGGAGATCGTATACCAGATCCCGGAACTGATAACATCCTTCGATAGTGTGGCCTGGCTGCCTATGGAACATGCAATATTTCGTCTGATCAATGGCTGGGTTCCAGTTAGGCCGTTCCGGAGGAAGTTGAATTGCATTCACCGACATAAGAGCCGAGAAGATATCCGTGAGGGTCTCTGGAAGTGGAGGATATTGTGCCCTCTTGGGAGCCGGGCGCTTGTTGTTTGGATTGTTGTTATAGCCGTTGGGTGGAGGGACATTATGGAATTACGGAGGTGGTGGTTGTTGCTGCGGAGCGATGAAGGCGTTTTGTGGAGCGGTGAAGGCAGGTGGAGGGTTTTGTGGAGCGGCTTGAAAGTTCTGTGAAGCGGGATTTTGTGGAGTGCGGGGGTTTTGGGGGAAGCGGAATGGTGCGGCTTGGAATGGAAAGGCAACGGCTTGTACCTGTTCGTTTGTCTGGACCCCCTCGGTAACCGGCCCTTGTGGTTTCTTGTGATATTTGGGCTTTTGGTTTTCAAATAGGGCGTGTATGGGAGAGTCCTTGAACTGGGTTTGTATGAAGCGCGCCCGGCTATAGAGTTGATGCATGTTAGCTATATCATTCATTGCCAGGATGTTCCTGAAAGTCGGGGTAGCATTTGAAATGAGCAGCTTGACCTTCTCATCCTCCGGAATGTGGCCAGGCACTCTAGCAGCCATCTGTCTCCACCTGTCTGCATAAGTGGCGAACTCCTCATCTGGCTTCATCTTCTCGGCTACTAGATCTGTAAATGAGTATTCCGGGCCGACCCTGTCTTGGAATCGCTGGATAAATTTGTCCTTTACTACCTTGAAACTTTCAGCTTCTTCTAGCGGCAAAGAGTAGAACCATTCCAGAGCAACACCATCCAAAGATCGGCGGAATAAGTACGCCATAAGGCGATCATCATATTGGAACTGCGCCGACTCATATAGAAAATCCCTCACATGAATGAAGGGATTGCCGTTCCCGTCGTACTTGCGGTAGTTAGGGAGTTCCGATTGCGGAGGGAACCGAATGTTCTGGAAGCTCGGGACAGGAACATCTGCCAAAGATTGCGGGCCAACCCGCTTCTGGAGGAAATCGAGTTGTTGCTGCATGGCGGCCCATTTATCAAGCAAGTCCTGCTCTCGGGAGGGAGCAGGGGTAGTGAAGGATGCTGATTGAATTTGAGGAGCAGATGGAACGATTGCGGCAGAAGGTGGAAGCCCATAAGCAGGAGTGGAGGGATAAACAGTAGAGATGGGGGGCCCATAAGAAGGATATTGGGCCTGAGATTGGCCCAGATTAGAATGGGCTTGAGCCACCCCTTGCCGAGGGTGCAAGAAATCGGAAGGGCCCATGAGAACTTGCGAAGCTACCGGAGTGGATACGTGATGATCCATTTGAACAAACGAGGGGATGGGCGACTTTCCTTATCGAAGGATTGTTGGGCCGAATTGGAAGACTGGCCCGTTTCCATGCCCGCGAAAGTGATGGTCCGTGGTTGGACCGGGGTGAGATCAATTGGAGTGGGCTGAATGGGAAGCCCAACAATGGAAGGATTGGATTGATTTTGGATGATGGTAGAAGGAGACGCGTTGGACCCTTGCATGGCCTGATAAAGAGCTTGGAGTTGGGCCGGATCCAATTGGGCCATCATCTGAAGGACGGAGCCCGCGGAAGGAGTGGAGAAAGAAGGGGTGACTTGACCACCTTCCATGGAAGTGGAGGGTAGAAGAGGGGCAGTCCCCTCTCCAGAAGAAAAGGAGGTAACCCTGGGAGGGTTTTCAAGAAGCCCTTGAGGAAGGGAGTCCTCTTGGGAACGGGGAGGATTAAAGGATGCCATGGTGGACTCGAAAAGAGGATTGGAATAGGACTTGAAGAAGGAATTGACTTGAGGAGATGAGTCGGACGGACGAAAACAACTCCACATGCAACGGACAACCTTGACAAAATGCAAACAAACAACACAAACAATCACACAATGAGTAACTAAACTCGAATGTTTTTAGAAAATGATGTAAGTGATAAAAGGTGAAGACACTCAAAGTCAACCAAGTTGTTTTAAGATGATGCAACACAATTCTTGTGATTTCTCCTTTGGTACCTTAGTGAATTGATTGAAATGTGCTCTCAACAATGGGTTCCTAGTAGGAGATGGGTATGGGACTTGGTTTGACTCTAAGTGTAATCACTCCTTCACTTATGCAACCCTAGACACGGGGTGGGAAAGGTACAACCAGCCCGGCGTCCGTGTGGGAATCCACGGCTCGCGGGGACTTATGGAGGTCCCTGGTGTGATTTCCTAGTCGGCCCCAAGGAATATGGAGACGAGAGGTCCGCACACCAAGGTAGGAAAATGCAATCTAGGATATGAAAAGATGAATGGTCCTATGTGCACCGGAGTGCATGCAAAGTCTAGCCTAAAATCTAGCAATCAATGATGCACACAATGATATGGAGATATGAAACAAAGCAAGGAGGAAGTCAAGTATCACCCAAGCAAAAGAGTCACAGCAGAAACAGCGGAAATAAATGCACCTCGGATGCGTACCTGTCTGGAGTATAACGGTCTAGGAACCCTGCGTCAGAGGAAAATAACGGTCGAAGACCAGACCGCCAGAAGTAATGTAACGCGGGGAGGTAGGACCGTCAAATGAGCCAGAGAGCCAAAATCAACCAGAAGTAATAGGAAAAGACTGTGAAAGCTCTCAGCAGAATAGATGTGGCGGTCTAATGCCCCTGCGTCAGAGGACTCCAACGCGTGGACACAGGGCCGTCAGAGTGCTCAGAAAACCAGGATCAACAGGAAATAAGAGGAAATCGGGAAGGGAACAACACAAGAGATGATGGCAGGTTTAACAGGAATCAAAAGCACGATTGGCACAAGTTGTCCCACCGTGATCGCCAAAAAATTATCTGTTGATTTTATTTTGCTTATCTATCTCCTTTTCTTGGGGGGTTATAGTGATGATATGTAGCAAGATGACAAGCAAATAATCAAAGATCTGCACTCAACCTATGAACATGTGATCATGAACCTAGGCAACCAAAGCAAGCTGTAGCATGGGCATGCTATCTCAATCAAACTAAGCTAAAGAATAAAGGAAAAACACACGCCGGGGCGTGGAGCAAAGAGTAAATAGAAACACACCGCGAGGGGTGAAACAAGCAAGGAAATAAAAGATATGCAATGAAGGAGAAAGCTAATGCCCAATACCAAGGAAAGTCGTGATCGCCACCAAAGTAAAAACAAGCCAAAGACTTGAATATACCTTGGAAATAGGTGGATGAAGCACCCGCCCACGGGAGAGGAAACCAAAGAGAACCTGCAGGTCAGCTAGAAGTAACGGCCAGAACCCCGTGCGTCACTTGAAAGCGACGGTCGCTCGATAGACCGTTGGAAGACTCTGACGCGCCTGCACAAGGCCGTCGTAATACCTGCAGTAGCAAAGTGTGGATCCTTTTAACTCCAACCCTTCCAGCCGGCTAGAAGACTTGGGCCTCGCCCTAGTGAACCTGTAAACCTGCCAAAGAAGTGGAAAACAAGAACAAAACAACCCAAATTAGCCCTTTAGACAATATAGCATCAATTCTTCAATAAACAAAATATCATCAAAAGGAGAGGGAAATACCGGGAGTTTTGGTTTTTAACCCCTCTGGGCGTTTTAAAAGATTAGGAGGATGTTTAGATGATGAAAACCAGTGAAAAACGTGGAGAAAGGAGAGAAATAATGCTTATGATGAAAGGGAGATTGAAGGGAAACTCAATATGCAATTATGAACTTTTGAACCAAAGGAACAAATACTCCCTTCACCAGGCAGCAAACGAACGTGAGAAGCACTTCTCCTTGATCAGACGTGGCTCTAGAATGCGGCAGCACTTCGACGCAAACTCCAGATCTTCCCCTCTTTGCCATGAAGTTAAGGGTTCTATTTATAGACCCTCAAACTCTCAGGTCGAGCAGAGGATAATCCAGCAAGATAAAGGGATAACTCTTAGCAAATCCTTGAAGATAATATCACCAAGAGTCCAAAGAATCAAACAGAAGGTCCTGAGGATCAGATTTGGAAGAGATATCGCCAATCCAAGTTCTTATCTCGATCACGGAGTAGCAGAGAAAAGGCCTGAACTGCCAGGACTCTCTGAAGGAAGTAACGGCTGCACGACAGACCGCCACTTGGAAATAACGCACCAAGGAACATCCGTTACTTTCAACCTTATCCCAAAGAGATAAGATCAACAGGAAGAAGGCCAAAACAATAGGACTCTGTGAAGAAAGCAACGGCCAAGGCATGGGGCGTCACAATGAAACAACGGCTGCACGACAGACCGTTATTATCAACGTGTAAGCCAAAAGATAAAGATTGAAACGAGACCTTAAGCCTTAGGACTCTTCAAAGAGTAACGGCCCAGGACCCATCCGTTAGAAAGAAACAACGCTCCTGGAGCAGACCGTTATTATCAATGGAGTTCAGAAGAAATGAAGGTTTTTGCTAAGCCTTAGTCAAATGAAATGCCACAAAAAGCCATATCCAATCAAGGAAAAGACCCAAGAAATAGTCTTCAAATCAATCAAGGGGGCTCAATGAAGAGTGAACAACTCGGAGCATCATATATAATGAACAAAGAGATGACCCAACTTATTGGTCATAAAACGGGTGTCAACAGCGAGCGCCACTTGGAGTCCCACGTGGACAAACTAGTGATGGTGAGATTGGAGTGGCCCTACCCTAGGGTCACCTACAAATCGAGGGCACGAGGACTTGGACCTTCCCAAGTTCCGAGTGGTTGTGACAACAC
Organism: Amorphophallus konjac; assembly: GCA_022559845.1. Lineage (NCBI taxonomy): Eukaryota > Viridiplantae > Streptophyta > Magnoliopsida > Alismatales > Araceae > Amorphophallus > Amorphophallus konjac. The sequence goes on along the minus strand of JAHNEJ010001530.1, from coordinate 740 downwards.
AGCTTATGGATTGGACTTACCGATGGGTTATGGGATATACCCCACTTCTCACGTGGCAGACCCGGCACCCACTAAGGGCACCGTAGTGGATCCTAGTGAGTGCCTCGAGCCTATACCCTCCTTTGAGAGAGATACCCTCGGAGAGCCTCCACATATCAGCCTGAGAGTCCGACGTGTGCACACGGAGGCAATACTAGGCAAGCGGGGTACCATCACCGACAAGAGGGTGTGTCCGTGCCACCTTGAGAAGCTGAAACGCCGTCCCCCGGTTAAGGACGCGGGGTTGAGTTTGGAGGTCGTGGCTCGCCCAGAGCTGCCTTGGAAGACCAGCTCCCCGGTGGACCCATACTCGGCGGAGTCGAGTTTCCGCACCCCGTGGATATGATGGGGACAACACCGACCATCCCATTTTTTTCGAGGATCCCGTTGTTCGCCAGTAGTGCTCCATGATGTTCGCGACATCTTTCTGAGTCTTGACATGTAATTTTCATATTTTCTTTGAGTCATAATTATGTAATTTTCCTTTTATTTGAGCCAAGTCCCTAGGTTAATGGGTCATCTACCTAAGTTAATTGTCATTACGTTGGTTAGGTTGGTTAATGGGCTCAATTAAGTGGGCTAGGCCTAGGGGCGCCCCCTTCCCCCCTTGGTTTCTTGTCATTAGACTAAAAGTTATGGACTTATTGTAAATTGTGGGATCCTTATAAATAAGATGCCATTTCTTCCATTTGAATCTAATA
>JAHNEJ010001528.1:0-162900 GCA_022559845.1 Amorphophallus konjac | reverse complement strand
GGTGTTTACATGAATTTTCATTCCAGGAACCCGAAGCCACTATTCATTCCCCGGCATCGACTTCTGATACTGTTGTGGTCTCGTCAGAGGCCTTGGATCTGCTACCGCTGGCCGCTGCATCTCCTTCAGGGACAATCACCCTACTCCGCCCCGTGTCGGTGAGGATACATGCGGCTGTTGGGGGCTTACCCTCGGAGCCGAGCCAGTCGGGGGAGAGTCTCGCCTTGGCGTCGACGACCGAGTTGAGGGCTAAGGCTGACCCGCAGAGGGGATCTGGTTTTATATCGGCGGCCATAATAACGATCGCGCCTGATTCTGCGATTCCATTCGTGTCGGAGACAGAGTTAGAACCTCCGTCTCTCCTAGGCTCTATTGAAGGAAGCCCTGACAGGAGTCCGACTGAGCAGGAACAGGTTGTCGTGGTATCTGCTTCTTCGGCTTTGACGGCCGTTCCATCCTCTTCTTCCGAGCCTGACACCGGCTTATGGGCCGCCATAGACAGGGAAGTGACCTTCGAGGTGCCTCCGGCGGCTTCCCTGGGCATTACCTCATCGGAGGAATTTGTCTGGCAACATCTAGAGATGTTGCGTCAAGTTGTGGAATCTCAGCCAACAGTGTCTTACTCCCAGTTGAAGGAAGCGGCTGCGCGACTGACGATCGGGCTGCAGGCGCTGGGTTGCCCTCTAGATATCTGGACACAGCGGGTGCTTTTCTTGTTGAAGTTTGTGAATCGCCGAGACTTTCTCGAGAAAATAATGGGCGACCGGCTGGCGGCCCTCAAACTGCAGAGAGTTGACTGTCAGGCGGAGCTGACGTCTCTGATCTCTGATCTTCAGGAGAGTAGGGCTCAAGTTGAAGCTTCTGCAACCTAGGCGCACATTTTACGTAGCCGACGGGAAGAACTCCGCTCTGAACTGGCTACTGTAGAAGCCGAGATACCACGGCTGGAGGCTGCGGAAGTCCAAGGCATTGAAAGAACTTCCTTGCTGGAGGGCCGAGTCGCGTCCCTAGAGACTGAGGTGACTCGGGTTCAGGAAGAGGAAGCGCAGCTCCATGAACTGGGGGCGACTCCTCATGTCGGGCTTATTGACTTTGCTGATATCTTCAGGCGGCTTTAGCTGGTCCGCCTTTGTAATCTATCCCCTCAAAGGGGCTCCTTTTGTATTCACTTCCCCTTTTGCAATGAAGATAGAAGTTTCCTTCACTATATTATATTATTTTTTTGTTCACATCCACATTTGCATTTGTTGTGTCTTGCGGCAATTCTGGCGACCTGCTGGGAAGTACCCCCATGTCCGTACAGCAGGAGAGCGTCCACCCTCTCAAGGAAAGGATGGGGGCCTTGCTCCACCGTGGGACGGGGTTCCAGAAGTTGTCAGGTTGGTGCCGACGTAGGTCTTGCTGACAAGAGGCGTCGAAACCGTGACTGCCGGTCGCTTGTGGTAATTCCATTATTGACCCTGATTGGGGAGATATCGACCGACCTTGTCGATGGTGACACGGGTCGAAAGAGGTAGACGGTCTTGACGATGGTGACAAAAATCAGGTGAGGGTAGCGACCGATCTTGTCGATGGTGACACGGGTCAAAAAGGGTAGACGGTCTTGCCGATGGTGACAAGAACCGGAAGGGGTACCGACCGATCTTGCCGATGGTGACAAGGGTCGAAAAAGGGGTAGACGGTCTTGCCGATGGTGACAAGAACTGGAAGGGGTAGCGACCGATCTTGCCGATGGTGACAAGGGTCGAAAGGGGTAGACGGTCTTGCCGATGGTGACAAGAATCGAAAGGGGTAGCGACCGATCTTGCCGATGGTGACAAGGGTCGAAAGAGGTAGACACTCTTGACGATGGTGACAAAAATTGGGTGAGGGTAGCGACCGATCTTGCCGATGGTGACAAGGATCGAAAGGGGTAGACGGTCTTGCCGATGGTGACAAGAACCGAAAGGGGTAGCGATCGATCTTGCCGATGGTGACAAGGGTCGAAAGGGGTAGACGGTCTTACCGATGGTGACAAGAACCGGAAGGGGTAGCGACCGATCTTGCCGATGGTGACAAGGGTCAAAGGGGTAGACGGTCTTGCTGATGGTGACAAGAACCGGAAGGGGTAGCGACCGATCTTACCGATGGTGACAAGGGTCAAAGGGGTAGACGGTCTTGCTGATGGTGACAAGAACCGAAAGGGGTAGCAACCGACCTTGTCAATGGTGACACGGGTCAAAAAGGGTAGACGGTCTTGCCGATGGTGACAAGAACCGGAAGGGGTAGCGACCGATCTTGCCGATGGTGACAAGGGTCGAAAAAGGGGTAGACGGTCTTGCCGATGGTGACAAGAACCGGAAGGGGTAGCGACCGATCTTGCCGATGGTGACAAGGGTCGAAAGGGGTAGACGATCTTGCCGATGGTGACAAGAACCGAAAGGGGTAGCAACCGATCTTGCCGATGGTGACAAGGGTCGAAAGGGATAGACACTGGACGTGTATAAGTGGGATATCGGATGAAGACCCTCGCCCTGACCTCGGAAATGGCCTTTGGACGACGGATGGTTCATCACTATTCATCATTCATTTTTATTCACATTACTGACCTAAGCGCCCTTTCGGGTTTTCGTCGAAGCCAGCCCCCTCTTGCTTTTGCCCGCGCGCCCTTTCGGGTTTTCACGGGGCGGGGTACCCGATTTTGCCTGCGACGCCCTTTCGGATTTTCGCCACAGCTGGGTTATAGCCATTTTTTGCACTTGTCCTGATATAGGAGCAAGTCTGGCGGGGTATCTCTATTTTTAACTCCATTTTCTTTTCTTTTCTTTTCTCTTCTTTTCTTCTTTTTTTTGTTTTTTGAATTCGAGGTTCAGAAGAACTGGACCGCGGGAACGCTGACCGTCCTTGTCGATGAGGTCAAGGGTTGGTCTTAGGTTTATTTCGTCGACACTGGTTAAATGTCGAAGCAAGGACGTGGTTTATTAACAAGGATGTAGGATCCAAGTTCAAGAGAAAAGATCGACCGATCTCGCCGATGATGGCGAGAGTCGAAAAGGGTTTATTCGTCGGCATATATTACTGCCAAAACAAGGATGGGGTTGTCAACAGGGGCGTAAGGTCCAAGTTGAGGGTAGAGATCGACCGATCTCATCGAAGATGATGAGGGTCGAAGAGGGTTTGTTCGTCGGCATATGTCATTGCCGAAACAAGGATGGGGTTGTCAACAGGGACGTAAGGTCCAAGTTGGGGGTAGAGATCGACCGATCTCGCCGATGATGACGAGGGTCGAAAAGGATTTGTTCGTCGGCGTATGTCACTGCCGAAACAAGGATGGGGTTGTCAACAGGGACGTAAGGTCCAAGTTGGGGGTAGAGATCGACCGATCTTGCCGATGATGACGAGGGTCGAAAAGGGTTTGTTAAAGGATTTCCGGCGGGACTTTGATGATTATCCCTTTCGGAGTTTATAGGGTGGAGAATAGGAGAGGCATTTGGAAATTACCACTTTACCGACTCAGGCGCCCTTTCGGGTTTTCGCCGAAGCAAGCCCCCTCTTACTTTTGCCCACGCGCCCTTTCGGGTTTTCACGTGGCGGGGTACCCGATTTTTCCTGCGACGCCCTTTCGGGTTTTCGCCACAGCCGGGTCATAGCCATTTTTGCACTTGTCCCGATGTGGGAGCAAGTCTGGCGGGGTATCTCTATTTTTAACCCCATTTTTATTTTGACTTCTTTCTTTTCTTCTTTTTTTTTATTCGGAATGCGAGCCGAGAGAGGGTAGCTTGATCAGGGCGAAATGCCGCTAACCAAGGAAAGGTAGCTTGATTAGGGCGGAGAGCCGCTAGCCAAGGAGAGGGTAGCTCGATCAGGGCAAAGTGCCATTGACCGATGAAAAGTAGTTTGATCAGGGCGGAATGCTGCTAACCCAGAAAGGTAGCTTGATTAGGGCAGAATGCCGCTGATCAAGGAGAAGGTAGCTCGGTTAGGGCGGAGTGCCACTGAACCAAGGGACGGGTAGCTCGGTTAAGGCGGAGTGCCATTAAACCAAGGAGAAGGTAGCTCGGTTAGGGCGGAATGCCACTAACTAAAGTGTAGCTTGATTAGGGCGGAATGCCGCCAAACCAAGGGGAAGGTAGCTTGGTGAGGGCGGAGTGCCACTGAACCAAGGGACGGGTAGCTCGGTTAAGGCGGAGTGCCATTAAACCAAGGAGAAGGTAGCTCGGTTAGGGCGGAGTGCCACTGAACCAAGGGAGAAGGTAGCTCGGTTAAGGCGGAGTGCCATTAAACCAAGGAGAAGGGTAGCTTAGTTAGGGCGGAATGCCACCACACCAAGGAAAGGGCAGCTCGGTTAGGGCGGAATGCCGCTAACCAAAGTGTAGCTTGATTAGGGCGGAATGCCGCCAAACCAAGGGGAAATAGCTTGGTGAGGGCGGAGTGCCACTGAACCAAGGGACGGGTAGCTCGGTTAAGGCGGAGTGCCATTAAACCAAGGAGAAGGTAGCTCGGTTAGGGCGGAGTGCCACTGAACCAAGGGAGAAGGTAGCTCGGTTAAGGCGGAGTGCCATTAAAACAAGGAGAAGGGTAGCTTGGTTAGGGCAGAATGCCACCAGACCAAGGAAAGGGCAGCTCGGTTAGGGCGTAATGCCGCTAACCAAAGTGTAGCTTGATTAGGGCGGAATGCCGCCAAACCAAGGGGAAATAGCTTGGTGAGGGCGGAGTGCCACTGAACCAAGGAAAAGTAGCTCGATTAGGGCAGAATGCCGCTAACCAAGGATAAATATGTTCCGACCGATCACTCGGGGTGTGTCGGCTGCGCCGCATGATACAGCTTAATGTGTTTTCCATTGAGGGGAGAGAACTGGATGACTCCTTTGTGGTCTACAAGGACGTAGGCACCCCCTTCATATACTCGGCGGACGATATACGGTCCGACCCAGTTTTCGACCAGCTTCCCTTTGGGGTTAGAGGCCATCACTTCTCTTCTTTTGACCATCACCAGATCTCCTTTCTTGAACTCTCGACCCTTGACTAACTTGTCAAAAGCACGGGCCATGCGAGCTTGGTAGAGTTGGATGTTTTGTTGCGCCTGGAGGTGTTTTCCTTCGAGCTCAGCGAGCTCTTCCAATCTTCTTTCTACATTGGTCTGCTCACCCCTGACTAATCCGTGATGGATGGCAACTCGCAATGAAGGAACTTCAAGTTCAATCGGCACTACAGCTTCCGACCCATAGACAAGGGAGAAGGGTGAACAGCCGGTTGGGGTCTTGCAGACAGTACGATAAGCCCAAAGTGCTTCGTACATCCTTTCTTCCCAATCCTTTTTGTTAGACTTGACAGTCTTTGCCAATAGTGTGCACAAGGTCTTGTTAAAGGCCTCTGCCAGTCCATTGGCTTGAGGGTTGTAGGGGGACGATGTCCTCCAGTCAATTTTGTATTTGTCGGCTAGCCGGTAAACCTTCTGATTTCTGAAATGGCTGCCATTATCAGAGATGATTCGGCTGGGGATCCCGAACCGGAATATTACATTCTGTCGGAAGAATCTTGCAACTAGTTCTCCGGTCACATCTCTTAGTGCTACTGCCTCCGCCCATCTGGAGAAATAGTCTGTAGCTGCTAAGATGTATCTGCATCCTGATGAAGATGCTGGTAGTGGCCCTACCACGTCCGTGCCCCACTGAGCAAACGGCCAACTTGGCAGAGTGGGATGCAGTGGCACTGGAGGTCTTCTCGCCACATTAGCGTGCTCTTGACATTTCTGACAAGCTTTGGCAAATTTGCAGCAATCATCAAATATAGTGGGCCAATAATAACCCAGCTTCTTTACCTCAATTTTCATTTTCGGGCCAGCCTGGTGTGCTCCAGCTGATCCTGCATGAACTTCTTGCATCACCTGTCCCGCTTCTGCTGAAGACAAGCAACGGAGTAGGACTTTCCTTCGGGCATCTGCCATAATTCGGAACAAGGTCCCGCTTCTCATCTCGTAAGAATCCTTGATCCTCAGGAGCTTCATTCTTTGTTCCTTTTCTTTTGGAAGTTGCTGGTGTTGAAACCAGCGTAGAGATGCTCTCGCCAGTCGGGCTGCTGAACCCCTTCGATGACTGCTACTCCATCTCATGTTCGTCGGCCAGAACCTCTGTTACGCTGGGAACCTGTCGGCGGTTGATCACTGTTATATTCAGGCTTGTGTCTGGCGGGACCGCCAATGAACTAGCCAACTTAGCGAGGGCGTCTGCCTGAGCATTCGGCCTCGATTGATGTGCTTGACGCTGATGAAGTAAAATCTTGACATCAGGCGAGTTGCCAACTGGTGATAGGGGAGGAGCTCTTGCTTTCGCACCTCGAACTCTCCTTCCAGCTGTTTTATAACTAGCATGGAGTCTCCGAATGCTTCCAGCATCTGAATTCCCATGGACAGAGCAATCTGCAACCCGATTATCAGGGCTTCATATTCTGCTTCATTGTTTGTGCATTGTTTGTTTATGGAGCAGGATGTATGCACCACTTCTCCTTCTGGGGACTTCAAGACTATGCCTGCTCCTGCTCTGACCCTGGATGACCCGGTAGCAGAGGTGTCAATTCTGGAAGCGCCATCAAAGTATAGCTGCCATGAGGAAGGCTGTACTTGGGCGGCTTCTAGGGTCTCATCCTCGGGAAGTTCCGGTTCCCATGGGCTTTCCCCGGGCACTGGGTGCTCAGCGAAGAAGTCTGCAATAGCTTGACCTTTGATGGCCTTGCGCGGTACGTAGGAGACATCAAACTCCATAAGGATTACCGCCCACTTGCCTAGGCGGCCTTTGAGTGCCGGCTGGGACATAATATATTTCAGGGGATCCTCCTTGGACACCAAGCTGATTTCATGCGACAACATATAATGCCGGAGCTTTTTGACTGCGAAGACTAGTGCCAGGCAGATCTTCTCAATATAAGTATATTTCTCTTCAGTTCTGACCAGTCTCCGACTGAGGTAATAGAGGGCTTGTTCTTTCCCTTCTTCATTATTCTGGGCTAGCATTGCCCCCAGAGAATTATGTGTAGCTGCTATATACAGTATCAACGGCCGTCCTTTCACCGGTGCGCCCAATACTGGAGGAGTCTTCAGATAGTCTTTTAGCTTGTCAAAGGCTGTCTGGCAATCTTCATCCCAATAAAAGGGAACATCTTTCATCATCAACTTGTGAAAAGGCTGGCATCACCCTGACAAATTAGAAATAAATCACCGGATATAAGCCAGCGGCCCTGTAGTGACCTCAGCTCGGAGATGTTCCTAGGTGGAGGTAACTCCTGAATCGCCTTGATCTTTGCGGGGTCTATTTCGATTCCCCGATACCGGACGATGAAGCCCAAGAATTTTCCGCTCGACACTCCGAACGCACATTTCATAGGATTCATTTTTAGCTCATGCTGCCTCAGCCTCTGAAAAACAATCCGGAGGTCTTGCAGGTGATCTTCTTTTCTTCTGGTTTTGACCACCAGGTCATCTATGTAGCACTCGACCTTGTGGTAGAGCAATTCATCAAAAATTTTGGTCATTGCGCGCTGATAGGTTGCGCCAGCATTCTTCAGTCCGAATGGCATTCTCTTGTAATGATAAATGCCTTTAGGAGTTCGGAAAGCAGTATGGACCCGGTCGTGCTCCGCAATCCAAATCTGATTGTAGCCGGAAGACCCATCCATGAATGACAGGGCTTCATGGCCGGTTGTAGCATCGATCATGACCTCGGTTATTGGCACCGGAAAGTCATCTTTAGGGCAGGCTTTATTTAGATCTCGGAAGTCAACACAAATCCGGATCTGTCCATTCTTCTTTTTCATGGGGACGATATTCGCCAGCCATGTGGTGTACTGATTTTCTTCAACAAATCCCACATCAATGAGCTTGTCAACTTCAGCACAGATTCGGGTGATGAGCTCTGGCCTCATACGCCGCGGCGGTTGCTTCACCGGCTCGGCTTCGGGGCTGATTGCTAGCTCGTGTTGTGAGACAGCAGGGCTTAGACCTGGCATCTCTTTATAAGTCCAGGCGAAGCAATCCCGGTATTCTAGCAGCAGCTGGATGTACAGCTCCCGTTCTTCTGGGGATAGTTGGGCGCTGAGGAAGTTGGGCCTAGGGTCCTCCTCATCTCCCAAGTTGACTTCTATTAGTTCATCGACTGTGGCCTGGCCTCCGTCTTCTATTTCCGGGGTGCCGGATGGAGGTCGACGAAGTCTGGAACACCATCTCGAGGGTCGAGCACTTCGACCTCCTCGTCGGACATCGCCAGAGCTTCATGGGGTCCTCTTGCTTCTTGCACTAGCGACTGTGTGGATGGATCTATGGACACATCCGTCGCCATTGCAGCTCCCGAGGGTGAGAGAACAGCTTCAGTGCTTGTAGATGAGGTTGCAGCCATGACAGGCCAGTAGTTGTTTGCCGCCGGACTCGGACAGCATATCAGATTTATAGCAGAAGTTGAGGGAGTCTCGCCTTCTGGGACAGTTGTATCTTCCGCAGAAGTGGCTTTTTCTTTTCTGGTAGCTGGCTCCCCTTGATTGGAGTTAACCGGGGCCTCCCTGATTGGCAGAAAGGGTGCTGAAGTTGTCATTAGTAGGACTCCTGTAGGGGGAGAGACTCCTACTTCTTGAATGTCTTCGGCTCCGCTGCTGCTAGCCGTATCAAATTCGGCTTGAAAGGCCGCTTCCTCAGGACGGACCTGCTCCCAGCATCGGCAGGAGATCAAGGTCTCCATTTGTTGATTCCCGGATAGAGCCAATTCAGCATGTTCGACTTCCGCCGGATATTCATCAAAGGTTGCCCCCAGAGGGCTATCTTCAGTTGGATAGAAGGTGGAGATGGTATCCACCTCGTACCGCCCACTGTAATAGTAGTCTTCCAGGGTGAAGCCCAGACCCGGATGTTGAGAGACACGTCTCATTTCTTTATCCAGATTTGCAGGATACCACATCTTCTGGAAAGCTTCCTTGCATTTTTGAGATTGATCGGGAGGGATGTGTTGCTTTTGAAACATCCTGGCCGTCCGATCAGTGGTAAATGCCAGGCCCTGAACAGGAACCCGCGGGTTGGCTAGATGCTCAGGGAGGCTGCAGTCTGTGTCCTCCTGAGTGGGATGCTCCTCAGCTGTATAGAACAAGCTGCTGGGCCCATCTTCTTGTGTCACCTCCCAGGCTTTGAAAGGTTCGACAGTGGGATCATTGAGGCCGGAGACTGGCTTGGTGAGGCCGGCCGGGACTCCGATGCGGTCGTGCTATCGATCAACATGCACTTCCTTAGCTTTGGGGTATAATGCTGGGGGTGTCACCCTGCCGACATTTCCAGAAGCCGTGATGTGGGAAACCACCTTCGGCTTGACATATCCGCGCGGCGGTGGTGGATACCAACCGTCACCCGATCTGTTCTTCGACGCCCCTACGGGGGCTTCGGCTTCGGGGAGACCCCGTATATAGGTTGGCGTCCGCCAAGTGACATTCAAACACCTCGAATGGGTGGATGTCAGCAAATATCCTCTCCTCCTTCCCCTGGAGGCTGTATTTGATGCATTGGTGGAGCGTGGAGGGCACCACCATATTTTCATGCAGCCATGGGCGGCCGAGCAGTGCTTTGTAGGAGGTGCGAGAGTCAATGATATGAAACTGCACCGTTGTAGTGAAATCCGCCAGGGTCAGTGTGAACTCTGCCACTCCCATAGATACTTCACACTTTTGGTTGAAGCCAGCGATACGCATATCCCCGACTTTCTCGAGATGGACATTAAAGTGGTACCTCTCGTATATTCTATATGGCAGGATGTTGACTGCTGCACCAGGATCAACCAGAATCCGGTTCAGTTCTCTTCCGTTCAGGTGCCCTTTCATATATAGCGGCCTGTTGTGACTGGCAGTAGGTAGTAGCATGTCTTCTGGAGAGAAGGTCATACTGGCTTCTGGTATAGCCTCAGCTACACAGGCTTCAAAGTGAGCAGGCGTCTGCAGAGCAGTGATGATCGCCTGTCGAGTCTCTTCACTCAAAGAGAGAATTTCCCAGATCGTAAATCGAGCGGGGAGCTTCTTGAGCAACTTCATTATTCATCTTCCAGCCCGGACATTGGAGAGCTTCATCTCTTCAGCCCATCTGGGCTTGGAAGGTTTTGATTCGCGGGCCCTGACGGACCTACTTCACCTTCCTCGGACTCGGCACCCTCTTGACTGGCATCGACTGTCGGGTCTTCTTTATTAGCTGCTGTAGGGCAAGCCCCACCTGCATTTGCATCCTCAGTAGATTGCGCTGGCTGCGGGTGAATGACCCTGGGCGTAGGGTTAGCCTCCTGACAAGGCTGCTTCCCCTTTGACATCTTCATGAATTCAAGGAATGAAGGGACTGTCTTGCCCCCAGTCTTGTTGTATAGACCTGACGGAGGAGGGATTTGGACTCCCTTAACTTCCGGCGGAGGTGTCTTGTAGGGTTGCTCCCCTCTGAACATAATGTTGTGATTGGGTGGCGGCTGGCGCCCCCATTTCCGGCCTGACCGAGTGGCATGTGCAGCAGTTGCGGCCTCGGCCTTGCCTCCCCCAGCGTGGGGTGTGAAGCAAATTTCTTCTTCTTCCTCTTCTCCGGGCAGGTTGAAGAGTGCTGACAGGGTATTGCAGGAGACGACCTGTGTTTTATGGGCCCCATCGGCCTTTCTTTTCTTTTTCTTTTGCTTTTTCTTCTTTTTGGTTTCTGCAGGTGCTTGCCCCCAGAACAGGTTGCTCTCTTGAGGTGGTGCTGCTTCAGCTTCCTCCCTTTGCTTGAGTGAGAGTTGCTCCAGCTCTTGCCATGGGACGTGGTCCCGTACCAGCAGAGGTTTCAGTTCGGGTTGTACATATTCATCTAGCCCTCCAATTAAGTGTTGCAGTCGAAGGACCCCAGGATTAGTTTCCTTGATTACTGGCAGCGGAGTTTGTCTCCTCCTGTTGGGTGTATGTATTCTGACAGCTGTAGGTGGAGTGACCCATACGCGCGCTACCACTTGCAGAGCAGGCCGGGGTGTAATGCCACGGATATGTGCCCCCTCTTTTGGGCGAGGTGCCCTCTTCTTCTTGTGCTTCACAGGGATTTGCTGCCACCCCTGTTGTTCTTTCACGGGCTCCAGGAAATGGATTTCGTAGGTGCTCCGTGTGCTTGCTTCAGAGATCTCCTCAGGTAATGCCTGGTAGAGGGAGACCATGTTGACTGCTGCCCTCCTGAAAGGGGCTTCATGTGGCTGAGGAGGGTCTACTTTGTACTCTCCCAGCTCTATCTCATTCTTCTTCACCATCCCTTCGATGACGTCTTTGAAAACATAACAGTCTTCGATTGGATGTCCCAACATCTGGTGGTAGGGGCAGAATCTTGGACTGTCTTTTCTCTTCAGGTCCTCCGGCCTCCTTGGTTCAGGCAGAGTGACCATGTTGTATTCTGTTACCCAGTCGAACAGGACTCCGGTCTTGTCTTTTGGAAAGGAATAAGCTTTCTTCATTTTGTCCCTCAGCGAAGGACCTTCTTTATCATCTGGAGCTTTCGCAGGTTGCGGGGGAGCCGCTTTCTTGCCTTTCTCCTTCTGTTGTTCGAACGCCTTGATATCAAGCGCATTCGCTTCTTTAGGTGTGGGGCGCCGTTCCGCAGCCTTGCCTTTCTGGGCTATGCTGGCAGTTGACGTCGGTACAGGCTTGGCTAGAAAAGCTTCCACCTCAGCCACCACATTATTCAGCCGGTCGAACGACCGTATTTCCATACCAATCATCTTTTCCAGGACCTCCCTCCTGAGGTTTTGTTTACATATTTGCACAGCGTCCTCCTGATGCGGGGGGCCGCTTACATTTCATTCCGAGGTTCCTCCACCTCTTGATGTAGTCAAGGACTGTCTCATCTGCCCTTTGTTTTGTTGAATAGAGCTCGGCCACTGTGACCTCCCTCTCTGTGACATGGAATCTTTCTCTGAACTTCCTCTGCATATCTGACCAGTCATTAATTGACCCGGCCGAGAGACTGGAGTACCATTCAAATGCGAGCCCTGTAAGCGAGGACCCGAAGAATTTCAGCAGATACGACTCGTCGGTGGCCAGATCACCCATAACGGTCATATAATATGCAATATGCTCTTTTGGGGAACCTTTCCCGTTGAATTTGTCAAATTTGGGCGGCTTGTTGACTCCCGGGGGAAGTCGTTTAGCCGCATGGTGTTGCGGGTAGGGCACCCGATAGGCATCGAATGTGACGTAGTCGCCTTCACTCTTCTCTGCGAGCTTCAGCTCAATCATCCTTTCCACCATCATCCGGTTCACGACCGTGGGGTCGACTGGCTCCGGATAGAAGTGTGCTGGCTGCAGGTATGGGGTGACCAGGGTGGTCGCTTGTGGAGGATGCAGCAGCGGGGGTGTTGGGTGCACCTGAGGAAGCACCGGAGGTAGCAGCGGCTGAGGCTGTGGTGGCCGCTGTTGTGCTGTCGTCACGGTTGGTTCTGACGGCTGGGGTAGTGTATAAAGCGGTGGAGGGTCGTCTCGACGAGCCGCTCCCCGGGATGATTCACCCTGGACTTCGGGTGGTTTAGAGGCCGATGAGTGTTCAGTTTTCTCCATCAGCTGTTTCTTCAGGGAATCTATTTCCCGTTGATATTTTTGCAGCAGCATCAGAACTGATGGATCTATAGTGGTGGGAACACCTTCTGTTGTCTCCCCGGACGTACCCTCAGGCAGGATGTCGAGGAGTACGTCGTCTTCTTCTTCCGTCGTCACCACATTAGCGGTCAAGACGGGGGCTTTGTCATCCCAGTGGAGGTAGACCTGGGGCTGTTTCTCTTTCATCATCATCAGAAGCCCTCTTGCTGCTTCTGTCCTGCGGGTAGTTGGCCCCGGCCGTACGGCCAATTGAGCCAGTTCTTGGGGGTCTTCAGGGAGCTCCCCATATCGGCTGGGTACACCAGCCATGTTGCAGGTAAAGACCCGCATCCTTCTCTTCTGTCGATGGACCCTCCGTCTGGCTCGCCGCGGAAAGGTCAGCCTCTCGAACACAGAGATTCTTCTTCTTTCTTCCCGCTCGGGGAAGGCTTCATCGGCTTCGATCTCAAAGCCGTCATCGTATCCATTATTGTCGACCGACGACATCCTCATTCTGTCTCTTATCTCTCCTTCATCTGCCGTTGATGGACAGTAATCTTCTTCAGTGGCGACTGTCTGCATCAGCCGCTGCTGTCCGAGTGAGGTGTTGCCCAATCCTCGGAAATAGCTTCTGACCAGACAGGCCATCTCTTCTCGACCCCGTTCTTGATGTAGCACGGGGGATAGTGGTCGGCCTCCAGAAGGAGGAATGTAGGCCAGTCGAGCTCTGTCGGCTGGCTGTTGAAATCTTCGCCCCGTGGCAGGGACGTCAGCTTGACGGGCTGTAGCCCGGAAACTTCTGTGGCGCGGAGGCTCCGCAACCACCTTTTCTTCCATCTTCGGGGTTAGGCCCCTTTCTCTTATCACCTCCGCATCGTCATTCACAGGATGGCGGCGGACGGGTGTCGACTGGTGGACAGGTCGGGTCCTCTTGGGAACCCGCACCTGTCTGAACTTCCTCGGCTTGAGTGCCGGGTCTCCTTGGCCATGGTGGCCAGCTTCTTTCATTTCTACCCTCCTTCCAGCAAGGGCCCGATATGTGTTGTGGACAGGAACGTTTGGGATGACTCGATCTGGGGTCACCCGTGCCGTGGGCCCGTTGAGGAAGACACGCATGCCTCCCACCAGCATCGACTTCCCGGACTGAGAGACAGTTCCGGTGATCACAGCAGTGTTCTTGCGGGCCTGGCGACGCTGACATCCTCCAGGGGGTTTGTTGACTACAGCGGGGTGCGTCCCACGTACAACGTGGTGCACCATGCAGCTAGCAGCCGGGGCCGGATTCTTGAGCAAGTCGTTGCAGCGAGGAACCTTCAGAGGTTCCACTTCCTCCATAGCTTGCTTGGAAGGCTCCGGGGCTTCGACTTCTAGGATGTCAACGAAGGCCAAGCCCAGGAAGTTGGGGAAGCCTATAGCGGCAGGGAAGCTGCCGAATTCCATAGGTACCGCCAGGTACCCTTGCGCATGTCCAGCGACTATCGACTGATCGAAGTCGACGCCAGCTATTCCATGAGTTGTCATTGTCTGCCTGCAAAGACAAACAGGGAAAACAATCAGTAGTCTTTGAAAGGGCTTCGAAGCCCGAATATCTCGGCAAAGAGATGAAGGGTGACACCAGTCCCACCGGGCGTGCCAGACTTGTTTCAGCATTTTTTTTCCCTTTCGTTCGCGCATCGATCGGCCATTTGGCTAACTGGTAGTCAACTGACTGATTGACGACGCGGGCGTGCCAGTCACATGAGTGACAATTTTATTGTGCGCTCATTCTGACCCATGTCGGGCGAATGTGAGGTTCGGTCGGGACCAGCAGTCCGCCATACCATAAAGGCTATGGCGTTAATTACATCCCCCATGAGGAGGGAACACCTTTGATTAATTACCGAGATAGCGGGCTGTCGAAGCCGACGTAAAGAGAACTACATGATGATTATAGCAATGACAGGCAGGATGCAGCATTAAACATGCAGAAGATGTGTAGTTCAATGGGAAAATGGATCCTTGGTACGTGGCAGAGGAAGCAGGTCCGAAGACCACCATCGCGCACGACGAAGGCTTCCGGCCAAACATGATCCGGCCTCCAGTCGACGCCATTTAATATACCCGAGGATCTATGCATGCATGCACACAGGATATTCATGATTATATTGAATATGAAGATAGCGCCACGAAGGCGGCGGTGATCGACCACATTTATTGCCCCTCGTCGAGAGGAGGAAGGACGACATGAGTATGATAGCGAAAGCATGAATGCTAACAGATACGATGATGATGACGATGCAACAGCGTAAATCCGATAGCATGCCCTCTTCCTTCGGACTATACCGAAGAAAGGGAGATAGAACATCCATCCATGGAGAGTTGGAATGGAGACCCAAAAGAAGGTCAGGCACAGGCCTGGGTCCAAAAGGATTCAAATATGACGGGACCATCTGCGCCTTTCGTTAATATTCCCCTCGAGGGGCCATTGGAGGACGTGCGATGGCAGAACTCCGAGGGCCAGTGGGGAGACGGGAGAGTTATCGTGTTCGGTGTAATGTAGGGGTGAATTTCCCCCGTCAATGTATCTCCCATGAACATGGGTGAAGAACCATAGTCCCCTCATACGGTAATGAAGAATGGCTCGGGGGTTGATAACAATAGAATATTGAATTTGGGCTATGTTTGGGTCTGATGAAGAAGGAGGGCATCAGACATTCAAATGACAACATCATTAAGGTGAAACGGCACAGCACCGGAGTCGGCTCGGGGGCCAAACGGCACAGACTGCTCTCGGCGCCATGACAAACCAGGGGGGATCGGCACAAGGATCTGGAGCCTCGGCGCGGTGGCACCCGGCGCGGGTCGGTCTCGGCGCGCCCTGGGGCAAGGGCATTCGGCGCCACCCCCACCCGGCGTGGGTTTAGCGCCGGGGGGCGATGGCGCCGGGAGGCTTTTGACGCCGTGGGAGTTTTGGCGCCGGGAGGGATTTATTGGTTTTGAAGGAGGATACCAGAAGGGTTTCCTTGTTTAATGAGGGCTTCAGGGTGATGAATGGATGGATGGGTGAAGATGGAGAATGAGAGTGGTTCCACCTGCCAAGGGATCCAAGGAGATCATCACTTATGAGATCTGTTCCCTGCGATGGCAAGAGACCGTGAGATGATATAGCTCAGGATGTTGCCATGTCGGGGGATTAAGCACTTAATTCTGATGAAACATCGTGCCGTATAACGGAATAAAAATCCTGGGCAAATTTTGACAGCATCTCCCCTTATTTTGGGAGTGTGCCAAGAGGGTATTATGGGATATCTACTCACGAGTGCCGGAGTAGAAACCAAAATAGGTGCCGGGCGTAGCCCGTAATCCAAGGAGGGCCGGATCATGCGAGGTCCCATCCCATCTGTTGTAATCTTCCCAACTCAGTCGATCGGAGGTCATGCAGAGGCAGAGCTCCTTGACTTAATGCGTTATAGAATGTGAGGGGCGCTACCCCTGTTTGATATAGCTCCCGTGAGGACAGAGGGAAGGGCGATGCCCCTCCACAGGAAAAGGGTATTTAACGCAATGATGGCATGGCCTGATAGCATCAAGACGGTCAGAAAAATGTGAAGATATCGACGTAGAGCAGAGGGGTAAGTTTTGACATAGCAATGGGATGGTCTCGACGCGGTAGGAGAAGCCTAACCGGCGCGACAAGTCCCCAGCGCGAGACATACGCCGAGGGGGAGTTCGCGCCGGGAGGCTTTCCGATAGGGATTCTTTCTGTGGCAAGGGCTTCAGAGGGTTTTGGGCATTTAGAAAGAGAGTTTATTCAATGATTCGACAACCATTACGGGCAATCATAGGGAGGATGATCTGGTGTGAAGACGGCCTTTCCTCTGGGACTTCACTAGGAGCGGAACCACCCACAGAAACTCAGGACTCTGGCCCGTATTCAACCCTCTTCATTTCACAGACGAGGAGCCGTGAGATAGACTGTCTCAGGCTCTCGTTGTGGATACGTGGTTAAAAGAGCGCGCGGCAGAAGAACCTTCAACAAAATCAGAAAAAAACCGACGATGAAACACGCCTAGTTACCAATATCCTTAGCATATGGCAAACCTCGGATGCAGAGACAGAAAGAAGAGGGTAATGAAAGGACAGAGCTCAACCCATTCTTCTATTAACTATATCAGCCAAATGGCTCACACGTATGCGATTTAAGAGAAAGAAATCCAACTCAAAAGAGAAAGAAATCCAAGACTTTATCCCTGCAGACAGGGTTACATTAGCATTCGATGCTACTATAGCAAAGATGCTCGAAAGCAAGAATATAAGAAGAACATTCAGACAGACAGAGAAGAGAAAGCAAAGGATCTGCGACTGCACGGCCCTCACACCTGAATCCCTTCTCGAGCCTCTGTCTCTCTCCTTTTCCCTCAGCTTCTACGAAGGGCGCTCGAGCTCTCCTCTTTCCTTTCTGATGGCTAAGCCCCTCTTCCTTCTGCTTTCTTCTCTGTGTTTTTTTTGTCTCTCTTCTATCTTCTGTCCGTCTCCCCCTTTTCGTTCGAAGGGCAGGCCTCTTATAGAGGTGAGGCCTTTCATTCATTCGGCACGAGCTTCCCGGCGCGCCAGGATCGCTTCTCCCGGCGTGGCATCCGTCGGCGCGTCCTGTCTATTGCTTGGGCTTGGCCCATCCATTTGTCATTCGACCCAGTCGTCCAGGATACACTTAGTGAGCTCCTCTCGACAGTGGGGTTCTTGACACATACATATTGCGACTCCACCGAGCCCATTTACACCTTGGATTCGCACATGCGTACGGGGCACTGTGCGTCTTGACCCAGGAGTATCAGAGATGTCTGAACATCTGTTTCGGTAGGCAGATGATTGCCTGAGTGTTGGTGTAGTTTAATCAGCCTGACTATCTGAAAGATAGTAGCACTGGACAGCGACCTAGCCAGAGATGGCTTTAGTCGAACAGAATGATAGGGGTAGTGGGTTTCTTCTATTCAGACTCTCAGATCTCCCGGGGGTAGCACGTGAACTGTGCCCTCTACTGATCTTCAAAGCTGTGAATATGCTATAGTTTCTTCTGGTATATTTTGGGTGTCAACACCCGCTCACGCCCTCGCCGATAACGATCCTCCGCATCCTTCGCATGCTACTCGGCCATTCCCAATCTAGTGATCAACTGCACTCTCTCCAGCTCACGCTCCACTCTCTCTCTGTCTCGCTCCTCCCTCTCCCTCTACTGCTCGCTCCTCTCCATGCCAAGAAGGGTGCGCAGCTCTACCACATCTCGAGGAAGCTCCTCCGCATCGCGCCGCCTCAGCTCTGCTTCCGCCACACGTAGCTCCTGCTCCTGCATCCAAAATCTTGGTCAATGATTAATAATTGATAATTGATAAATCTCCAAGGTTAAAAGATTAAAATTACTTACTCTCTCCTGAAGGGAGGTCTCGGCTGCCTCTGCCCGAGCCACCGCACTAGCGAGCTGGCGCTCTAGCTCGGTGTGGTCACAGACGGGCTGAGTAGAGGATGGAGCGCCGTGCGAAGATCGGACTACCTCTAGCTCCTCGCACTGAAAAGAAAGCATTACCATTAATTAAAATTCAAATCCAAATCATTCTAACTTACAAGTTCTTACCCGCTCATCGACGGTATGCTGGAGATCCTCACGCTGTCGGATCATGGAGTCGAGGAGTCCCTGTACCATGGCCAGTCTCCCCTCTATGTCGAACTGCAATAAACACATGTTAATCACATATTGCATAATCAAGAACAAATGAATTTAAAGGCATACCTGTCCGCGAGCGCTCTGATAAACTCGGCTGCCATATGCCTGAGAGTATGCCTGGAGGTAGGCATCATCTGAATCCGCTCCTGTAGGGACTGCTCGGCCACGCCTCTTCCAATCTGCGTACTACTCCCGGGCACGCTGCCGCCAGTCATCTGTCCCCTGGAGGCCTCGGAAACGTCGTCCAGGTCGTGGGTCCGTCGCCTGGGTCGGGAACTCTACCACCGCCTGATGGAGCCCTAGTGTCCTCATGATCAGCCTATGGTATAATGGCTCGACCAGGTTGAGGGCGTGCAACCAGATCTCTCTCCCGAAGTATGGGATGGCCGCCTCCACCCAGGGCATCACCTCGGCATCCCTCTGATAGGGAGTCCAGACCACCTGCATAGTTCAGTTAATTATTGCCCTGGATCTCATTCAGATAATATAATTCAATTTTAAAAATCAATTTTACCTCCATATGGGGCATCATATCTAGCGTCTCCTGGATGTGGGTGACCTGCTCCTTCAGAGATCGGCTATCTCGTGTAGGGGTCCATCATCTGGCCAGGGGCAGTCGGTCCCCTCGATCCTCCCAAGCACGTCGGAGGGTAAGATGATACAAATAACTCCAAACCTGAAATGAAGCTCATGTGATCAATATAAGAGGAAGTGCATAATTTAATCATTGGAGTTTTAAGGTTTAGAGAGATACCTGAAGTAGAGGGTAGAACCCCCCGAGTGAAGACTGGAGTGAAGAAATGCCGAAGCTGTCAAACAAGTGGGCAAGGACTGCCGCACCCCAAGCATACCGTCCAACTCTGTCCAGATCCTCCAGTAAGGGTAGAAATCGGCAGCTCACTGCATCACCCTGAGTCGCTAGAAGCAGCTTGCCAATCAGCAGAATAAGGAACCTCCTCAGCTCCATGTCGGCCTGTGCGCCGGCCTCAGTCACGAAACTCTCTCTGACTCCAGCCTCTAGTCTCCTCTCATGAGCCGTCAAAGTCTCTCCCACCTCCCTCTACGTATGGAACAAGCCGAGACTCTCCTGCAAAGCAATCCTCGACACTAGCGAGGTCCGGCCAGTCCCCTCCAGCTCCAAGCCTAGCAGTCTATGCGCCATCTCCCGGTAGTCGGGGTAAGTGTAGCCCGTCACTGCTGATCCATGCACCCGCAACCCGGTGATGCGGGTGACGTCCTCTAGAGTCGGGATCATATGACCCCAGGGGAAGAGGAAAGCCTTGCCCCTGCGTCCCATCTGGCTTTTAGAGCTCTTATCAACC
The DNA here is from genome assembly GCA_022559845.1 of Amorphophallus konjac. NCBI lineage: Eukaryota > Viridiplantae > Streptophyta > Magnoliopsida > Alismatales > Araceae > Amorphophallus > Amorphophallus konjac. Next base: position 143,316 of record JAHNEJ010001528.1, on the reverse strand, counting down.
CCACATCAACTCTCAGCACCTCGATCTCTAGGAACTCCCCGAAGCCCATTCGGCGGAGGCAGGCCCGTTGAAACTCCGGCAGTGCGGAGTAGACGGCCCGAACCAGTGTCCATGAAATCCGGGCATGAACTGCACCCTCCACACCCTGCACAGCATATAAAAGCAAGAAGCATCAATTTGTGATCGCCAAACAAAAGAAACATCAGAAATTTTTTTTTGGTTTGCTGTTCTTTAACGCGCTATATCGTCATAGCGCGTTCATCAAGAACGCGCTATGAAGATATAGCGCGTTAATCTTCAGAAGGTAGGGGGCGACCCCTCATTCCCTAGATCTTGTCCATGGGCTTTCTGCCCTACACTTTGATTGAAGGGGGTGCCTCCCCTTCCGTTTTCATCTCATTTGAAAGGAAAAAAGAGAAATCTCAAAGAAAAAACAAGATTAGGGCAGTTTTCTTACCAATCGGCATTTTCGGGTGCCGCACCGCCAACAGGCTCCGCCGCTATTTCCTCGGCCGCCGGGGCACCTTCAACCTCTTCGGTTTCATCGGGGGGGATCTCCATTTCGTCCCCTTCGAGACGGACCGAGACGGTCGCCTCCGAGTCGGCATTCTCTTCCACGGGTGGGGGCGTTTGTTGCTCCTCCATGCGTGATCTTTGACGGCCATGGGTAGCGCGCCGTTTGGAGCTTCGAGGAGGCTCTTCTTCCATCGGATTAGGTCAATGGAACTTTCGGGCTGGTGAGAGGGCGAGAGAGGGAGTGGGGAGAGGGAAAGAGTGAGTTTGAAATAATAGAAAGGGGGGGGGGTTTAAAACCTGCGCGTAATGAACGCGCTATATGCATATAGCGTAATGTCGCGCTATATGTGTATAGCGCGATAAATAAAAAGAGAGAAAGAAAATAAATAGAGAAGGGGGGAGAAAAGAAAAGAAAATGCAGCTTGTGGATGAATAAAAATTTGCATTCTCCTGCTTACACATACTTGAATTTGTTCTACTTGTGCTTAACATTGTATTTCAGGAAAAGAAAAGAAGAAAAATGAAGTAGCACGCCATCAGGTAAGTATTTTCTTATCCCTTCCTTTATTGCATTACTATATGCTATTTATATTACTATATTATCTCAAGGATCGGCTGGTTCTCTGTACGTTTCAGGATCTGAGTTCCCCTCTACCAAAAACAGTGATGGTCTAGAAACATGCAGTTAATCGTCGGATAGGCCGTTAGGTCAGACAAATTTGGAGACGATGGACTTCATCTTGCACGTCGTGGTTGCAGATAACTCTTGACTCAAAATTTGTTGGATTTACAATATTATCCTTGAATATCTTATATTTTTATTCTTTCTTGGCATTTGTTTTAATGATTTCTTTTATTTTAGCCCTGCACGCATCATGCCTTTTTGCATTCATAAACGCCCAACTCTTCTTCCTAATTAAGGATCAATAATGCTTATGTCCTTGAACAAAGAAATTCAATTCCATTCCGAGTTTGAAAGATTGCTCCTAGTTGAGCACTAGATCTCACTGGTCGATGTGACCCTTGCCTAGATTTTGCTTATCCCCTTTCAATCAAATTCAACTTATCTTCCTTCTTTTGATCCACTCATTAGCTGTGAACCGCACAATGGCGTCGATGGATCCGCCGGGCCCGCGTCTATTCCACTAGTTGAGTGAAATTCGTAGTTGCTACGCGCTGCGGATGCCTCTTTTTGTGTAAGAGGTTGATCAGCTCCCTTTTCTTTGTTCCGCGCCTGTCATTTTAGGCAGGAGTCACTGATGCTAGCTTGATCTTGTGGTTAGCTTGGAGTTTTCTGGATTATTCCTATCATTTGTCGGTTACGATGGGTGTCTCTTTTTCCTTGATATCCACTTATCAGTCCACTCCACTGCATTTCCACTTCATCTCACCGTCACCACCACTCTGTGTCATCTCCGTTTTGCCTCCGTTTCACCTCCGTCTCGCTCCCCTGCAAAGCGGATATCAAGGAGGGGCATCTGTAGACACCCAATTTTGGTCGATAAATTGAGCATTTTCTTTGTTCTCCCAGTTAATGCCCCAAATTGATCCTTAGTTGGTTGATTTTCTGGGATGTCTCTCTATTCTTGACCCAACATTTAAATTCCATACCTTGGATCTCGTCTCGAGTTTGGCATTCTCGCGCTATCCGCTCTTATCGCTTTCTTGTTCATAGCGCATTGAGGATCTAATTGAAGTTATCATTTGAGCAGTTGTTATTTTGACATTTGATCATTATAGCATCCACTTTGGATGTTATTCTCACTCAACATTTGATTAAATGACTGCCCAAAGGATATTTTTCCTTTTTCTAAATAATTTGATGGGCCTTTAATTATCGCGCTATATCGTCATAGCGCGTTCTTCATGAACGCGCTATGGTCATATAGCGCGATATCAAGCAGAGCCCTTTCCAAACCGGACTCTCTTCTTTCGACTCAGAGTCCTCATTTGGTAAGTTTCTGATCGTGCTTCTTATCCAGGAAGGTTTCTAAACCTAGTAGGAGCCTTTCCCCCTCATTAATTGGCAGGATTACCTCAATTTGAGCCGCCAAATCATCAGATTGATTTGAACTCCGACCTAGGGTTGCTTCTTGATCTTTCTCCTATAAAATTGCACCCTTTGGCAGTCGTTTTCAAGGGGATGCCACTCGAGATGTTGATGAGTAGGAGGAAGTTCTTCGTGCCAAGTCAATAAATCCTCGCTCCTCGCACATCCAAGGGAGTATTTAGGGGCTCTTTTCGTGTTATTCCTCTTTCTACTTTTTCTTTCCCCAATTTACGAATTTTAATCTTTGCATAGCATTACATATTGATTTCAAAACACTCCTTTTACGAAATACATGCATACACACACACCACACCTATCTTTTGCCCTTCCATAGGGGTTTAAAAATCACCAAATCCCCAGGTAATCGAGCCCCCCGTTTGCATACTTTTGATTAAGAATAGGGGTAGATTCTACTAAAATCTCGATCTAATGGGCCTTTTGTTTGTTGTTTATGATTGTTTGCAGGCACTAGAAGACTAATACGTGGAGCCCTTGCACCTTGGCCGGCCTTGGAGCAAGGAAGGAACGAATCCAAATAGCCCGCTTCCTGTCTGATATTGCGCTATATGTTCCTAGCGCGACCTGAAGAACGCGCTAGGACGATATAGCGCGTTCATCCCCAGGCCTACGGCTGGCCCCTCATGAATTTCTGAGGTATGTAGCATGCCCCTATTTTAGTCTTTTATTATTTGGCATGTTTCTGGTCTCAGTGGCGATCACGGATCTTATTAATGCATGTTCACCCCTCTTTTATCATCGACTTTAGCGCTTTTATCTTGCTAAATTATCTTGCTAAATACAAATTCATCAATTTTGGGGGGTGTTCTAAACTCATGATTCACATCCATGTCCCTCGTCATCAGAATATTCTGGCCGATGCCCTCGCCTCATTGGCATCATCTTTAAGGTTCCCTCTAGGAAGATGGTTTGAGTCCATTTCCATCTAAAAGCGTCACGCCCCTGCAATCGATGACGCTTCCTACGTAAATATCAAGGACAGGATAGCAAGAAGGCCCTACAGGAAGAAATCCTTGAGAAGAGGGAAATTATGTTGACTGAGTTAGAAGAAGAATTGGCTGATGAGGAGAAGCCATGGTTTTACGAAATTGCCAAGTATTGCAAAGATCAATCCTACCCTGGAGAAGCCACATCAGAAGATAGAAAAGCCATAAGGAGAGTGGCACAGAGATACATGCTGGTCGGAGGAGTGCTGTACAAGAGAAGTCTTACTGGTGTTCTTCTAAGATGTCTCGACGAAGAGGAGGTCTGGAAATGCGTCGAGGAAGCACACTCTGGTGTGTGCGGTGGCCATGTGAATAGCCAAATGCTTGCCAAGAAAATCCTTCGGCAAGGCTTTTACTGGCCCATCATGGAAGAGGATTGTGCCATCTATGTCCGTAGGTGCGTCAAGTGTCAACTTCACGCCGATAAAATTCATTCCCCATATTCTTCACTTCATCCAGTATCCTCCCCATGGCCTTTCTCCATGTGGGCTTTCGATGTCATTGGTCCTCTCGGTAATCCTTACTCCCTCACTAAGCAAAAATCATTCATCCTTATTGCAACGGAGTACTTTACCAAATGGGCCGAAGCCGAAGCTTACGTGGAGGTTAAAGCATCAACAGTCTGCAAATTCATCATGAAGAACATCATCGCCAGGTTCGGCATTCCAAGCACGATCATCACCGACAATGGACCGTAATTCATTTCTCAGGACCTTTAGGACCTCTGCAAAAGGTATAAAATTGCATTACATCATTCATCACCTTATTATCCACAAGGTAATGGCCAAGCAGAGGCCACTAACAAAACATTGATTAAAATCATAAAAAAGACATGTGAGTCTAACAAGTTCTCGGATTGACCAGAAAAGCTGATTGAGGCTTTATGGGCCTATCGCACTTCAATCCGTACTCCCACTGGGCAAACTCCGTTCGCCCTTACTTATGGGATGGAGGCGGTAGTTCCGTATGAAATCTTGGTTCCTTCTCTCAGGGTACAGTTGGACAAGGAGCTTCCCCTCGACGAACGTCGTGATTCACTCCTTGCCCAGTTGGAACTCTTAGATGAGAAGCGTCTGGCCGCTGCCGAGCATGCACACGTATATCAGAACAGACTCACACGTTTTTACCAAAAGAAGGTCATTGAAAGGAAATTTCAAGTCAGTGAAATGGTAGTGAAAAGAATGTTTGTAAAACCTGGTGGGCCGCGTTCTAAACTCCAACCCAATTGGGAAGGACCGTACGTGGTTCAGGCTGTGCATCCTGGCAACGCCTACAGACTAGTCAATACTGAGGGGATCGAGTTATCTCACCCTTGGAATGGGCTTTATCTTAAGAAATACTACCCTTAGATAGGTGTACATAGTGTCAAAAAATGATGAAATGTAAAATAACAAAAAGATAGAAAATAATGAAAACAACAAAAATATGTACATATATAACAACAAAAGACAAAAAAAATAGAAGAAAATGAATAGAAAAAAAATAGAAAATTCAAAATGCTAATGCCCGAAGATCACCATGTAGTTAAGTCATTGCATTCAACCTCCGTGTTGGGATAGGGCCTATTAAGACTTGGTAGGTTCCGGGTATTGGTTTGCCAGAACCGTGGGGATCCCTGTCCGGCTAGTTCGGCTTATGCCCCCCTCAAAAGGGGCAACATACATGTACACATGTGTTCTATGAAAGATCGGTAGCATCGCTCATGGTGAGGCCTCACCTAGAAGGTCTCCAGAATGCTTAAATCTTCGTTCTCTCTCTCTTCGACCGAATGAACAAAAAGGTGATCAAAGAAGATTGGGATGAAAAACGGAGAGAGAGGGAAGATTGTATAGTGAAGTTCACCCTTCTCTATAGATTGCAAGTTATCCGAGAGGAGATTGGGTGACCTCTTCGACCGAATATACAAGTTCACCCTATAGTTAGCATTCTGACCTTCTATAGAGACGTAGATAATCTTCACTATCCCGAACGTGCGACTCCACGAGCGTGCCACCCCGCTGCCAATCTTCATATTGTTCGGGGAAGCGCACCCGCTAGTCGACACAGGTTACCGGCCCACGTGTCTTCCTTCCGACGCGGGGTGGTGCGGTCATATCTACCCATTCCTGGGCAAGCCCTAGAGTCCTCATGACCAATCGTAGTCGGAGTGGCTCGATTTCATTCAGGCAGTGGACCCAAATGTCCCGACCAAATCGAGGGTGACCTGCGATGACCCACGGTTGGTCGACATCGACCAAGCCCGAGTAAGGCCTCCAGATCACCTGCGTTGGCATGCGTGTATCTCCTTAATCACTCAAAAGGACCAAAAAAAAGAGAGGCAAAGGAAAAGATTAAAAAAATGGAGTCCTACCATCTCTGCGGGGAACTCTTGCAGATCACGCCTTAATACCATCAGCTGGTAAGACAGAGAGGCTGTGCTCATAATGGGTTGCCACCGCCGAGCTAGTGGTGCCACGGCCACACGCCATTGTCGAGCTCGCCCCATTGGGATATAGTAATAACTCCATACCTGTGTTGTCACATGTCATCAGCATTTCATGAAATAGATTAGTTGCATTAATAAATAAACAAATAATTACCTGGAGAAACGGTATGAAGCCACTCATAGTCACCTCTCGATCTGTCCCTTGGGACAGACTTGCGAACAGATGCGCCAGCACGGCGGCTCCCCAGGCATATTGCCCTACCCTCTCTAGGTCCACCAAAAATTCTAGGAAACGATAATGGATGTCATCTCCTTTGGAACCCAGCAGTAATTTTCCCAGCAGGAAGAGGAGGAATATCCTCAAGTCCATGTTGGACCTCTCCCAGCTACTGGCATCCACGCAGTACACAGGGCGGGACCCTCTTTCCACTCTCTCTATGAACTCCTCCAAGGACTCGTTATCATGGTGACGAGTGTCAGTGAGCCCCAATGCCTCCATGATAGATGCCTTGGCTACTGACCTGTTCTTTTGGTCCTTTAATTCCAGACCAAGAAGCTTCTGAGCCACTTCGCGATAATCTGGGTAGGTGACCCCGGTCACCGCCTCACCATCCACTCTAAGGCCAGTGATTCGGGCCACATCTTCGAGACTGGGCACCATGTGCCCCCAGGGCATCAAGAAGGCACGACTCTCTGGGTCCCATCTCTCGCGCAATGGTTGGATGAGGGCGAGGTCGAGCTTAATGGGTTCGATCCGGAGGAATGCACCAAACCCCATCGCATCTAGCCGGGCTTTCTGGAAGTCAGGCAAGCCTCGATAGGCGGCCACCACTAATTCCCATGAGATGTGTGGCCTCGTCATACTCTGTGGATTACACAGGAAGTGAGAAGCGGGTGCATCATTGAAATAAAAATAGAAAGAGAATGAGAAAGGAAGAAAGGGATCATGAAGAAATATGGGGAAGAACTGGCTCGTTTACAAGCTCCGATTGGGTCCTCTCACTGAGTGGCCTTTCAACATCGGAGAGTCTCCTGGAACTACCACTGGATCTGCTCCTCTTTGAGGAGCGGGAAGACTCGCCCTCCACCCTGAAACTGGACTCTCCCTCCATCTCAGAGAATGAGAAACTCTTACTCCCTCCTGTCGACTTTTCACTCTTCTAACCAGTCTCCACAACTCCGTGCTTTCAAGTGAAGCAGGCGGGGGGAGTATTTATAGGATTGAAGGGATATGATCCAGATCTCTCCCACTTCCTCTTGCAATGGGCCTTGTAGCAAAGCACCCATCTTTCACTCGAAGTAAACGAGGTCGGGAGCGTAGCGGGTTGATTCACACCCTACACATCTAGGTTCCCTGTGTTCATCATGATTCAAATAAATCTGAGATGAGGTCATCTACATGGAGAAAGGACAATGCAGGTCGACCTCTTCGAATTTGGGAGTGGACTCATCCACAGGAGAAAGGACAATGGAAGTCGATATCGTTGAATCCAGGAGTGGACTCGTCTACATGGAAAGAGGACAGAAGGGTGGTTGGTATCTTTGAATTCGGTGGTACATCATTAAACTTTGTGATGGATTCTCCCGAAAGAAATGCCCAATGAGTCTGAGACACGATCTGTTATCTCAGGGGAATTATGTTAAACACGTCACATGAGGACGACATGAAAAGAAGAGGCGTCGAGGAGAAGGAACGCATGGAGGGCAAACCCGTCACATGAGAGCATGTCGTTCCATTCATACGTCTATATAAACTGTCGTGTTCACTATGAGAAGAGAGCGGATGTATGAGCAACTTGCTAAATCTCGCACTACCCCCTTGGTCGTCTCTCTCCTCTCCTAAGAGGGAGGTCCCTGGGAGGTCATCTAAAGCTCTGCAACGTTGCAATTGTCTCATCGTATCGCGCATTCTCACCCTCTCTGGTAGCGCTCCTCGCCCTCCTCTGGCCTCTCTCGCGACCCCGACGGCCGCGAAGCTCTTGAACCCGAGGCTGTTGGCTGGGCCGCCCCCTGCTCTGCAATGGAGACTACACCAACCCCCTGAGCTCCTCCACCATGAGCTCCAACTCTCCTCCAATCGGCAGTGACTCTGAAGGAGTGACGTGTCCGAGCGCTGTGTCTTCCGGAGCTTCATCACTTGGGCCTCACGTGCCCTCCTCTCCTCTCGATCTTGATGTAGCTTTATTCATGCCTCTCTTTCCATTCTCTCCCAGTTTACTTCTCTCCTCACCACCTGAAGAGAAATCCTCAGCTCCATGACATCTCAGGGCATCTCGCATACTGTAGTTGCTTCGGTCCCGCAGATCCTATCCGGTAACGGCCGACCATCACCCGACGTCTGCCATTCCAGTCACAAAAGAAAAGGGGAGGGGAGAGACTGAAAGAGAGTGCAATGGCATTAAGGCTCTGCATTTATTTCAAGATAACATACATCAGGGTTTGGGCACCTCAGGCCTCAGTTTCCTGAGCTTCATTACATAAGCCTTCCATAGCTCTCGATCCTCACTCACAGATACCATCACCTTCCTCGGAATGCTTGCCTTCCACGAAGCTTTGATCGCCTTCACATCCTTCGCATCATCCTCCGCGCCCATCTCTCTCTCCTTAATCAGAGGAAGGTCGAATAGCATAGGAAGAGAGTGCCGAGGAAGGCCAATTTGCAGGCAGCACCGGTGCGAGCTGTAAAGAACAAATTCGGTTGCACCGATAAGATGAAGTTCCGCATCAGGAGAAGATCACGTGAGAAGCCCACGTAAAAGTAAACATGCTGGCACACAAGTGAACATCTCTCGAGCCAAGGAGTTGAAGTGAGTATGCCAGTCGCTGCGTGTCTTCAGACAGGGCATGCGATTGGCCACCTTTCCACCGAAGCCCAACACATCCGCCATGTAACGGAGGGGGCTTTGTTCGAAAATCCTGGAGGCGGTCTGTACCCCTTCGTGGTGATGAAATTTGAAGTGAAGATCAATCCAGCAGTTGAGGAGAAACATGCACCCATGAGGAGGCCTACCCATGCTAGAAGCCGTGAGACCACTGTAAAGATGCGCGAGGACAGCGGGCCCCACTCTCTTTCCCTCCCAAAGTCCACAAATCGCTCCCAATTGGTCTTCCTCTACGATGTTGTCAGTACAAGGAAAGAGGAGAGCTCCGGCCAAACAAATTGTGAACCCTTTCATAAGCCCTTCTAAATGTTCATCATCTATCAACCCTTCTAAGGCAGTCACGGTCCAGTCTGCGAGCTTTTGCAAGTTGACTCCCTTCTGAGTCTGAACGCTCTTTATGATTCCAGATGGCATAAAGCTTCCAAGAACTTCCTCGGTAGATACCCTCTTCCGCATCCGTGAAACCTTTATCATGTCATCCTTCATCGACCTTCTTAAGCCTAGCAGAAGTTCTGTCTCCTCAAGGAGGACCGTTGCCTCTAATATGTACATATATATTCATTAGTGTTGATATTATTGCATCGCTGTTAGAACCCCACAAAGACCAATGTCTTGTGGTGGTATGTCTTTGTTTGTATTGTCCTTGTAATTGTCTGGAGAACGATATTCCGTTGCAATTTCTAAGTCTTCGTGCCTCTCCATTTCTGTTACTTAGATTCTCAGACTTCCTGGTATATGAAAAACTGCTCATGGAACGGTAAGTGACGCTTACCGGGAAGGGGTCAGTTTGCGCGAGAGGGTCTTCCGACCCCTATCACCGCCACGTACCGGAGTCCGTTTCGCATCCCTCTCTTCCCTTTCTCTCTCCTTGATTCGGTCTCGATATCCCCATCTCCTAAGAAACCCGAGGGTGGACGACGACTCCTGCCGTCTACACTTTTTTGGCGATCATGGTGGGACCTCTTTTGTTTTCTCTGGTTACCCAACTATTTTCGGCACCCACGTGTACCCCTCCACTCGGCACCCACGTGTGCCCCTCCTGATTGCGCCCGCGTGCGCTACATTCGTGCTCCCAGTAGCACTCTTGCCATCGGCACCCACGTGTGCCCCTCCATTCGGCACCCACGTGTGCCCCTCCACTCGGCACCCACGTGTGCCCCTCCTGATTGCACCCGCGTGCGCTACATTCGTGCTCCCAGTAGCACTCTTGCCATCGGCACCCACGTGTGCCCCTCCATTCGGCACCCACATGTGCCCCTCCACTCGGCACCCACGTGTGTCCCTCCTGATTGCGCCCGCGTGCGCTACATTCGTGCTCCCAGTAGCACTCTTGCCATCGGCACCCACGTGTGCCCCTCCACTCGGCACCCACGTGTGCCCCTCCTGATTGCGCCCGCGTGCGCTATATTCGTGTTCCCGCTATTACTCTTGGCATTCCAATTACATCTCTCATGCACTACGTGCATTACTCTAGAGTCCCCTTGAAGTCTGAAGAGATTCGTATCATTGCAGAAAAGGAGTGTTGTGATGTTTGTTTAATTTATTTTGTTGTATATATTTGCTGTCTGTTTATATATCTCCTGTTAAATTCAGCACTGCATTGCATATCATCTCCCTTTTATTTGTATTTCTTTTGTTCCATTTTTTTTAGGATCACCTTTTCTTGGTGAAGGAAAAACTTCACTATACAAGCGTGCCCTATAGTTAGCATATGCTTAATATAGTGATTATGTTTGTATAATCTATAGAGATTGTTTGTATAATCTATAGAGAAGGTGATCAATTCGGTCGAAGAGAGAGAGAGATTGGGTGAAGAATGTTAACTATAGTGAAGAATGTAAACAAACATACAACTATAAAGAAGATTGCGAACTTGTATAGTGAAGAATGTTATTGCGTCACCTTCTCTATAGATAATGCTTACAGTCATCAGCTGTGAATCTGACATTGCTTGTTATGAGGTTGATATTATTTCTCTAAATTTTGAAATCCAAGATATGAAGAATTCATTATCAAAATTTGTCAACGGTAAAGAGAAAATGAAAGCTTCTTTGACTGTTGAAGTCACTAAATTGAGTGAGGAGAAAGGCTGCAATTCTCAAATGAAGCAAGCTATAAGGAACAAACTGTACGGAACATCTGTGAGTAGCTCAAATTTAGCTGGCACTTCCGAATCCTCCTCGAAACAGTCTACTGATCAGAAGATTCAAAAATAGAATAAAAATGTGAAAATGAAAGCACTAAAGAAGAACAACAAATTTCATGCAAACAAGTCTAAGGATAAGAAATTCCCAGTTGTTCACAAAAAGAATATTGAATGCTTTTATTATGGAAATTTTGGCCATGTAATCAATGATTGTCTTGTCATGAAGAATGATGATGATAGATTTCATGCTAGGACTTCTTATGCTAAGAAATTCTACTCTGTTAAAAACAGGAAATCTAAATGCTTTTACTGTCATAAAATGGGTCATCTCATGCATGAATGTAAGTTAATGGTTATAGATGACATGTCTGCTGTTGGAGTGCATGATAAACTGTTCCATACTAAAAATCATGCGACTCATAAAAAGAAACTTCAATGTTTTAATTGTGAAAAATCAGGCCACATTGCTGCTCAATGTTGGCATGCTCAGGGGAAGAAAGTTCATTCTGGATTTGCTAATTTCCATGTTAACAAAAGTATTTTTGATAGGAATAAATCTGGTTTTATAGAATAATCCATTACATGTTTTGAATGTGGAAAGCCAGGTCATAGGGCTGCAACCTATTGGCTGGCAGGTTATAATGAACAGGCTAGCTTTGGTAAACAAAATCTTAATTTTATTAATAGAATTTTTCATGCAAAGACACAGAGATTTCATGACAACAGTAATTTGCATAAAATAAATTTGAAATCTGCTGCATCATGCCATTACTGTGGTCAGATAGGTCATTCAATGAATAATTGCTACTTGATGAGATTTGATGACCTTCATGCACAAAAATTATTTAGAACACCTGCTAAAGGTGTCACTGTTAATTCAAGACCCAAGACCTCTTGGGTACCTGCTTGTGCGAAATAAAGGCTATTTTGCAGGTGTGCCTTGGAAGGAAATAAAAAGGGGGTTCAATAAGCGAAGGCACCTGAGTATGGTAAAACCCCACATTTGCACATTATAGGTTTGTTCATTTGAATTCCTCAGAATATTCTTTTAGGTAGTTGCATATCATGTTTGATCTGTTAAAATTTCATGCATACATATTGTTAATCTCTTTGAAATCTGCATATTATGTTTGGTCTGTTGCATACATGTCCTCATCTACATCTAATATGAGCATTCATGTCTCTTAATGCATACACTGAGTTGTCTGTAAATATTGAACTAAAAATATATTGCACTTCAAAAATTCTAAATTGACTGAATTTGTAGCCTGCATGTTGTCTCATGAATGACCCAGAGGTATATCAAATGCTATAGTGCCAAAGGGCAGATGAAGTCTGTCTGGAGGTTCTAACCATGTGTGAGGTGGTCTTTAGACCAAGTCCTCCACCAAGTACCATGGGTCAAATTGCATGTAAGAGCAGTCTAGATTTTCATAAGTCACTTAAATTTCAGTCATACAATGCATAAGGTCAAGGGGAGTCTATCAAAATAAATTCTGTAATTCATGCATATTTGTTTAAACTAAGTTCCCTGCACGATCTTCATGTCATATATGGTCTCCTCAAGTCAAATCCTCTGAAAATAAGGTTCTAAGATGGTTCTGAAAATGTCATACAACGATTTGTCTTGTTTAGATCTAACTCACTGCTCAGTTGTGATCTGCAAGCTTGCTTCATGGATGTTGTTGACTGTGAGTTGTTGAAGAATGTTGCTCTTATCAAATTCTGTGTGCAAGTTTTCTGAATATCCCTTCAGACCTAGATCTATTTTGACTTAAAACTATGAGTCTATGACTCACTTTCCGAATGCTTTCTTGTGCAATATTTCATGATAATAAGGTCACTAGGTATGTAAGTCAAACTCTTGCAATCTTGCACTGCACTCTCATGTAGGTCATAGGTTGCATACACTTTGTAAAGTGCATATCATTTGTAAAAAGATTGTTTGCTATGCATGCACTAGAAGTCTAGTCATACATTGCATTTAGTTAGGGGGAGTCATTGCAATTATTGGTGAGCTCAAGCATACACATAGGGGGAGCAAAGATAAAATTTGGTATGTAATAATGAGAAATATGCACCCCTACAATTGGCAATTGGTTCTGAAACTCCTTTCTATTCTCTGCATCTTTTGAGGGGGAGTTTGTTTGAAATATCAATGCTTGATCTTCTACTGGATGCTTTTATCATATTTTTCAGCCAGCCACCTTGGAGATTTTTTTTTTCATTTGGTATATGTTAACTCTATACTTGACCACTTGACTATCTTCACTGCCTTTGTGTCACCCTCTTCAAGAAAACTCAAATTCAGAAGGATTCCAGTCTGTGTACCAAGATCATAAATCTGAACATCCTTGTTTTGGAATCTTCTATTATACAGGTTTATGATACCCCCAAATAATTTGCTGGTTTGATTTTAATGATTTCCCTGAGTTTAAAGATAAACGCCTTGAAAAGAATCTGTATTCAGTTTAATAGGCTTTAACCAGCTTTCACATTGTTGTGTCTTGTAAAATCTTCTTGAATCTGAAAATTTAGATTTATGGCTGTCTTTGGTTGTGTTACTTGGATATAGTACTGCTGTTAAACATAAAACAATCTAGAAACACTATAGGACAGCATGATGAAATTGTTTTTCAATGCTCATGGCAGTGCAATGACAAGGCTACACTGAGAAACTAAGCCCTCCATCAAAGAAATGGAGTGGACCTAGACATGAGGTGTCCTTGCTATCTCTGTTCAATCTGAGACAAGACAGTTAGTTTTACTGAGTAACTAAGGGTACTGGCGTCTGATCAACGTGTACCCTTAAGTCAAAAGGTCTTGACTACACTTGATTGCTCTTAAATTTTTTTTTATTTTGAGTCAACAAAAGAAAAATCTGAATTTGTGACTGAAGGTCTATTAGTTGTGTTGAATCCCTGACAACTTGAACAAAACTATTTTTGTGTTTAACTTTACTACTGTTTTCAGTAACTCCTAGAGATGCCATTGACTTATTTGAGTAAGATAATAGGAGGTTGAGAGGGCTCTATTATGGAAAATTGGTTCACTTCTATTAAACAAGAATGCAGTTCTCTTTTGTAAAAGAACTTTCATTGCTAAACTCTGATTTTATTATATTTGAACCATGCATTTAAATAAGGACCTGATCATAACACTTCTATAATGAAAGAGTCTGAACATGAATCTATTCTGTTTTATGAAATTAGTATCTGACTGAGAATCCCCTCATTCCTCTCTGCTTGGTATCACTGGCCTACCTAAAAAAAAATCATTTCTGTCTGATTGCCCTCAGGCCTCTCTTCTTGATGATCCTACGTTCCAAGCCCTCTTGCTTCACTTCTTCTCTCAAACTATTTCTTTTTGATGTTGTCAAAGGGGGAGAATAGTTTGTAAGTCATTAAGGTCATTGAGAGGTCATAAGAATGGAGTGATGCATGATGTATAGAGGTCATTGTTGATTCATTGATTGGGACTAGTTAGTTATTTGATTGAAAGTGATTGAAATGACTTGTAATGACTCATAGTTTTGCCATCATCAAAAAGGGGGAGATTGTTGTGTCCCTGTGTTTTGATGCTGTCAAAAACTATAGTCATATATACTCTTTTATATGTTCAATCAATGTGCTTAGTTCAAAAAAAATCATGCATATGCTCTCATGTTTCTCCTTTTGTTGCTGAGGTTCAAGTTGCACAAAGAATATGAAAAGTCAATAATGAAAGCCAAAGTCAATGCACAGTCAACAAAAAGTCAACATGGTCAGAGCAGTCAATGCCAGTCAACCAGAAAAGACAACAGTCTTGGTTAGCTTATCAAAGTTCCAGACAGTTCAAGCAGTCACTGTCACAAGGTCTGAGCACCTTCATGAAGGTCCGTGCATATAAGGAAGTAAGGTCGGTGCACCTTAGCTAATCACCCATAGAAGGTCCGTGCAAATAAGGAAGTAAGGTCGGTGCACTTCAGCTAATCACCCATACAACGTCGATGCATATGTGAAGTCAGCACTAGCCAAGGTCAATGCACAAGGCCGATGCACATCTGCCACAAACGCATATAAAGTCTGTGCACATTGCACAATCAAGTCGGTGCAACTACTGTTGAGTAGCTACTCAAGGTCAGTGCAATGTTCAGTTTCAAAGGAACAACGTCGGTGCAACTTTTGCATTAGGTGTGTATAAGTCGGTGCAAGCTTTCAATGCTGGCAGCATAAATGAGGTCAGTGCAAGTTTTCAGTCGGTGCATACTTCAACGCACAAGCATAGTCGGTGCAAGTTTTAGTCAGTGCAATCTTTTCGCCAAGCAACGTCGGTGCAATGCTCTCCTTGACAACGTCTGCAGCAAGGTCAGTGCAAGGTTTTCCCAAGCAAGGTCGGTGCAACTTTTCAAGGTTGATGCTTGTTCCATTTGCTATGAACAAAGGTCGGTGCAACAACTGTTCCAAGTCGATGCTACTCCAGCTCTACAGTAACCAAGGTCGACGCCAGCTTTGATATTAAGTGCCTGAGGTCGATGCTCATTCTGATTCAGTATACAAGGTCTGTTCACTTCACTGATCAAGGACTCAAGTGAAGCAGCGAACTCGACGAAGGCGCGTGACTGGGCACAACGAGACAAGTGAGACCAATCATTGGTACAGTAGTGTTGGGCACGTGATTCAAGGGCAGTCTGGCTGAGAATATTCTTCTCTCTCCTGCCACGTGGCCCAATCTTATCCAAAAGGGTTTACAGAGCCCCTGTTTTGGGTATATATATAGAGGGTGTTCTTCCTCTCAGAGTGGGGTGGCCGCCAGAAGGAAAGAAGAGCACCCATAAGAGAAGAAGGGTGAGACGTAAGAAAGGAAAAGAAAGAGCAGCATCCAGAGAAGAGAGCTAAGAGAGAAAAGAAGAGATAGCTGAGAAGAAGAAGAAGTCCAGAGAGAGCGAGAGAGCTGCGAAGTAAAGAGAGAGAGAGAGAGCTGAGAAGTAAAGAGAGAGCCAGAAGCTGAGAAGAAGAGAAGAGGGAGTTTTCCTTGAAGACTTATGTTGAAATTACTCTTCAGAGCTACAGTTGTTTTCCCTTTTGTTTCTATTTTTATTTTTCATTTGTTCTTCCCATTCTTCATTAGTGTTTTTTGATTCTTTGGCTTGAGGTCGGGTTCCTCCTGTGGACTCAGGAGAAGGGAGACGTAGTCTCCGGTTGCAAGTAGTGGTGTGCTACTTGTGGGTTTCCCTCCGGTTTGAAGGAAGGGAGTATTGGTCCTCCGGTTTGCAAGTGACTGGGTGTCACTTGTGGTTTCCCTCCGGTTTGGAGGAAGAGAGACTTGGGTCTCTGGTTGCTAGTGACTGGGGGTCACTGGTGGTTCCCCTCCGGGTTGGAGGAAGAGAGGAGAGTGTTCCTCTGGGTCAAGCTGTAAGGTAGCAGTTGTTGCAGACTGAGTCTGCTTCTTGCTTTGGCAAGGGAAGCCTCACTCCGGTTTGGAGTGGGGGGTGGATGTAGATCTGTGGGTTGCAGGCCGAACCACCTAAAAATCTACTGTGCCGTGGTTTGCCTTGTGCGTTTGATCCTTATCATCCACCTCCCTTCACAAGATCTCTTGTCAGGTTGGGTGTGTGCCATCTGTTTGATTCTTTGTTTGCCTGATTCATCAAATCTGTGAAGTGCATGTTTGTGTGCGTATATTTTCAGTATCATTCCCCACTAGCTCACAGATCGCGTTTAAAAGATTTCAAGTCATCCATGCGCTATCCTTCCTATTTTCACTACGAAGTATTCGGTTGTGTGCTTGGCTAAATTATATATTGGGTGTATACTTAAATGTGTTTCTCTATTATGTGAAACCTGCCTCACACTTGTTTGATTCCTGAGTGTCCAGCAACATTTCCTTGTGCGTTTGCCCCTTATCTTCTACCTCCTTCACAGGTTGTCTGAGCACTCTTGTTTCTATCTGAAGTACCCTTGAGCATTATATGTGTTGCTAAGTGAGTCTGTTTTGCGTAGTTCTTGTCTGTGGAGATTGCGTGCTATTCGGAGCTTGAAGGTATGCTAGTGTGTTCTATGATATGTCAGTTTGTATGCTCGCTTGGCATTCAATATTGTGTCTGGCAGTCACGGTTTAGTATGAGCTATTAACTCTGCATCTGCTATTTGATTATCATCTTCCTATCTCTGGAGAGCATTTAATTTGTTCAGGATAACCTAGATTTTAATTCCGTAATAGTTTTTGAACGGGGATTCATTCACCCCCTCTGAATCCGTGCCTTGCACCCTAACAATCATACCTCGATAAACCTTGGCATCCACTGATTTTCCTTTCAAGTCTGCATCCATGGTTGTGCTGGTGCTCATTGGAGTAGCAAGAGCTTTGAGGTTCTTCATTTGATATTTCTTGAGTAGCTTCGAGATGTACTTGGCCTGGCTAATGAAGCACCCTTCCTTGCTTTGAGTTATCTATGAACCAAGGAAGAATTTCAGCTCACCCATTAAACTCATCTCAAACTCATTAGTCATGGCTTTGACAAATTCCTCACACATTTTGGGTTTTGTAGACCCAAACACTATATCATCTACATAAATTTGGACTAGCAAGATGTCATTACCTTGTGTTTTAGTGAATAGTGTCTGGTCTACATTACCTCGCATGTAGCCTTGCTCAGTGAGGAATGAGCTCAGTCTTTCATACCAAGCTCGGGGTGCTTACTTTAGCCCATACAATGCCATGTCCAGCTTATAAACATGATCTTCAAATTGAGAGCATTGAAAACCAGGGGGTTGTTCTACATATACATCTTCTTTTATCAATCCATTCAAAAAGACACTTTTTACATCCATTTGTTGTAACTTAATCTTATGAGCACATGCAAATGCAAGTAAAATCTTAATTGCTTCTAGCCTGGCAACGGGGGCAAAGGATTCTTCAAAATCTATGCCAAATTCTTGATTGTATGCCTGAGCCACTAGCCTAGCTTTATTTCTCACTATTCTGCCATCTTCACTTAGTTTATTCCTAAAGACCCATTTTGTTCCTATGTCAGTTTTCTCTTGGGGTCTTGGAACTATATGCCACACGTTATTCCATTGAAATTGGTTTAGCTCTCATGCATGGAGTTTATCCACTTTTCATCTTTTAATGCTTCTTCAATGTTTTTAGGTTCTGTTTGAGACACAAGGGTAAGTTGTTCAATTTCATCAACAATTCTGAAATGGGACCTAGTCTTAGGTGGGTCATGCAAATTACTTATGATATTCTCTAAAGGATGGTCCTTCAATACTCTTATTTCAGGTTGAGGGTTACCTCTGTCTACATCAGTGACCGTAGCATTGCTTGATTATCCTTGTTCCTCATTTCCTTGTGTCTCCTCATGTGGAGGTTCTTCCTTATCATTTGCATTTAGGAACTCCCCATCATCATCTTGCCATGGATCGGTTTATGATGTAGCAAGCAGTGTTGACCGCTTCAGCCCAATACCTTCTAGGTAGTTGTCGTTCAGCGAGCATTGTGCGAGCCATTTCTATCAGAGTCATATTCCTTCTCTCAACTACCCCATTTTGTTCTGGGGTTCTTGGCGATGAGAATCTATGATTTATCCCTTCAGTCCTGCAAAAACTATCAAAATGAGTGTTGTCGAACTCTCCACCTTGATCTGAAAGTATGTTGGAGATTTTAAACTTACCTTCCTGTTTGACCTGCATATAAAGAGCCAGAAATTCATCAAATGCATCATTTTTGTGAGCAAGATAAAACACCCATGTATACCTAGAGAAGTCATCTACTAGAACATAACCATACCTTTTTCCACTTAAGCTAACAGTTTTAGTCGGACCAAATAAGTCCATGTGAATTAGTTCAAGTGGTTTAGAGGATAAGCTTTCTATTCTGGTTTTAAATGACTTCCTAGATTGTTTTCCTTGAACACATGCATCACAAATTTTAGCATTCTTTTTAAATTTTATTTCAGGCAGACCCTTAACAATAGAGTGCTTCACCAATTTATGAAGTGCATTGTCACTAGCATGACCTAGTCTACGATGTCACAAACATGCTAAATCAATTTTGGAAGCAGCAAGACAAAGATTTTCATGTGTAGGGTCATCTAGATCAATCATGTACACATTATTAACTCTCTTGCCAGAAAACTTGGTTTCATTAGAATTTGGGTGCAAGATCCTACATTCTTGAGAGTCAAATACTACATTGTGACCCTTGTCACAAAGTTGGCTTATGCTCAATAAATTGTATTCCAAGCCATCAACAAGCAGGACATTATCAATTGAGTTGGAGGGATTCTTACCAACTTTACCTGTACCAACAATTCTCCCTTTGTTGTTCCCTCCAAACGTGACATGTCCACCTTCCTTTTTAATTAAGAGACAGAACTTCGTCCTATCCCCTGACATGTGTCTTGAACAGCCGCTATCTAGGTACCAACGGTTATGTACAGCTACAAGACACTCCTGCACAAGGAATTAAGTGACAATGTTTGGAACCTAAGAACAATTGGGTCCCCATAATCTTTTCATCTCATTAAGGCAAGATAACATGGACTTAGAAATCCAGACCTTTTTCACCTTTAGATTAGCTTGGCTTGTTTGGTTGTTTTGGCTCTTCCTTACTTGGTTCATATCCTTTTTCTTCTTTTTGATTTTTTGAGCTTTAGAGGTTTTGTGCGTGCCAAAGGAGGATTGCTTCTCATTCCATGTGTTCCAATTGCTTGGAATAAAGTGGTAGAAGGTGTTATGAGACCTAGGGTATGAGGATTTGACAAACCTGGGACGAAACGGCTCATAACTACCCCTGGGAGAAGAAGGTGTCGACCTGTGAGAGGGAAAGTGTCGACCTTTCATGTACCCGGACTCCCCATAACGGTTTCTGTTTCCCTAAAGTGTCGACCTCCTGCCATAAGAGTGTCGACCTATCTGCCACTCGTCTCCCCTATAACTGCTTCTGGAAGCAAAGAGTGTCGACTCTCTGTGAGGGAGGTGTCGACCTATCTGAGCGTATCTAGGAGAGTATCTACTGGCTGACCAGGCAGGTGCCGACCTACCTTGCGGGAGGTGTTGACCTGTTGTAGGGTCGAATTCCCTTCTACCCTTGTGTTGAGCAAACTTGGGAGGAGTTTGGTGCTGATCCTCTTGGGTTTTTTGGTTATGACTGTTAGGTTTTTTAGTGGTTTTCTTAAGTGGTTCTCCAACTTTTTCTTTTCCTTTGTTCTTTGCATTTTCTTGAGTTTTGCCAGGTGCAGTTTTAGAAGATGATGCTTCAGATGATGATACAAATGTGATGGTTTTCACTTCTTTTTAGAGATCCAAGGCCTTCTCTATTGAAATTCACCTTAGTTCCTAGCAAGGCATTTAGATTCTCACTTCCATCAACAATTTTTTCCAAAGAAGTTTGTTTGTTTGCAAGGTCCTTTTGAAGTTTTTCATTGTCTTTCAGAAGTTGAACGTTTACTTGTTTTATTGCCTCACATTTTTCATTACACAGCTTATTGTCTTTCACATAGTCTTGCATTTTAATTTTCAGCTCATCAATCTCCTCTCTAAGACTCTCATTTTCATCTTCTAAATCCCTCAATTCTTTTCTTCCATCCTCAAGATTTTCAATATTCTTTCTAAAATCCTCATTTTCAATTTCTAGAGATACAACTTTATCATTTGAAGTTTGATCATGCACAAGAGTTTCTATTTTCTTCTTGAGAGCTTTGTTTTCCTTTTTATATAGTTCATACTTATCCATTAATTTAAAATATGCTTCTTCCCGGTCATCAGAAGAAAAATGCTCGAAAGGAGATCTTACCTTGTCATCTTTGTCTCCTTTTGCCATTAAGCATAAGTCTTCATTTTCATCTTCATTGGAGCTCTCTTCACTTTCCTCCTCTTCTTCATCACTCCACGTAGAGATCATGGCTTGTTTCTTCTTTCCCTTCCATTTAGGCACTTTCTTCTTGATTCCCTCTAGACATTCAGCCTTAATATGTCCAGGTTTCCTGCAAGAATAACAAACCAACTTATCAGACTTCTTGGGATTTTCAAATTTTTGTTTGAAACTCTTCTTTACCTGTGGCTTCATCCTTGTGAAGCCTTTACCTTCCTTTCTTAGAAATCTTCTAAATTTCCTTGTAAGCATTGCAACTTCATCTTCGTCAGAATTATTGGTTGAGGAATCTTCAATTTCTGACATGTCTTTAGAGCTTAGGCCTACCTTGAGAGCCAGAGGTTTCCTCTTACTCACCTCGGTTTCCTCCTTGTTCTTCAAATTTATCTCATAGGTCATCCAGGACCATATGAGCTCCTCCACTTTGGTGGTTGACAGATCCTTGGATTCCTCGACCACGATGGCTTTTGTATGCCAGGCAGGAGTCAATGATCTGAGAATTTCCTCATGATCTCTTGTTCACTGTAGCTCTTTCCTAGCTCTGTCAGACTATTAGTAAGCATAGTTAACCTAGCATACATGTCTGAAATTGATTCTTCAGGTTTCATTTGCAATATTTCATATTCAGACACTAAGAGATTTGCTTTGGTAGCACGTACCTGGGATGTCCCTTCATATATTACCTTAAGACGATCCCACATTTCTTTTGTTGTCTTGCATGTGGAGACTCTTGAGTACTCGACCGGATGAAGGGCGCAGTGAAGGATGTGCTTGGCTCCCCAGTTCAGAGTTGATCGTCTGATTTGTTCTTTAGTCCAGGTATTCTCATCCTCAGACAACTCGAATGACCCTTTGCTAATAACCTTCTAGATTTTGTAATCTTGGGCTCTAATGAAGACCTGCATGCGGTTTTTCCAATAAGGATAGTTAGTCCCTGCAAAAAATGGAGGCATGTTTATAGACTGCCCTTCGGGCATAAGACCCTTAGAGGCCATATCACCAGCTCTCTCTAGGTCGTTAGACCACATACAGAGAGACCAAGCTCTAATATCACGTGTTAGATGGTGATAGACAGATCTAGAGGGGAGGGGTGAATAGATCAACATATTCTATTCGCAGTTAATACTACATACTAAGAACTAAAACAGGATGCAGCATAACTCAAACATAGATGCTAGATTGTAATAGAAATATCAATCCTATAGCATTCATCTATCCAAGAGCATTCACATGGAACCACAAGCAAACCACACTAGAGGTGATTTTTTAGGTGGTTCTGTCTCTATCGCGAGACCTACATCCACCCCTCACACAATCGTGTGAGGCTTCCCTTGCGTAACCACGCTACAATCTACTGTCAAACAGCTTGTGGGCGCAACCAGCCCAAACCCACGATTTGAACACCCTCAGATTGTCTTCCTATAGCCCGTAGGGTAAACAAACAGAGTAACTTCTGAAGTATTGAAGCAAGAAAAATAAGACAAAAACACAGAGTAGATCAGACAGATGAATAAGAGTGCAAATCCAGATGGTTCTGTCTGATGAAGTGAGAAGTCTCTTGGCCGATGAAGATGGAACAGTCCCTCGTCGCAATGCTGAGTGCAGATGGGAAAGCTTGCTAGGATGCATGTTGTCACGCCCCGAGCGCGGAAGATACCCGGAGATGCGCGACGTGTCTATATCAATCATGTCAATCAGAGTGGTCGTGTATTCGACACAAAGACAGAGATGCGCAAAATAGCAAGATAACCCAATCCTTTATTTCATAATGGATAGACTATTACAAATCCAATACTTTGTTTAATAAAGAAGGAAAAGAATACATATTTGACTCAAGAAACTATGGAAAAGACTAGACGACACTTGTAGAAGCTCTATCACTTTCACTCTTGACCATTCCCATCCGATTGACTTCCATCGTCGTCGGACTTACCTGAAAAGTAGAAAGGGACAAAACGGAATGAGCGAACGCTCAGTAGGAAATTATATCTCAAGTACTAGCAAGGGGTTTAAGTAATTACATTTTCATGAATGCAATAAAGCTATGCATGCTCGCATGAAACGACAAGATAGAGAGAATGTAATATCAAGGAAATAAGATGAACTTATCATGAACTTTCAACAAGATACAAGTTATTCAAGATATTCAAGCAAGTACCATTATCGAGTCATGTCAAGAACTTTGGCTATCATGTATCAAGCAAGTAAATTACCCTTTTCGGGCCACGCATTTCATGTAAAGTCAAGTACGATTCAAGTACAAGATGTGTGTGGAATGTCCAATCAAGCAAGTCAAGTACTCGGTATAATGCCAGATACCTTATCATTTTAACTCCCATGGGCACAAGTACTTTCGGGTGCTCCTCCCAGGACCAGATCGGGCCCTATATGCGCAGGCATTTATCATGTGTTTTGACATCCACTCTTGTTTATATAGCCAATATAGAATTTCAATAATCAAGCTTGTAGACACGTATGACAACTTTGATAGAATAGAGTCCAAAATATGATAAAGGACATAGAATGGCGATGATAACGGTATAATCACGATATCGATAAAACTAGGTAGAATATGATTCCCTTAACTTGGGTACCATGACAAATCAGTATGGACATTCTTTATATAGAATTGAGGTCCACATGAACAGTGTATCAAAGGTAAGATACCCTCATTCTTATCATAGAATTGGGGTTTACAAGAATGACATGATATGGCATGATATCATCATCCCATTAAGAATTTTCTTATGATATACTCTTTGCACAATCATAAGGGCCGGTATACCATGTTTCTTTAGAGTGACATGGCATTAATAGTGTAATGGGTTTTTAGGGTACAACCAGCTCAGTCGGCCTTGAGGGAATCCAAGGCTACGAGGAGTCTTACGGAGGTCTCTATGACTAACTCGCTAGTCCAAAGGAACGGAATGTCCAAAGGAGAGCTTGTATGTCAATGAGAATTGAGTGTGATCGATAAAACACCGTGAAAAGTGGGACTATACTCACGGAGTGGAGAATAGTGCCGATATATATATATATGTATACTATATAAACCATCGGTTAGCAAATCAGAGGAAAAATCAGCTTACAGTAAAATAACGACTTAGGTCAAGTCGTTTCTCAAGTAATTAATGCCTAACAGAAGGGCGTTTACATATGGTCCGTTTTGCAGAAACTTTCAATAATTCAATAATTTATCTAAAACGCGCCTTCTGCAGGGGCGTTTCTTCAAGAGTTGACGACTACAGTAGCAGGCGTCTTTTTATTTACAATATTTTTCAGAACATATTTATTTTCAGAAATTATCAAAAATGCGCCCTTGGCAGGGGCGTTAATCATTAAATTCTTATTTTCACAGAATATATATTCCAGGATTTTAACAGATACGCGCCCTAGTAAGGGGCGTTTATTTTTAATTCACGCCCTATGATGGGGCGTTTACATATGGAAAACGACCTAGTCTAGGTCGTGAATTCAAGAGATACCATGAATTTTCATGGGCGGAAATAATTTCAGGATAATAGAATTCATGGAGAACGAATGTATGGTCATGACAATAAAATTAGCAGGTTTGAAGACATGTGATCATGCATTATTGTAGGATCATTATTTCATAGATACTCACTTCTTAACATGGGTGATTAATGATTAAATGAAAGTAACGCCTGTGTGCAGGGCGTCAAATCCAAAATTGACGACCTTGGCAGGGTCGTGACTTGTAAAGTAGCGCCCTAGTCTGGGGCGTGTATTTCATAGTCACGCCCTTGCTAAGGACGTTTCTTTCAAGAAATTAACAGAAAGTCGTTCAGAAACTATAGTAAACCAAACCATGTATATACATGACAATTATTGTACTGTATCAATTTAGTTTGGGCTACAGTGACTTGAGAAAATCCTACCTTATGAGGATTATCTGATGGAGAAACGTGAAGATCTGGTTGAGAATACTAGCCTCTGAAGCTTCTAACAGCAGCAAATAGCAGCAGGCAGGGCTTGACGGAGGATGGAGTTGTTCTGTCAAAGAACCTTTGTTCTTCGGTAGATCACTAGAGCTTTCCTACAGGGGAATATGAAGAGATGTTAGAAATTTCTTTATAATGCTTGGCTGAAGATGGAAGATAGAAGAACTTACCCTTGTTCTCCACGAAGTCCAGGCTTCTTCAACCTGTAAGAAGAGAAGGAGATGAAGAACGTTAGTTCTTCATATACTCGAAACAGAAGAAAGGAAAGAAGAACAGTTCTGTTCTTCACTTACCGTCGCAGAGGCTTGGATCAAATAGATTTAGGGTTTGTCAAACGAGAGATTTTATAGGATTTGGGAATCCTAACAATAGTTAGTGTTTGATTGGAAGTAATATTTCCAAGATTGAGTTATTACCACATTCGAACTCTTTCTCATAGTTATCACTTACCCTGGATAAGTTCTGGGTTCGAACGGTTCCGAATGAAATTAACGCCTTTGGTCAGGGCGTGTATTCTTTAATTGACGCCTTGCATAAGGGCGTTTCTTAAAAAGCGCCTTGACAAAGGGCGTTTCGTGTTTTAAAACACGCCCAAGATAGGGGCGTTTATTTTACTTACCCATTTGGTCGCGTGAGAACTGACGACCGCAGGTGTGGGCGTCCTTTCTTTATTCACGCCATGGATAGAGGCGTTTCTTTATAAATTAACGCCTTAATAAGAGGCGTTATTTTTAATTTGTTTTATTTCGTCCAATTAACCCTATTCCTTTTATATATTACTTCTGTAATATATATGTTTTAATTCATTTCAATTATTCATTTATTAGGGTTGCTACACATGTGGAAGCACTCCTCTTCCACGTTCAGCTCTTCTCCAGGATCCTTCTTTGATGAGGAAGCTCTACTCTTCCTCAAGCACCTCTTCGCAGCACCTACGCCTCCTACCTGCCGTTCCCTCTAGCACTTCTTCCGCAAGCAACCTCGGCGCCTTCTCCTACCTTAGAAGAATGCCCTTGATGGTCTTTTGGCCACCCTGAGCTTCACCACCTCCAGAGCGCGTGTCTGGCATACGAAAGGTAGAGAGCCTGATTCGGTGGTCCCCACATGGTAGAAGGAATCCTCCAGCCTTCTAGAACCCTCTTCTTGCTAACAACCTTTGACCTAATCAAAGGATGCTTGTCCCATTCGATGCTGCCTCGAATCCAGCACCGTTGGGTCCATAAAGATGGGATCCAAGACCCATTAGGATTGAAACCAGGAGGGCCCGATGTGCTGAAGACGACGACGTGAGAAGTGTCGACCTCTCTTCGACAAAGTGTCGACTCTTCTGAGACACGAGCATTCAAACAGAAGCTGGATTCTTCACGAGGTTGGTCTGAGGTGTTGACACTTCTGATGCAAGCGTCGACACTCCAAGACTTCCAAAGTCATTTCTTTCAAGGGTGTTCTGAATCTTCATGCTAGAAGTGCTGACACTTCTGTCCCTTCCAAGGCTTTGATGCTTGTGCTGATTAAGGGAGGTTTATCTGTCTTACACACTAGAAGAACTTGATTAGATATCATAAGTATAACAATAAGTCATGGTGTGTTATCACCAAAACTTGGGGACACAACAGACCTGTTGTAGTTCTTGAACAGTGGCGTTGACCTGCGTTGACTTACGTTGACCTGTTATTTTTCATGACTTTTTGTGTCATCTTTTGAACCTATTCTGATAGACTGCATACCTCTATGATGAGATCATTAATAAATGTATCAAGGTTATATCTATAATGAGTCATAATAATTGACATCATCAAAACCACAGGGACACAACAATCTCTCCCTTTTTGATGATGGTAATATTATGAGTCATTGTAATAATTTCATCATGATGATCAATATGTCAGTCATGCAACATAAAATCTCTGACACATTAATTAATGACTCACACATTATTTCTCCCCCTTCGACAACATCAAAAAGGAAGGAATAGTGAGCTGAACATGCAGACTACATTCTCCCATCATGAATGTAAAATGCAGACAAGTATGAAATATAACAGTGCATGCATCATATGACAGAAATATGACTCACATATTCTCCCTGAACAATACTCCCCCTGAACAGATAATTCCCCTTTTGACAAGGCATAAAGAGTGGAATGAAATTTTTATCAACAAACCACAGGGACAATCAAGTTTTAGCAGATCAAGCTAACTAATGAGGTGCTGATGACGCAATTCTCCCCCTTGGATAGGATAGAGGGGTTGGAATAGAAGTAAATCATCAGACATGCAGATTTAAACTTACACAAGGTCAATAAAGGTAACAGCAAAAACACAGGAACAATTATATATCAGTTCAGGTCAAGACATATTGAAGCAAGAGCAGTGAGCACAATCTGATTTTGGATTTCAACAGTAAATGGAAACTGAGCACAGGAATTCCAAATGAGCTTCAAACACATGAGAAATTCAACAAGATTTTCAAAGAGATTCCAATTTCATAAATCCAAAAATGAGAATTTTTTAGAGTCTCCCATTATAAGGGCTTATGAATGAACTTTATTGAACTACATGGTTTAAATATGATGTATACATAGTTTACCAATAAAGTTCTATACTCATATCTGAAATTAGTTTTAATAAAAATGAACCAAGCCCTCATATTTATATCTTGATTAACCTCCCTTCATCTTACTCAATCAGTTTCAATGACTTCTTTAGAAATTACAATCATTAGTATTGAGGTTAAACACCACGAAAGAATTCAGATATGGTTCCTAAGGATTATTAAAAACTTTTCAATCAATTTGAGATTTTTCTTTTGTGTAACAATACTTTTCAAATCAAATTTTTCAGGTGTAATTAAGTTCAGTACACACCTTGTAACTAGAGGATACACGTTGTTTAGACGCCAGTATCCCTAAGCACTTGGTATGACTGACTATCATGCTTCATAAGAACAGAGATAGTATTGACACCTCATGACATACCTTAACTCATTTCATTGATGAGTGAGATATATTTCTCAGTATGCAAGCCATTACTCTGCCTGGATTTTCAATGAATTTTCAGTAGAGTTAATTATGGCACTTCATGACACAGTCCTCTAGACTTCATGGTCAATGGACATGGTTTCTCAGTAACCAAAATCATTGCTCTGACAATATTTACCTTTAGGAACATTTCAGATCAATCAAATGTTTAAAAATAATACTAATTTCATATATTTCAACTAAATAAAGCCATGATTTCGACATTTTCATATTTCAGAAGATTTTACAAGATTCAACATAAAATAGTTGGTTAAAGTTTATTAAAGTTGACTCAGATATTTTCAAGATATTTATAGCCAAGCTCAATGAATACATTAGACTTAAACCAATCTGATCTTTTAGACATTCATAAACCTGTATAATAGAAGATTCCTAGAAAGAATATCTTTCAGATTTATGATCGAGGTACATGGATTGAAATATTCCCAAATTACAGGTAGATCAAGAAAATTTCAGAAGCAGCCAGATTATCAATGGAAACCAGCAACAGGAATAATTACCGTGTGAGAAAAGTTTTCAGATATGTGACAGAGATGGCCAAAAGTGCATCGGACAGATAGAAATTCAAAGAATACACATTCTCAGTAAGTGAAACTCCCCCTTAACAAGAGCAGGAGCAGCAAGAAACATACAAAATGTGTGAAATAATATTGTAGACATTCAGTGTGAGCTAAAATAAGGATGATCAAGGATTAGCAGATGAGCAAGATTTTCAGAGATATGTTAAGCTCAGAGATATGACAATTATGAGATGAAGGCCATGCAGGGGATTAGGCTAACCAAATATGCATGAAACATAAGAATTGCTATGACTGACTCCCCCTGACTTTATGCACTGAATGACTGTATTCTGAGTGCTATACATGCAATGAAGTCTATGCAGGGAGTTTTATGAATTATGCTCATGAAAATCTAGACTACCCTATGTGCAGATTTTGGCCTATGGTACCAGGTAGAGGACTTGGTCTAAAGACCACCTCACACATAGCAAGAACTTCTAGACAGATTGCATCTGCCCTTTGGTAACTTACTATTTGATATACCATAGAGGTCATGCATGATAATGCAGTGCAAAAGTAGTCCTATGTGCATCTCACATTGACAATATGCTAAACATATGCAAATATGAATATAGGTGCATGTCATGTATAAAATTATAGTGCACATGCAGTCCTCATATGAGAAGTGTATGCAACAAATCTTCAGTGACTATGTGAGATATGCATCATGACATATACCAACATTTAACAAATGCAGTTGTCATATCAAATAGCAGTCACATGAAAATGCAAACATGTATTCTAACTGACAGATCAATCAAGACATGCAACTATAAAGACAGAATTAAAGAAAATTCAAATAACTAACCTAAAAAAGTGCATGAATGGGGTTTACCATATTCAGGTGTCTTGGCTTATTGAACCCCTTTTATTCCTCAGTTCCAAGGCATACCTGCAAAACACAGATCTTATTTTGTGTTTCTAGGTACCCAAGAGTTCTTGGGTGCTAAACTGTCAGTGGCACCTTTTAAGGGTGCTCTCCACATTTTCTGAGCTAGTAAGTCATCAGATTTCATTACAAAGCAATTATCCATGGAATGTTCATTCTGACCACAGTAATGGCAAGAATTAGTGTGACTTGTATTCATCTTACGCATATGAGGATTATCATGGGATTTGTATGCATGAACATGAGCATGAGTTTTCTTAACATAACCCCTTTGGGTTCTGCTACCAGCTAACCAGCAATCCGATGCATGGTGGCCTGGTTTACCACGATTGAAGCATGCCAGATATTTTCTATTAACAACAAATTTATTTCTACCAACAGCCTTTTGGTTTGTAGGGAGTTTACCAGATTTAGAATCAAATTTCTTTCCCTGAGCATGCCAACAATGAGCGGCAATGTGGCCTATCTTGCCACAATAGAAACACTGAACATTCTTTTTCTGAAAGACATGATTTCTAACATAAGGTTTTCTAGTGTGCAATGCACTATTATGTTGTTCATCCTTTTTCATAAGAAAATAATTGTGCATTAGATGTCCATGCTTACCACAATAATGACATGAAGTTTTCTTGATATGAGCATGGAGGAAATTTTTGGACTTACGTTTGGATGTAACACCAGTCTTTCTCAACTTTTTGTTTTGTTTCTGTACAGTGTTCTGTCTTTCTTGTGAATTGCTGGCTGCAACAGAAGTTTTAACAAAAGATGTTTTCAGCTTATTTTCAAATAGCTTCTTATTGACCGAATTGTAGCCCAACCCTTCTAATCTAAAATTTGCCCTAGTTCCCAACAGTTTGTTCAAATTCTCTTGGCCACTAACAAACTTAGATGGGGAACTTTTCAAATCTTTAATTTCATTTTCAAGAGAGGTAATTAACACTTCTGAATTTTCATTTGCAATTTTGTACTCTTCAATCTCTTTTTCAAGTTTAGCAACTTTTCTAGATTCAACTATACAGATGGTTTTCCCTTTTTCCAAAGCGAGAAGCTTTTCAGATATAGTAGAATTCAACTGTTTTAACTTTTCATTTTCTTCCTTAAGTTTATCCTACTGAATCAAGTCACTTATAAAAATCTGATCTTCATGTGATACTCCTGGTTTGTGTTTAGATTCAGATTTTTCCATTTTTCTCTGCAGTTCCAAATTAACAGCTTTAATAGCATCAAGTTTCTCAGAGATTATTTCATTTTCTTATTGAAGTCTTCCAAGCTTTTCTTCATCCTTTTCAATGTGTTTCCTAAGAGTTTCATTTTCAGATTTTAATTGACTAAGTTCTGAGTTAATACCTTCAAGATCTTCCAATTGATTTTTCAGCAAACAAATTTGTTTCTTATGCATTTTAGCATCAGATTCACAAGATTTGTTTAGCTTTTCCAACTGAGAACACTTTCTACAAGGAGAGTTAGAATTGTTCTGTTCAACTTTCTTTTTCAATTTTTTATTTTTAGTTCTTATTTTTCTATATTTATCAGACAATTCTTCATGCATCCTAACTAATTCATCAAAAGAAAGTTCCTCGAATCCAGAACTCACCTGAGATGGGGTCTCATTTAGATCACTGCTGTGATCACTTCTGTTAGCCATGAGGCATTCTTCTTCCTTCTTCTCATGAATGGCAATCACCTCATCCAAGATTTCCTGTCCAGATGCGCATCTGAGAATAGAAGGAAACTTGTCAATATCAATTGCAGCCATTAAGATATTAAGTACCATAGCATTTTCATGATTCTTCAATGTGTCCTCATTAGACCACTCGGTCTCATCATGAGGCAGTTTATGTGGGCCATTAGATACAAGACTCCATAGTTTAGAATCAATGGAGTCCATATAAACGCATAGGCCTCCTAGCCAAGTACTGAAGTTGGAACCATCAAAAACCAAAGGAGGAGCCATTGAAAACACTTATCAAGCAGATTTAACCCAATAAGCAATCGATGAGCAATGCACCAAAATAAGATAGCAGGATCCTCTGCAAATCGTTAGATCTGGACAATCAGAGGCCTGCTTTGATACCAATTGTTGGGGGCAAGGCACGGATTCAGAGGGGGGGTGAATGAATCCCATTTAAAAATATTGCGGAATTAGAATTTAAACCAAAATTTATCCTACACAAACTGGACAAGGAAGCCCATGTGAGACTTATGGCTCACACTGAACAAGCTTCGAACACTTAGCGTATAACAACTGTGTTGAACTGATTTTTTTTTTTAAAACAAATAAGCCTGCAGCCAAGCCTGAGGGAGTGCACTCAATGAGAGTGTGCTCACTCCGCCAGACCCAGACCGAGGTGTTTTATTAAAATAAAAGGGTTACAAATACCAACGGGGCATACCCCTGAATAAAAGCTAAGTGGACATCAAAACCGGATGTTGGGAATTCCCAACTTATCCAATCTACAGGACCCACGAACCAAGGGGGGAAGCAAATCAGAATTTCCAAGAAAAAAGGAGCTAGTTCTATTTTTACAAGCATGATTAGCAAGCCCATCAGCCGCATGATTGCCTTCTCTGTATGTATGGACAATGTCAGCCTCCAGAAATGTGATCAATGACCTCAATTCAGAAATGAGAGGTATAAGTCTCCAAGGACTAATGGAAGAGGTTTTTATGATGTTCACCAAGACCAGCGAGTCAGATTCAACGGAGTGGAGCTTGATGTCACAAGCAGTTGCATAACGAAGTCCATCTAGCATGGCTCGCGCTTCAGCCACCAGACTGTGACAGGGGCCATAGAAGTGACTGTAGGCCAGCACAAGAAAGCCATGGTGATCCCTGATTAGCCCTCCACCACCAGCAAGCCCTGGGTTTCCTTTAGAGGTGCCGTCCACATTGAGCTTGAAGTTCTGAGGAGGAGGCATCGTCCAGTGAACAATATTGATAGAATTCTTCATAGCAATCGAGCAGGAAGGCAGCAGGGAGATAGAGGAGAGGAAGTCAGTGTCTCCCATACCCTTACAGAAAGGGAGTTTGGTGGATCTGACAAGGTGCAGGATTTTATGACCGATGGAGGACGGGGAACTAGCAGCATTGTCATATTTGCGTCTGTTTCTTTCACACCAAATTTCCCAGAGCCATAAAAAGATGGTAAGAAGAGATATCCGTCCTGAAAGAGTGGACGTATTGGAGTGAAGAATGGTTTGCTGAAGGAAGCCTCTAATATTAGTAAAGGCGGCAGGGCTAATCTGCGAGCAGTGTTTGAGCAGGGGCCATGTAGCATTCGAGAACTGGCTGTGTAGAAGAAGATGGGAGGCAGTTTCCACCGTAGCCGTTTGACAGCAAACACATTTGGAGCACAGCGAAATGCCACATTTTTGTACAGTAGAGTCCGTTGGAAGGATGCCTTGGAAGAGCTTCCAGAGGAAGAGAGAAACTTTTGGTGGTATAATATCTGACCAGAGGGCCTTGTAGGGGAAAGGTTGATCAGAGCTATCGATCTGTTTTCTCCAGGATGAAATGGAGAATTTCCCAGTAGCAGTGAGGCACCAGACTCTCCTGTCAGAAGCTAAAGGAGTCTTGTTGATGCAGAAAGTAACAGCTTGGAAGATGTCATTAGGAAGCAAATGCTGAATAAGGTGCCAGTTGGAATTCAGAGGATTGCCCAGCTCATGGAGGGTAACATATTTATCCTCAATGAAAGACCACTGATTGTCAGAGATGTAGTCCACCAATGCTTTATCACCAAACCAAATATCCTTCCAGAAGGAAAAGTGCCCGGGACCTTTAAACAGTCTACTGTGCTTCATGATTTGGTCCTTTGCAAAATTTCAGTCCATTCTCCCATTACCTGAGCATTTTCTGAAATCAGCTACAGAGAGGTGGGGTTGAGACAGGTGCTTTTTCCTGAAGTATTCAGCCCAAAGGGAGTTTTCTGTGGTAATAGCTTTCCAGAGCATTTTAATTTTGAATGCTTTTTGAAGGTCCCTGAGGGGGAGAATGCCCAAACCTCCATTCCGGATAGGTTGACAAAGACTAGGCCAGTTCCTCCAATGTTTCTTAAGTTTACCATCAGTATAGCCCCAAAAGAAGTTGGCAAAGGCTCGATCAATCTGTTTATGAATTGAAGCAGGAACAGCACAGCATGCAATGATATGCAGAGGAATAGAAGACAGGACATGCTTAATCAGGCAAAGTCGACCAGCTTGAGATAGAAGATTAGAACTCCAACCTTGAATTTTGGCCTGAATTTTGCTGAGCAGAGGGGTGAAGAAAGACACCTTGGCTCTTCAAGGAAAGAGGGGAACTCCAAGGTAATTAAAGGGAAAAGAACCATGTCTCATACCAGTGAGAGCAGATAACCTTTGCTTAAGAGGAGACGAGGCATTGCTGTGGGTATAATAAGAACTCTTGCTTATATTAATAAGCTGGCCCGAAGATCTTTCATACAAATGTAGGAAGTCCATAAGGTTCTTAATGGATCTCTTACTCCCATTGGCAAATATCAGGGTGTCATCAGCAAAGAGCAGGTGGGAGATACCTTGGCAACCTCTAGGGGTAGAAAAATAGCTAACTTTCCCAGTTTGGTATAAGTTGGTTAAGCCTCTACTAAGAGCTTCCTCAGCCAATATAAATAAGGAAGGGGCCAGGGGATCCCCTTGTCTGATACCTCTTGAAGATTTGAAGAAGCCAGCAAGATTTCCGTTGAGCAGGATAGAGAACCAGACATTAGCTAGGAGTCTGTGAATCATGTTGGTAAAAGTGCTGGAAAAACCAAATTGTTCCAAGACTTTAAGAAGAAAATCCCATTCAAGTCTATCATAAGCCTTAGCCATGTCAATCTTGAAAACCACATTTTCCCCACGGATTTTTTTCCCAATGCCATTAATGATGTCCTTAGCTAGGATGATATTCTCCCCCAATGAATCTACCTTTAACAAAAGCACCTTGCTCCAAGGATATGACTGTTGGAAGGATATGAGCCATCCTGTCATTTCTAATTTTGGAGATGATTTTAAAAGAAAAGTTGCATAAACTGATTGGCCGAAAGTCTTTAAAAGTATCTGGTTTGCTGACTTTAGGGAGGAGTGTAATAATAGTGGAAGTTATACTCCTAGGAAGATCACTGCCCAAGAAGAAGTATTTGATAGCAGCACAAACATCCTGACCAATAAAAGACCAGCAAGTTGTATAAAAAAGACCAGTCAGACCATCAGGTCCAGGGGCACTGTCAGTGGACATGGCAAAAACTGTTCTTTTAATTTCCTCATCAGTAGGAATAGCACACAGAAGCTCATTGTCTTGCTGGGAGATAAGAGTAGGAATGACCTGAAGGAGTTGCTGAGAAACAGTATGTGGCTGAGATGAGAAAGCTTTCTGAAAGTGATGGACAGCCATGTTAGTAATCAGAGTATCATCTTCAATAAGATTACCATGGTCATCCTTAATGAAGAAATTTGTTGCTTGTGTCTATTATGCAAAACAGTGGAATGAAAAAATTTAGTATTTCTGTCACCATCGTGAAGCCAGTGAATGTGGGCTTTCTGCCTCCAGAAGCATTCTTCATGTGAGTAAAGTTGGGCTAGTGAAGTTCTAGCATCTTCAAGAGCAGAAAAGTGCAAAACAGTAGGATCAGAATCAAAGGAGGCTTGAGCAATATCCACATTTTCTTCAGCAGCAGAGATGTTGTTGAAAATATTACCAAAAAAAGTTTTGTTCCAGTCTCGAAGTCGTATCTTAATCGCTTTCATCTTAAGATGTAAAGTTAACAAAGGAGAGTAAGAAATGGGAGCAGTAGCCCAACAAATTTTAGCAGTCTCCATAAAGTTGTCATGGCCAATCCACATATTCTGAAAGGTGAATCTTGAACTGACTTGAGGCTTAGCAGTAATAAGGGAGATGAGTAGTGGGGAATGATCCGAAGCTTCTCTAGATAGGTGAGATACCTTGATGGGGAATTTGGAGAGCCATTGAGGGTTGTAAAAAACTCTGTCTAGTCTGGCCCAAATAGCATTACCACCTGTTTGACCATTATACCAAGTATAAGAGCTGCCATGGAATCCTGCATCCTGAATGCCAAGAGAAGTGATACAGTCATTGAAGTCAGCCATACTAGTAAAGTTGGGGAGTCTGCCACCAGCCTTTTCCTCCATAGAGAGGATGGTATTAAAATCCCCAGCAAGAAGCCAAGGAACAGAGCAATTCCAATATAAATGAGCTAACTCTGACCATAGGACCCTCCTTTCCTGAACAGAGCATTTGGCATGAACAATAGTAATAAAGAAATTTGGATCTGAAGATCCCCCATGACAGAGAGTTAGAAATTGCTCATGCTGATGCAGAACAACAAATTGAAGTGGAGATTTCCAAAAAAACCAGATATGAGCTTTGCCAATGGAATTAGCAGCCGAGTAATCCATCTTTAATTTCTTCCTGAAGGAGTCCATTCTGTTACTATCCACCATGGGTTCTATGATGGCAACCATATTGAGTTTGTGGGCTTTTATTAAAAATTTAAGCCTACCAACAGACAGGTCATTCGAAATGCCACGGATATTCCAAATGAGGGCATTCATTGAAAATTGGTATTTGGCAATTCCCCAGCAGAAGGAGATCTTCTTAACATACCTCTGGTAATAGGTCTGGAGGGCTTATCCTGGATGTCAGAGGTGCAAGACTGATGAATAATATTTTCTTTCGCAGCAAGCTACTGAATGTCCTGAAAACGAGCATCAAATAGTGAACTTGGGATGTTATCCCCTGAATCCTGATGAGGTTGCAGTGACTCAACAATAAGAGGTAGGGGCTCCTCTCCAGGAGCATTAGTTTTATCCTTCACCATGCTGCAATCTGAATTATTAAGAGAAACTTGAATTAAAGATAGAGCAGGTAAGGCAGCTCCAAGATAGCTACTTGGGAGATCAGCAGGATCATTGATAGTAATAACTTCAGTAATAATTGCGGGATTGGAATTAGAAATCCTTGAAGGCCCAGGGATATCGGCGGCACCAGATGGTGGCTCAGACAGTGTCGACACCTTCGAGGAAATTGGAGCCACCATCGGAGAGGCCGGAATAAAATCAACCTTGTTGGAATCATCATGTAGACTTTGAAAGGTATTACATAACGGAAGAGTTACTTTGCCCGAATCCTCTTGAAGTTTAGAACCAGAGCAGGAATCTTTAGAACCAACCGGTACCCAGGCCATGGGCGCCTTGGTGACCAACGTGTCGACACCTGGTTGTTTAGTAGAAACAGAGCCAGAGTTCCGAGAGCAATCCTTAGCAGCATGGCCAACCTTATGACAAGTAGTGCAAAGGAGGGGGATACGATGATACTTTATGTTTTGCCAAAAACCAGCGCCTCCACAATCAATCCAGATACATTACACCAGAGGCTTAGCAATATCAAGTTCCACACAAACAAAGGCCTCGGAAGTATGGGTCCATGCTAATGTGGATTCATGAATCCGCAATACTTTGCCGAGGTTACCAGCAATAGACCAAAGGAAATCTTCACCATAAAAGTTAACAGGAAGAGCAGGGAAACTAATCCATATTGGCATGATGGAAGGATCAGAATTGAAATTAAAATCTGCAGTCCAACGAAAAAAATGGAATAGGAAACCTTTGACATAAATATTCTTGCGAAGCAACACCTTCAGAAAATCCTCCTCCGAAGAGAACCGCAGAAGAATATGGCGAGGGTTCAGCAAACTCAACAAGAAGTCTTTTTGGATGTTCAGGCGCTGGGTAAGGATGCTTTTGATCTCCGGTATCGATGGACGACCATAGGAGCACCGAGCTATGATAGCAAACTCGAGAGGCCTGTAGGACTGCATGACTTCGTGTTTTGAAAAGAACACTGCAGGTTGTCCATCGTCGGTGAAGGCTGGAGGCTTGATGCCAATACAAACCTTCGGTGGAGAGAGCGCACGGGCTAAAGTTTGGAGGAAGGAGGGCTTAGGAGAGGAGGGACGACCAGGGGGAGGGGGTTCACCCCCCCCCCCCGGGAAGGGGAGCCGCCATAACCTAGGAAGCCATGCAAACCCTAAGTGAGAGACCAGAGGAACGTGAACTGTTTCTACAATTGAACTGAATTGAATATGATTGAAGTGTACTAAATGTGAGAATCAACTAACAGTCAAAACAATAAACACTTAGCAGTGTGTTGTGCTGAACTGAGATGCATATAGATATGTAAATGTAAATCGTAGAGCAAATGCAACAATAGACTCAACCAGGCATCTGATTAACACTTAGTATGCTCAAGAATATTGTAGGCTAATTAGATGCAAATATAACGACCCTAAGCATACATCTACTGTGAATCAACAAAGCGAGCAAACCACTGCACAGAGAATTTTTTAGGTGGTTCGACCAGACACTAGTCCGCCTACATCCACCCCTCACTCAAACCCGAGTGAGGATTCCCTTGCCAAAGTAAGACGCAGACTCAGTCTACAAACAATGACTGCCAAACAGCTTGAGACTGAGGGAAACAAATCCCTCGACCTGATCTTGCTACCCACAAGATCAGCACCCACTGCTATCGCAGTGACTAGAGAGTCCTACTCTCCCTTCTCCTGCAACCGCAGAAGGAACCGTGAGCAACGCTCAGTTGCCCATAACCAGAGGACCAGTCCTCTCTTCCTCTGATGCACAAAGGGAACCCGTGAGTGACACCCAATCACTCATAACCGGAGACCCAAGTCTCCCTTCTTCTGATTGCTCAGAAGGAACCCTGATCCTAGAATAGGGAATCCGAAGAACACAAAATAAATGGAAAAGAACAAAGGAAAAAAACAAAAGGAAAAACAATAGAAACATATATAGCTCCGAGGAGCACAATGACTCTAGATTTGATCCTCGAGTTAATACATGAACATATCTTCAATATAAGCACTGGCTGCACACTCTTCCTTCTTCTCATGACCTTCTTCTCTGAACTCTCTCTACCTCTTTTTTTTCTTCTTTTCTCTTTCTTCTGCTCGCACATTGGCTCTCTCTCTCTTTCTTTGTTTACTGTAGGCTCACTCTTTCTCTTCTTCTTTTGATCTATCTGCTTCACTTTCTGCTCTGAATTCTTTTTCTCTGGCTATCTTCTCTTCTATGTGATCAGCGAGCTCTTGATGGCTACTCTATTCCCTTCTTATATAGGAGGGCGTGAGTTCTGTGGACCCACAAGCTTCTCAGATTGGCGCGTGAATGACATGTTCCTACCCAAAAGCTCCATCCAGAAGGTGCGCTTGAAGGACACATGTCAGGTGCTGATGAATAGACGATCCACGTGTCAGATCTTGAGGACGCAGTGTAACCACATGGCTGATCGTTCTTTAGTTTGGGATCACGTGATTACTTTAGTTCGGCCCTTCAAGTGTTTGATAGAGTTCATGTAAATAAGAGTTAAGGCATTTCATCAAACACTTTATTATCATAATCAAATGATAAGTTCATCTTAAGTATCTCAATCAGATTTATGTCAATAGAGTAGAAAAAAAATAATCAACAATACTTAAATGAGATGCCTTAGCCTGTAGGAATAACCCATGCAATATATCTGAATAAAAACATAAGTCTTAATGCATTACAGGTAGACCTTCATGAAGGTGCACCGACCTGTCTCAATGGTGAATACAGAATGTGCATCGACCTTGATAAAGATGCACTGACTTAAAGCTGCAGAGGTTAACAGACTAGCATCGACTTCCAAAACAAGCATCGACCTTAGCTGCAGTTGCTAGGTCACAAACATCGACCCTTGTTCAAGATGCACCAACCTTATAGCTCAAGGTATATGAGGTGCATCGACCTGAATGAAGTAAACTAAGTCTAATCCACATCGACCTTATAGATGACTAACGCAAACATGCATCGACCTCCTAGAGGACCAATGCAAATGCGCATCGACCTCATAGATGAGTAATGCAAGAGTGCTTCGACCTTACATTCGACCAATGCGGATGTGCATCGACATTCTAAATGAACAAGGCAGATGTGCATCTACCTTATATATGTACAAGGCAGATGTGCATCGACCTTATATATGAACAAGGCACATGTGCATCGATCTTATATATGAACAAGGCAAATGTGCACAGACTTGGTTATGTTAAATGCAAATGTGCACAGACCTCACACGTCCACCGACCTCATTCTGCTTGTTGTAACATGTGCACAGACCTAACACAATGTGCACCGACCTTGACTTTGACATGTGCACCGACCTTATGCCCATTGCTAACACATGTGCACCGAACTTATGCTTATTGCTAACATATGTGCATCGACCTTGACAGTGCAGGACCTCAACATGTACACCGACCTATATGCATAAGACATGCATGTGCACCGACCTTCTATGAAGGAACATGAATGTGCACCGACCTTACCTGTTCACAGAGAAGGTGTATGCACCAACCTTTATGCTTCAGACTTGGATGTGCATTGACCTTACCTGTCAAAGAGCTGACTCACAATTTGAACAGTTGACCTATTGTCAATTCTTGAACAATGGCATTGACCTGTGTTGACTTATGTTGACCTGTTATTTTTCATGACTTTTTGAGTCATCTTCAGAACCTGTTCTGACAGACTGCATACCTCTATGATGAGATCATTGATAAATGCATCAAGGTTATATCTATAATGAGTCATAATAATTGACATCATCAAAATCGCAGGGACACAACAGGGTCCTACTTCTAGCATGTTATTATCCACTAAGAGTCCTTGTAAAGAATTATTTGTTGTACAATTATTCTAGAGATAATATGAATATATTGAGCTCCCTCTCTCAAATATGTGGGAGACTCCTTTTTTTGACAATTTCTCCCTCTTCTCTCTCTCTTTCTCTTGCACAAATTCTCACATGGTATCAGAGCACCCCGCCTCCACCATGGCCAATGATTCTTCCTCCTCCTCTGTTTCTGCCTCTGCTGGCGCCCTTCCACCCTCCTCTACTGCTCTTGTGATCCCCAATGTCAGTCACTATCTTTCCATCAAACTCACCCCGATAGATTATGTGATATGGAAGTAGTTGTTTCTCCTACTTCTCAATAGCCAGCGCATGAAGGGTCTCATTGATGGCGATGATCCGAAGCCATCAATAACCATTAAGCAAGACTTAGGTAAGGTTCCTTGTAGCAACTCGAAATTATATATATATACATTTATATGCGAAAAGAAATAATGAAAGATGAAAATAAAATAAATTATGAATATATTTTCTTTATATCTTTAAAGTATAGAATACATAAACGCAAACCCTATCCCACATGTTAACACAAACGACGAGATTCGCGACATGATTCTGAGAAAGCGAAGATGTTGGTACTGTAACAGTACTGTTGCAGTACTGTAGCATCCGATTTAAGAGAGAATTACTAGCTCTAATTTAATCTTAATTAGTGGATGAGGTCATTGCTTGCATCATTGAATAGATGAGGTCATTGGTTATGTCATAAAGGGGGGATTTATTTCAACATTCACATGTTGGAATTTATTTTCAACATAGGTTGGTGTAATAATAACATGGGTTGGTGAAATAGGAAAATTAGGTGGATATTGACTTAGAATTAAATGGGTAATAGAATAATGGGGGGATTTAGCCTATAAATAGGCATGGGATCTTGCCTACTCAAAGCACAAATCTATTGAAAAATTACTAGTTGTAGAGAGGAGGAAAGCTTGAAGTTTGGAGGAGTGTTCTTCGTTCTTATTCTTCTTCCTCTTTGATCTTCAACTAGGTAGGTTTTCTCTCAGGCAAAACTTAATTAGATGTTCATATATGTCCCTTTTCATGAGTATTTCGATTCTATGCAAGTTTTCATGATCGTGTATTTGTGGCTTATTTTGAGATTTAAAGTCAAAAAATAGAGTTTTCACTGTAATAACATGTTTCGATTTTCTGTCTAAGAACGTAGATCACATATGGACCGTGACTTGAACATGGTAACCACGTTGAGACCGATGTGTTTGATTTACCTCGTTTATGTGTGTTATTTCAAAATTTTAATTTTAAAATTTAAAATCATGTTCTTGCCTTAAAAATGCTATCAAGAAAGAAATGACTAGGTAAATGAACTCGTAAAGGTATCATTAATTGTTCAAATAACTTTTGCTCTAATTTTCTTAAAATTTCTATGCATGATTGACCTCGCCTATTTGATCTAAGCTCTATCTGAAAGTTTGACATCTTTTTTTCAATATCTTTTTCTTCATTGAAATTTTTCATAAATGAACATGTTATAATATGCAAGAATGATTTTCATTCGATTTATGTGTTTCTAACAAATCATGTAGCTATCAAGTTTACTAAGAAAGACCGGTGTCTAAGGTCAGAGGTCCACAGGCAAACACTTTAAGTGGATAAGTGGTTATTTAATTAGAACCTTGCGAATGTAAGGAGAACCTCATACTATCTCACCTCTTACCTGGTCGTGATCTCATTGATTTTCTAGCTAAGCACCCGACTGTGAAAAACTTGATTTAAACTTGTTTTACAAGATTTTTTGCGAGAGCTGATCGTGCCTTGATTGACAATTCATTCTCTTTATTATCTTAATGTCATTAAACATGATGCCTTAAATCATTCTTCAACTTCTCTTATAAACTTCATTTATTCTTCATACTACATGTCCTTGGAAATAGAAATTTTGCTAGATCTGTACTTTAACCATAAACTACCATTTGGGAGTGTAGGAGCTAATTGTCATGCAGGGTAAGGTGCTACGTTATGGGAGCCACCTCTTGAGACCCGAATGACGTAAAGTGCTACATAATGGGAGCCACCTCTTGAGCTTATAGGGGCCACCTCTAGAGTCCTCATTAACTAAATGTCTAGTTGTGCACTATACTATGTTTCGTAAGCTTTTCTTGAAACTCGGATTAACCATATTTTAAATGAATTAT
Source organism: Amorphophallus konjac (assembly GCA_022559845.1). Classification (NCBI taxonomy): domain Eukaryota; kingdom Viridiplantae; phylum Streptophyta; class Magnoliopsida; order Alismatales; family Araceae; genus Amorphophallus; species Amorphophallus konjac. The sequence goes on along the minus strand of JAHNEJ010001528.1, from coordinate 101,082 downwards.
TTTGAAAATTATATGGGACTCTTGGATGACCTGACACTAAATGCTTGGAAAACATGGGGGCCCTGGTCCTAGGCGAGCAAAGCCTGAAAGTACTTGTGTCTGAGGGAGTTGAATGATCAGGTGTGACATTGCACCAACTGACATGCAAGATTGAACTAGACAATTCACTTGTTACATGCTTGACTCATTATATGCTTGACTTTCTATACATGACAATTTTGACCGGATGTGTTAATATTCCTGTTACATAGCCAAATTTACAATTCTTTACTTGTTATTGATATCCATGCTTACACTTGAGTTCTACAATATCTATTCTTGAAGTTCTTGACTTCCTGATCTTATTTTCTACTGTACTTGTCATTTATTTTATTACTTGTTTTATTTCAAGAGCATATGGATGATTCAAAATGCCAATTACTTAAAGTGACCTAGTAAAGTGATATAAGTCCTATTGAGATTTCTAGCTCACCCTATGTATTGTTGTTAATTTTTAGGAAATTCCGAAGATGATAGGAATGTGTTGGAGTGACGAGTGTGCTGATAATTTTTATTTGATTTTTTTCTAGTCTGTCTACTTAGAAATGAATGTATTGAGTTTGAATAGTATCAAAAGTCCTTGAAGGATATTTGTTGAAAATATCTGATTATGAAATAAAGATATGATTTTATCGATTTATTGTTCATACTCATCATCTGAGTCTCTTGATCGACCCGCTCGTATAATTGTTCACGTCTTGATATTTTTACCTTATTCGGGACGTGACAGTTTAGTTGGTATCAGAGCCTATGGTTAAAAAGAGTCTAGGACATCAAGACGTAGTTATTGAAAATCCTAGGTTTTTCACACTAGAGGATAAAGGTTAGCTATACTTGACCCGTAAGATTGGGTAGAGATTTGGACTAGATATTAAGACATATATAGTTAAGACATTTAATCCTCATAGCTTATTTTGCTAAAATTCTTAGCTATTAAAATGGCCATTGAGCGTGCTCAATAGAAAGAAATGCAAAGGACTATCCAAGGGCTAACTCAAGCCCTACAACAAGTGGCTCAAGGAGGAGCTAATCACCATGGTGCGGGAGATCTACACCGTAACTTTAGAAACATGAATCCCCCGAGATTTAATGGTTTCACTGACCCGGATGAAGCTGAACATTAGGTCAAAGAAATAGAAAAAATATTCTGAGTCATGCAATGCTCGGATCAAGATAGAGTTTTGCTTGGGACTTTCCAACTAGAAAGGGATGCGAGAGCTTGGTGGGAATTGGTGAAGGCAACCTTATCCGATCCCCAGATCATTTGGGAGGAATTTCTAGAATATTTCAATGGAAAATATTTTTTAGAAAGAGTCCAAGAAAGGAAGGCAGCAGAATTTGTCACCTTTAAACAAAAAAGCATCTCTGTAGCTGAATACGAGGCCTAGTTTTCTCGACTGGCCCGTTATGCTCCACATCTTATTAATACGGAGAGGATGAAGGCCAAGCGATTCATGAATAGGCTAAGACCCCAATATATTATTGTGTCCCTAGTTTTGATGATGTCTGTCTAATTATGACTCATTGATAAGTCTATATGGTTTTGATGATGTCAACAATGTTTCTGAACTTTGTACAAAGATAGATTGCATTTCAGGAATTATGGAATTCAGAAGGAAGATCAGAAGAAGAAGCCATGTTCAGTAGGTTTGCAAAAGTTCAACTGAAGTTCTTCAAAGTATGAAGTTCAAGATGCCAATTGTGTGAAAACATGTCTTAATGAAGTCAGCAAGGGTCCTTGGAATGCTTTGGAGGAGAGTCGACCTCTGGAGTCAACCCTATTCAGTACAACTTTTGATTCTGCCAAAATAATGAAAGGCTATTAGTTAATGAGTCGACGTAATGACTCAATGGAGTCGACACAGCAAAGTACTTCCCACAGAAGCCCGTGTAAACAAGCCAACAAGCCATGCAGCAGAGTTGACACAATGACGAAGTGGAGTCGACGCAGGAAAGCACTTCCCACAACAGCTCGTGTGAACAAGTCAACAAGCCATGCAGCAGAGTCGACGTAGCAAAGCACTTCAGCAAGACTTCGTTCAAAATCAAGAAGGTGTTGACATATAGAGTTGACTCTAGTTTATAAAAGCTCTGTCCTGACGTTAGAAGTAAGAGTTGCGTCGACGCAGTGAAGACTATGTGTCGACACACCCTTTATGCTACTTTTCACAATGCAACAAGTGTTCTAAAACTTAAAGTTCACGTGACTAATCACGTTGATTCAAACTCAAATCATTGGCACATGACCCAATGCACGTGCCTTAAAGTCTAGAAGGTTCCTTGGAGAGAATATTCACTACTGACATGTGGACCAGTGGAATTTCAGATATGAAGATCAGATTATCTAGAAAATGCTTATTTTCTGCTCTATATAACTCGCCCTTCTTCCTTGCGAAGAAAGGGGCGGCTAAAGGTGCTACTAAGGGGGCTGCTAGGGTTGAGCTATCACGAGAGATCTGAGCAGAGAGTTCGAAGAAGATCAGGGAGAGAGAGTCTGAGAGAAGAAGAAGAAAAGAGAGAAGAGCAGATTGAGGTGCCCCTTCCAGAAAAGAAGAGTGCAGATCCAGTTCGAGAGAAGAGAGAGTTTGAGAGCAACCTGAAGGAGATTGCTCTGATCTGATAAGAGAAAGGCTTCTGGATCAAATCCAAAGCCACATTGCTCAACGAAGCTACATTGTCCATGTTTTTCCTTTTGTTTTCTATTTTTGTTTTCCGTTCTGGATTGTCATTTCTGATATCCTATTTTGGGTTCGGAGGAAGCTGTGAATCAGCGTGAGGATTTGTTCCTCGTTTTAAGCTGTGTATCAGTAGTCTTGGAGTTGTGTCCTCCGTCAAGCTGTGTGTCAGTGGAAGCTATGAATCAGCGGACAAGCTGTTAGTCAGCAGTTGTAAGGGTTTATCCCTGGAAGCTGTGAATCAGCGGTTTCAAGCTGTCAGGTGGAAGGAATCCTCACTTGGTTGAGTGAGAGGTGGACCTAAGTTGCTGGGTAGCAACAACTGAAACACCTTAAAAACTTCTGTGCATTGTGGTTTACCTTCCTTATTCTCTACCCCCATTCACTGAGCTCCTTTGCTATTCGTTTGTTCAGCGTGCTTTCAAATTACTGTTCACGCCAATCAAGTGTTTGTTAGTGGTGCTACTCCAAAAGAGTGTCTCATTCAGTTCATCAGTTGTTATTTTAACAGTTCGTCAGGTGTCATACTGAGCAATTTTTTTTAATTAGTCTATTTGAGGGACTGATCTATTCACCCCCCTCTAGATCCACATTCTTATTACTAACAGTTGGTATCAGAGCGGGTTCCCCTACAATGTAGTCCAACGACCTGGGGAGATCCACTGAGGTGCTTCCTCATAGTTTTTTTGCCGAGGGATATTCCATCAATAGATCGCCCTTTTTTGATGGAACCAATTACACTTACTGGAAGAATAGAATGCAGGTGTTCCTCCGTGCTCAGAGCCACGAGATGTGGACAGTGATTGAATAAGGCCCCTATGTTCTCCTGGAGAATGAAGATACCTAGACCAGGGAGCAGATTTGCCAATCCACAGTCAACTGGAGTACCTTGAATGCGATACAATGTGCCATCCACCCTGCGGAGTTCTCGAGGGTGTGAACTTGCAAAGCTGCCAAAGAAATGTGGGATCAGCTCGAGGTGATATATGAAGGGACATCAGAGGTAAGGCCCACTAAGGCCAATATGCTAGTCTCTGAATATGAGATGTTCAAGATGAAACCTAGTGAAACTATTTCTAATATGTATGCTAGGTTTGCTAAACTAACCAATAGCTTGAAAGCTCTTGGTAAGGAATATTCTGACAGTGAGCTAGTTAGAAAAATTCTAAGGTCTCTTCTACCAGAGTGGCATACTAAGGCCACAGTTATTGAAGATTCAAAGAATCTGTCTACTATGATAGTAGATGTGTTGATTGGGTCATTGATGACCTATGAGCTTAATCTGAGAAGAAGTGAGGATCACAAGAAAATGAAACTTGTGGCTCTCAGGTCTCTGAGAGCAGTGAAGGAACGAGTGAGGACTCCGAGGACCTCTCTATGTGTGATCAGGCCTTCCTCACTAAGCAATTCAAAAAGTTTCTAAGAAGGAAAGGTAAGAATCTGAAGAAAAAGAGATTCCAACGGGTAAGTGGGGTCTCAGATTTTAAATATGACAAAAATAAGAAAGCTAACAAAATTATTTGTTATCATTGCAGGAAACTAGGGCATGTTTATGATGAATGCCCAGACCTATTAAAGAAAGCAACCCAGGCAAAGGAAAAGAAGCCTAAAGCCTTGGTATGCACTTGGAGCGACGAAGATGAAAGTACTTCAGATGAAGAGGAAAAGGAGACAATTTGTCTTATGGCGAATGAGGATGATGATGAGGTAACCTCTCCTTTCGAAAGCTTTTATGTTGAAGAATGAGAAGAGGCTTACACTGCACACTTTGAATTATATCAAAAGTTTAAAAAGGAAAATAAATCTCTGAAAAAGAAACTCAATATTACTGTTCATAATGGTTCTAACAATGAAAATTTGGAAACCCTGAAAAATGAAAATGATAAATTTAGAATGCAATTAGGAGAATTTGATTCTGTTAATTCTGAATTAAGAAAATTGAGATCTAAGAATGAAAGCCTCAGAAAACATATGGAGGAGGCTGAAGAAAAACATCAAAAACTTGAGAAAGAAAACAAACTGAATCTGGAAAGATTTGATGTCGTTAAGGTTGTAAATCTGGAAATTACGAAAAATTTGGAGAAGTTTGAAATAGAGTTCAAAAACAAGCAGGAAGCTATGTCTAAGCTTAAAGAAGAAAATGAAAAATTGAGAAAACAAAATGAACTGTTGAATAATAGATTCTCGGCCTATGAAAAAGGGAAATGCATTGTTGAAGATAACTCGGAAGAAGTACATGCACTTTTCAAAGAAATTGAATGCTTCAAAGCTATTATTAGAATGTTGAATGACAAGATTATTGAGTATGAAGAAGATATTATCAGTTCTGAACTACACATCTCTTCATTGGAAATTGAAATCAGAAATTTGACTAAAAATAAGAAGCAAACTCAAAATCTGAAATCTCAGTATCAGAAAACCATAAAAATTGAGAAAAACATAAAGAAACTCGGAAACTCACTACTTCTGTACACATGAAGAGAAAGAGTCAGTATGCATGTTGTCATTATTGTGATGAGTTTGGTCATTTGATGAATCACTATTTGTTGATGAGAATTGATGATCTCAATGCACAGAAACTATGGAAAGCACCTGCCAAAGGTGCTACTAATCCTAGAGGACCCAAGAAATCTTGGGTGTCGAGAAACATAAAATGTGAATCTGTTTTGTAGGTGTGCCTTGAAGAAAAATAAAAAGGGGTTCAATAAATGAAACAAGGCACCCTCATCTGGTAACACCCCATTTCTGCCTTTTACTGTTAGATATGATAGCTTAAATATTTCCCTCTTGTTAGTTATATATCATGCTTTGATTGTTCTTTATTATCATAGGTTAGCTGTGTATTGATGACCCATTGGTATATAAAATGGTGACATGTGGAAGGGCAGGTTACGCCTGTATGGAAACTATCACTATGCGTGAGGTGATATTCAGATCTAAGTTCTCCACCTGGTACCATAAGTCAAGCGTTCAAATAAGTCATAGGATGCATATTTTATCATGCACAACTCTGAAAAACTTTCACTATTGCTTTACTTTCCCCACATACACAACTTGTTTTACATAAGGGGAGTTAGCACATACATTGGTCTGCTCATGTGCATAATGATTTCTGAATTTGACTACATATTATTAGTGTTTGAAAATTTCAAAAGACCATTCAAAATTCTTGCATATATTTAGGGGGAGTTAGAATGCTAAATTTCTACAAACGTGTTACTGTGTTGCTGCAAAATTGCCATAAATGTGATTTTATTGATAAATGAACTCAGTTAAGATAGTCATGATGTTCTGAGCATGTGTGTCGACGCACTGAGATTTCTTGGTCGGCACATCTGTTTGAAATTAATTGTTTCAGTTGTTTCCATATGTCTGTGTTGTTCAAATGGGCGAACTGCACTCTTATCTTCTCAAACCTGTTTGGAATGTCCACTTATCTCTTTTTCACCCTCATCTGGACTTTGTGTCTCTTAAATTCCAATGAGCTCAAATTCTCATGTTATGAAAATTTTGTCTTCAAATTCCTGCATCTGCTGAGGGGGAGTTTTTTTGGTAAAAAGTTTTAAATACACTTTCTCGGGGGGGGACCTTGTTATTTGTTCACCTTTCTTGACTCTCATACCCCATGAAATTTGAATCTCCTTGGAACTCCTAAATATCTGCCATCTACTTCAATGCTAGTGAATGCCTTTAAAACTTTTTTTGCTTGCCAAAACTCCTTGGACAAGCTTAATTTCAAGAAGATTCCAATTTGATTATTTAATTCATAAATCTAAGTAAAATTTTTATATAGGAATCTTCTATTATGTGTTGTATCCCGTGTATTGATGATGTCTGACTCTGACTCATTGATGAGTCTGATGTGATTTTGATGATGTCAACATGCATAGAGTTCAAGTCAAAGTTTGTCAAAGGATGCCAATAGATATGTTAAAAAGTCAGCAGAAAAGAAAACCCTGCAATCTGGCACTAGAAGAATGCATCGACCCTATCTAGATAAGGAGTCGACGCATCTGTTAATAACAACAAGCTTCAGCATCAATAGCAAGTGGGGAACAACATCACCAATAACAACAACAATGGAGTCAATGCATAAACCACATGGCGTCAATGCAACAAGTAAAGCTAGCCACAACAGCAGCAACATTCAACAATGGAGTCGATGCACCCTTAAACCATAAAGATATGGCGTCGACGCAGCAGCTAGCAGTAAGGTAGCTTCAAGCGCACTTCAATGAGTGCGTCGACACAGGTTCAGCTCAAGCCCCTATCAAACGGGCGATTCTCTTCAGCTAGGTCGACACTATTTTCACAGTGTGTCGACACAGGACCACTTCCTAAAAATGCCTCGGATGCATCTTTCAAAGGATGCGTCGATGCAACGTCACAGATGCGTCGACTGTGGATGCACTTTTCGATTAGAAAATCTTTTGCTCCTTCGTCTATTGGGTTTTATTGGGTTTGTTAAGTGCGTGGGCGTGCCAGTCACAAAGTGACGATTTTTTTGGGCTTCATGGAAGCCCACGGGTGCGCTCGATTAGACTCCGTCAGTCGATTGTGTGGTTCGGGTCGGGACCAAATCCCGCCGTGCTATAAAGGTCACGACGTCATTTACATCCCCCATATGGGAAAACACCCTTGATTAATTGCCGGAATTAGGGGCCCTGCGGCCTAAACGAAATAACACTAATTGTAAAAGGATAGGGGACAATAAACCACACTAGGAGCCCGCACGGGGGTACGAGCATTCGGATATGTCGGTCACTCGTGGACCATTTCCTGTTTGGACGAAGGTCCATAACAAAGGTACGGTGGAAATCGAGATAAACCCGTTCAAATGTCTGCCGATTTCACGGCAATTTTAATAATGAGTTGGAGAGGACCGGGGTAGGGGACAGATCCGGTTTGATTGGGATGTCGGCCTAAGCAATGTCGAGCCACGGCCATGTTGGGATAATTCCCAAGGGCTCGGACCCGACCTGCAAGGGCGGCATCATTATTCCTTTTGCACCGGGTCACGGGAAGAAACGAGACTCTAGAGTGGCTTTTACCATTTTTTATTATTATATGAATTTTAATTATATTACTATTTTTGTTGCTTATTTTTCCTTTATGCATTTTTTGAGTGGTTTTGCAATTTTTCCCTTCTATTTATTACTCGCGTTTCTCCCTTTCCCCCCCTTTTTGTTTGTTTATTACACGTTTCAAATATATGTATTCATTTATTTACCTAATTATTTATTTTATTAGAATTTTTATGTGTTTTATTTATTTTATATTATTTTTGTTTTAATCACTATTGCCATCATATTTCTTTTATCTACATTTATGTCGCGCATGAGGGAATGGGCCATCGGGGGGCTGAGGAGAGGAGAGTGTGCTGGATAGAGGGCCAAGGGCTGCACCGGCCAGGGAGGCTGTACCGGGCTGAGGGTGGGAGGGTGTGCCGGGTAGGGCTCAAGGGAGGTGTGCCGGGGAAGGCCTGGGCTGGGGTGTGCCTTATGGGGCGGGCGGTGAGCGTGCCAGGTAAAGGCGAACTGGGGTGTGCCGGGCTAGACAGGATTGGGGTGTACCGGGTAGGGTTAGGCTAGGGTGTGCTGGGCAGGGTAAGGTTGGGCGTACCGGGGGAGGCCTGGAGCTGGGTGTGCCGGGTTGGCCTTAGTTGGAGTGTGCCGAGTAAGGATGGATGAAGGTGTGCCGGGTTGGCCTTAGTTGGAGTGTGCCGGGTAAGGATGGATGAAGGTGTGCCGGGTGGAAGCTCAAGGGAAGGTGTACCGGGCAGGGATGCGAGGGTGTGCCGGGTAGGACATGATCAGGGTGTGATGGGAAGGCTTGAATGGGGTCTTTCTCTTCTCCTCCTTAAGTCTTTTCCTCTCTTTCCCTCTTTAATTTTATGTAATGCATATTAGTCTTCTCCCCCCTTTCTTTAAGTCCTTTCCCCTCTTTTCTTATTTGTATGACCGATGTCCAAGTTCATGTATTTAATGCCTGGTCCAGTTCTCTTCATGTTATCCACGGTTCCCTTGTCCTGGTTGGAACATCTTGTCGTTATTCATTCCATTTGTTTGTTGCTTTCTTTTGCCTTTTAACATATTATTGTTTCTAACAAAAATTCGACAGCATCTCCCCTTGACCCAGATGGTAAGGGAGATACAGGGAACGCGCCCACAAGGAGTCGCGGAGCCCAACAATTTGAGGTACGTGCCGAGGGCGACGACACCTTTGATAAAACTTCGGAAAACTCGGGAAAACCGATGAATGAGGAACACTTCTAAGATTGACAGAGGGTGCGTCGGGCGAAAAGGGGTGACTGGTGTGCTGGGGAGAAGGCTAAAGGGGTGTGTCGGGCTGGCTGGCACAAGGGTGTGCTGGGCTGGCCGAATCAGGAAGTGTGTCGGGCAGGGATGGCCAGGCAGTGTGCCGGGCTAGGAGAGGAGAGTGTGCCGGATAGAGGGCCAAGGGCTGCACCGGCCAGGGAAGCTGTACCGGGCTGAGGGTGTTGGGGTTGGCCACTCTTAAGGAAGACTTGGCAGTAGAGGGAGGAAGGAGACTCAGGAGGCACTTGGCCAATAGCGTTGGGTCGGGGTGTTCGAGGGGCAGGAGAGGAGTATATCCCCTCACGCAAGTAGACAAGTATGAGAGTTGGAGACTTTACGTAGAAGCTAAACCAAGGGGAGTAGATCAATACCGGAGACCAAACCGCCGGAGGTGGAGAAGAAGACAGCCAAACACACGTAACGACCCAAACCAACGGAGGCAGTAAGAGACCCAAAGAAGGGGGATTTCCATTCATGAAGAGAAAAGGCCGTAACCGGCCATGTACATCAAAGCATACATTCAAGCCCAGACGGAGGGGGGGGGTAGGAGAAGAAATCAAGAATAGAAGAAGGAGGATAAGGAGACGAGGAGGGAGTTGGGGTCAAGCAGAGGCAACGGCCCTTCTGCTCTTCCTCACTCGCTCCACTACACCAAGGCTCACACTCCCTCTCTTTCTTTCTCTCTTACTCTCTCTTGCTCGATGGTTGTCGGAGGACCTCACGCCGGAGCTCCCCTCTTCCTCTTCTCTCTTCTCCTTCTTCTCTTTTCTGGCAACTTCATCGTGGCTCCCTCCATTGGTGTGTATGCCTTTGTGTCTCTCTGTGTGTGTCTTGTTCGTCGGAGGAGAAGGGTTTTTATACCCCCAACGGCAGGAGCGTTCGAGCACGAACGGCGGTGGCGGGATGTGACCGGAATTTAATGGGGATTTGACTTCCCCGTCTTCGGTGGCAGGAGGTAGGTAGTGTGTCTTCCTCCCTGGGCGAAACCTCAGCGAGCCCACTGCGCGCCAAGGATCTTTAGGGCGTGGATGTTAGATTTCGTCTACCGGATGCACCGGGCGAGGGCATAGCGTGCCGCTGAAGAGTCAGAACACTACACCGTTGGAAGACACAACGAGTGTGCCGCTGGAAAGCTGCCAGAGCATGCCGTTGAAGGGCCCTGGAGGAAGCGTGCCATTGGAAGCTGCCAAGGTGTGCCGCTAGGAGCACTGGACGGGTGTGCCACTGAAGGGGCCACCGTAGTGTGCCGTGGGGGGGGGGGGCTGGAGGGTGTGCCGCTGAAGGGGCCACCATAGTGTGCTGTTGGGGGGGGGGGGGCTGGAGGGTGTGCCGCTGAAGGGGCCACCACGGTGTGCCGCTGGGGGCACTGGTGGGTGTGCCGCTGAAGGGGCCACCATGGTGTGCCGCTGGGGGTGCCGGACAGGTGTGCCGCTGAAGGGGCACAGGGTGTGCCGCTGAAGGCGTGCTGGCCAAGTGTGTCGGCGAAAGGGGGCACGGGGTGTGCCTCTGGAGCGCGTTGGCCAAGTGTGCCGGTGAAGGGGTAGGAAGACGTGCTGCCGGGGCATGTTGAAGCCCGCTACGAGCACGAGTTGCGGTCCATTTGATTTTCTTCGGGGCCCACGGACTGTGAGCTTCCTGGGGGTTGGTTTCTCTTTGCTGTCGTGACTTCGGAGACGGCTTCACGGTAGTGTGGATATTCGGAGAGTTTGGATGACCAGGCTCTCCAAGGGTTTCTTTGCTTGATGTTGCTGTTAATGTGGGACCGAGCAGGACGTAGGGGCGCGTAATTTTGCACGTCCACAAATGCCCCCCACCCACGGGTAACGCAGGCGAAGGATGAGCCGAGCGGTGCTCGTGGGTGTACTTGTTCTTCAGAGTTGTATTTGAGACCTTGACATCCGAAGAAGACGACGACCTCGGCCTGTGCTTGTTATCCGTAATTGCGTAATCGTATGCTAACGCCCGTCGGCACATGAGAGCGTGCGGACCGAACGTTACCATGCATGCATTTATGGTAGTGTGTTGTTTATGTGTACGGGTACATATTACGCTCTACGCATATATATATATATATATATTACTTTATTTCATTTTATTTTCTTTTTTTCTCTCTCTTTTTTTCTTTCTTCTTTCCTTTTCTTCTTTTTTTTGTTTCTTTTTTTGTCTCTTCTTTTTTTGTCTCTCCTTTTTTAATTTCCATTCCTTTTTTTATTCTCTTTCTCTCTCTCTTTTTTTTCTTCTCTTTTTTCTCTCTCTTTCTACTTGCTATATAAAAGGGGCGGGGGTGGCACACCGAGCCACCCCGCCTTCGTTCGGTTTCAAAAAACCCCTCCCCAGAGTCTCTTCATCTTCCTTTCTCCTTCGCCCGTCAACGAGTGCCACCGCCGCCATCGCCATCTCTGCCGCCGGGGAGGAGCCCCCCCTTTTCTCTCTTTTCCTCTTCCTTTCCTCGTCTTCCCCTTCCGTCCTCTCTCCCCCTCTTCTTCTCTTCCTCTTCTTCCTTCTTCTTCTCTTTTCTACGCATTTTCCCTCCCGTTGTCCTTCCTCCTCTTTCTTTCGCTCAGGGGCGGCGGAGCCCTAGGCTCTGTTCTCTCCTCTTTCCCCTTCCTTTCTTATTCCTCTTCCCTTTTCTTCCTTTCTTCTTCTCCTGGTGTGGCGGGGTGGTGGTAAGCACCGGAGGCGCTGCCGTGGGAAGGCGCCGAAGTATGCCGGAGATGTGGGGCACAAGGTGTGCCGGGTGAGGACTCCCTCCGTGGGGTGTACCGGGTGACAGGCGGGGCCAGTGTGCCGGGGGGGGGGGGGGGAAATAGCCACGGGGCGTGTCGGGTAGAGGAGGTAGCGAGTGTGCCGGGGAAAGAGCGGCCGGGGGTGTGACGGAATAGAGCTCCCAGGGTGTGCCGGGGAAGGCACCCAGGGGAGTGTACCGGGTAGCCATCCGGACCAGTGTGCTGGGGAAGGCTCCAGGGGGCGTACTGGGCTAGTGGAGACTTCTTCAACCAGAGGAACTTCCGGTGTGGCGCTTGGGGCACACCGTGACTTTGTTGGGGCCGTCACTCCTTGTGGACACATACCCGTGTTTTCCCTTTACGCCTCTGGCCTAGGGGAAACTCTACCAAAATTTCGTCAGAAATTATCGACGTCTTGTTCATTTCAGTTGTAGTAGAGCCCCTTTATGACTTTCTTTTCTCCCCTTCTCTTTTGGCTTGTTCTGATTTTGGGTTTCTTGCATCTTGCAGATAAATGGCTGCTTCCAGTGGCTCTTCTACCTCTGCTGTTGCCGGTGTTGAGTCTACTCCTCTGCCCATGGTGTCGACTGTCACGTGGCTCATTGTCGAAGACTTGGACCAGGAGCATGCTGAGATAGCTGCATTGGCCGAGTCGTCTGGTTCTGATACCGAGACTATGGACTTCCGCAGGCTTGCCCGGGCTGAAAGTGGGCTTTCATTTGATGGGCCGCAGGGGATTACAGGAAGGACTACCCAAAGGATAGGCACCTCATCCGCTTTCTGAAGCATTTTCGTTCCCGGGAGGGACGGGACCTCCAAGCTGTGAGGGACGCCAAGCGGGCCATCCTGCTGTCCCGAGACAGTTTACTATACAGCGTCCCACAGAGCAATCCAATGAACCTGGTGGGAGAGGCTCGGGAATGGAAACCCGTGATGTGGATTGAAGCAGTGCTGCCGACAGAAGACAAATTAGTCCGAGCCCCTCAGTTCACCCCGGCTCGGTGGGATATGGCTGCCGGGCGGGTCCAGGGGGAGCAACCCCGCTTTGGTTTTTTCTTGGCCCCGCTAAAGTGGGGGTATAGAGAAGAGCCATTTCTACTGGACTGCCTGGCCGTCCGTTTCAAACACGAGCTGGCTTTGGGTTTGTTTGCAGAGTTGAAGTGTTGGGGAGAATGTTGTGCTAAAGTTGGGCATCTGTGGAACGTGAGTGTCTCTATTGTTTTGATGATGTCCAACTATGACTCAACTAATGATTGGTTCTATTGTTTTGATGTGATGTCCAACTATGACTCAACTAATGATTGGTTCTATTGTTTTGATGTGATTCCAACTATGACTCAACTATGACTCATTTCTAGTGTTTTGATGATGTATGTCTTTAGAGTCATTTTGCTATTCATTATGCATTTGCTATGCATTTGATAAAATCCATTTGCATATAATTCAGGTCATTATATTGCCAATTCAACATATCAAGAATGGCTTGCAATGCTTAACCAATTGGCCGCACAGAAATCAAGATAGATCCAAAGGCGCCAAGATCACTCAAGATGCAAAGTGGAAACTCATGATGCCAAGTGCACTTGCAGATCAAGAATGGCTTGCAACACACAAATCAAGATCGATTCAAAGGAGCAAGCCATCCCAGGAGGATGATTAAAAGTCACTCATGATGCCAAGTGCATGATGCCAAGTACACTTTGATTGGAGTGGAAATATCTACTGTGCAAGCTCAACAGAATGCAACCAAAGAATGGAATGGAGGTGACGAAATGAAAATAAAATGAACACGTCTAAGCAAGGCCAAGCAAGGAAGAAAAGGCTCTAGCTAAGCAAGGCCAAGCAAGAAAGAAAAGGCCCAAGCAATGAAGCAAAGTTTCTACAAAGGACCGAGCATTCATCCAAGATGATCAAGGTTCAAATCCATGGTTCAACATGTTCTAAACACAAAGAAATATAGCCAAGAGAATCCAAGGCCAGAAACACAATTGATACTTTTTGGTCTATCAAGGGAGATGCCACGGACATGAACGGGTTGCAAGAGAAGTCAAGCGACGGAGCTAAGGAGGTTCATGGACCGACCCAGGCAAGAATGGGCTCTGCCCAGCTGGCGGTCGACCGCCAGCACAGGGGCGGTCGACCGCCCCAGCCAGGGATCCCCCGACTGTAGAGCTGTCAGCTGCAGGTCGACCGCCAACCAGTAGCGGTCGACCGCTAGTCCCAGGGATTGCCCGTTTACAGATTTCTCAGTAGCGGTCGACCGCCAGGAGCTGCAGGTCGACCGCCAGCCCCGAGCCAACCATGTTTGACTTCGAATTCCACCTCGTGGGCTGCCTAATTCTCATGATTTCTTTAATCCCAAATAACCCCAAAGTCTCCCAATCACCCACAAATTGTGGATCTGGTCTAGGGCTTCTCCAAGGACCATTCAAGGTCTATAAAACCAACACATTGGTGGAGGCATACCCTAATGCTTCATTTGGGATTAAGGGTGGCTGCAAGAGGGGTTTTAAAGAGAGAGGAGACGAAGTACTGTTCATATGAACAGTAGTTCGTGAATGAGTTCTTCATCCACTCAAGAGTTTCAAGTAAAGATCTGAAGCAATCCTGAAGCAATCACCTTCTACTCTTCAATCAACTTCCAAGAAGGAGAAGAAGCAAAGCTTTCAAGGCGATCCAAGAAGCTCATTTCTCAAAGTGATTTTCTTCATCCTTTCAAGTTCATCCAAGGTGATTTTTGAAGCAATCAATCTCCTACAAGCTAATGAAGAAACATGATTCAAGGTAGAATCAATTACTCTCTTCATCCACTTCAAGAAGATACAAAGAGGAGATTGAAGAAAGAGTTACTGTTCATGTGAACAGTACTCCGTGAAGAACATCTTCATCCAATCCAAGGTATTCAAGCTCATATCAAAGCGATCATGTTCCAAGATCTGTGAAGAAGGAAGCAAGGATCAAGGTAGCATCTATTCACTTCTTCATCCATTCAAAGAGATCAAAGAGAGAAGATCAAGAGAGGAGATTGGAAGAACAGTTACTGTTCATATGAACAGTACTCTGTGAAGAACAATCATCCATTCAAGGGTGATTACAAGAAGATTGATTTGCAAGAAGAAGAGATCCCTATTGCTGATCAACAAAGCATATCGATACAAGGGCCAATTCCTTCTTACTTAATCTCTTGTTTTAGTTCCTTCACATTTGTTTTACTTTCAATATTGTTTAACATTGAAGTTGTGATTCGTCCCTACAGGTGGTTAGTAGGAAGGCAATTGGGGGGTGTTCCAATTTGCGGTTGACGTCTCTACCAGGTGGTTAGTAGGAAGGCAATCGGGAGTTCTCCGATCTGCGGTGTAGCCGTCCCTGCCGGCTTTGTGTGTAGGAAGACAGAAAGATGGTTTTCTCTATTCTGTGGTTTGGGGCGTGTCCCCAGGTCAAGCTGTGAGTCAGCAAGGAAGCCTCACCGGGTTTTGGTGAGGGGTGGACGTAGGTTGCGGGGTTGCAACCGAACCACCTTAAAATCCATTGTGTTCATGGTTTGTTTGTGTGATTGCTTGTGCTAGATGCATGCTTAGGTTTAATATTCACATTACTTATTCATCTTGCTAAGCAACTCATTGTGTTCTTCGTTAAACTAGTTTTTATTCCGCTGCGATTCTTGCTGTCTAGCTTTATAGAGGGTTGAATTACGAAAAGAGGTGCAGATCTATTCACCCCCCCTCTAGATCAGTCAGCCACTACCCAACAAGTGGTATCACAGTACACAACAAGTGGTATCAGAGCCTAGCTCTGCTATTTTCAGATCCTACGATCTGCAGGGAAAGATCCAGGTTCATTGTGATTTAAATGGCTTCTTGTGCTACACGTGCTTCGATGGTTTCTCTGCCCATTTATGATGGTTCAGATTTTTCTACAAGGCTAGGGAGATTGTTCATCTATGTTAGCTCAATAGATCCACAATTGTGGAATCTTATATACAATGGTCCTCATGAGCTGCCATCAAATTCAATTGATTGGTCAGCCGAACATGAGACCAAACACAATGATAATCTTGCTGCATATAACTTAATTATAGCTACAATTGATATTAGACTAACTCACATTGTATCTTCCTGCAGCACAGTCAAGCAAGTACTGGACAAGTTGGTAAAAATCTATGAAGGAAAAGAACAAGAACAAGAATGCTTCATGGCCGACCGTGCAGAAGAGTCAAGCAAACCATCCTCATCAAAGGTAAATTCTGATTCCGAGGAATTCACTTTTGAAGAACTTATGGAATCCTATGATGAGTTGTTTACACAATACAAAAAGGCAATATCAGAAAATAAAAAGTTGAAAAAGGATCTCAAGAAAAATAACCAACATGAAAGCTTGATTTGTAAAAAGTGTTCTGCGTTTGAAGAGCTCTCTTTTGATCTAGACACACATAAACAAAGCATTGCATGTCTAAGAGATGAAAATGAAAATCTTCATGATGAAATCACTAGGTTGGAAGAAATTGTAATAAAACTTCAAAATCAACCTAAGGCAATCTCTAATGATCAAACTATGGCCGATGGGCTTATTCATGATGAGAGGTTGATTGAAGAAAATAAAAATTCTGTTTCATGCTCTGCTAATTTTGCATGTGAAAAATGTTCATTCTTGAGAAACATAAATGCTGGTCTCCATGATGATCTTGAATGGCAACAAAATTTGATTGATTCTCTAAAGGAAGAGTATAAAGAGTTGTTGGAAAAGAAAATTGAATGTGAAAAAGTTGAAGAAGAATTACATGAAAAATTGGCTGCACATGAAAAAGGTAAATCTATCATTGATGATCACTCCGAAACATTGCATGCTTTAGAACAGCAAAGTCAAAATCTTAAAGCTATAAATGCCATGCTCAATGAGCAATTGGCAGCATGTGAAGAGGGTCTTAATGAGTCTAAACAGCATATTTCTTCACTTGAAAATGAAATTCAAGGTTTGAATGATTTCCTATCAATGTTTGCCCAAATCCAAGATTTTGGCTCACCGGAAGCCACCACTTCATGTGGTCACCAAAAAGGGCATACTGCTCGAAAGAAAAGTAAAATTCAGCATTCTCATCCAAACATGCACCATAACATGTTCAATGCTAAATATCATGTTTTCCACAAAAAGAATGTCCATTGTTATTATTATGGTAGACATGGTCACACTGTGCATGATTGTTTTATCTTGAGAAATGATGAGCTTAGAGCAGGACAGCAAGTGAAAGAACAAGGAAAGAAAGAAAGACACCACCCTCATACCATGAAAGGTAAGAATCATGCTTGTCCACAAAAGTATAGTCCACATGCACATGCACATGAACATAAAAAGGATAATCAATCTTTTGTGCGTTGTTTCTACTGTGGTAAAAATGGGCATGAGATGTATGGTTGCCATACAATAAGGGAAGATGATTTGATTGCCTTGAAAAAGATGAGTCAAGATGCTAAACCTATTGCTAACCCACAAGGACCCAAGCAAGCTTGGGTACCTAAAAATTCCAAATAAGAATTTTGGGTGCAGGATGCCTTGCAGCTGAAAAAATGAATGGTCAGGTAAATAAAAGCTCAAGGCACATGTATGTACATAAACTTTTTAATTTCAATCATCTTGCATGTTTAGTCCTAACATGTAGATAGTGCATCATATGTCTGCCAAATGTCATTAAATTCTGCAAATTGAATTGCTCTTTGAAATACTTTACCCCCATGGTGTGAGATGAACTTTTGAGTTAGATTTCTTGCTCATACCATGCTGGACCACAACTGCTTAGTTCATGAAATACTTATTTTGCTGATGTTGTTGATATGATGATGAGTTGTTTAATTCTTGCTACCAACCATGTGAAATTCCTAGATTTTGGTTTTGATGGTGTATACCATGGTTGCAATTTTCAACTCATTAATTCACGATTAGCATTGTTCAAAGGGGAGTCTAGCAATTGGCATCATCATGTTGCATTCAGTTCAAAATAACTTGTGAATGATTTATGTTTGCATCATCTTGTGATCTTATATACTTTAATGCAAATCATGTTTAGAAAAACAAAACAAAACAAAAAAAAAAAATTTGTGCAATCATCCATGCAGCATCTGCATTGCATTGTGTATTTATATAGTTCATAGGCTGCACATTTAATAGCAAACCCTTGCATAGATCTAGGGGGAGTCAACATCAAAACTCTGTTTGCATCATTCTACACATTGTTGACATCCTTGCATAGAATGCATAACCTCAGGGGGAGTGTTCCTTCATTCATTCCTGTTTATCATTCATGCAACACTCTCTCTCATTCATACCAACCAACTGCATTTTATTGATACACTAAATCAGATTGCTAAACCTCAGGCTAATGGAAATTGAAATAATGATCTTCTTCAATTTGATTGTGTGTTTTTGCAAATTGGTTTCCATGCATTGTTCATCTGTAAAAATGTCATTTGCATATGGTGTAGCATTGCATGTGGTTGCATAATAAAACTGAATTGCTTGCTTGAGAATGATTTAAACTTGCATTGCACCCGGTATATAAAAAGGTGTCGCCCGACCGTTAGGTTACGCCTATCGGAGAGGTGATTCACTTGCGTGAGGGGATCCTTGGATTCTGTAACTCCGCCGAGTACCGGATAGGTCTAGGTGCATCATATTGCATAGTCCGTGCTTGTCTAGATGCACTCACCATGCGTGAAAATTCTCCTTCGCTATGTACCATGTGTCATTCTTGCATATAGGCCATATCGTTAGGGGGAGTTGTCTCCTTGACGCATTCATGCACATGCTACATACCATGAGTCGGGTCATAGCATTCATGCATATTTCTTTTTACCCATCTCATGAGTGATCTAGCTATTCCATGCACATCCTAAGGGGGAGTCTTGCAATCTGAACATTCTTGGGTAATTATCTGATAATGGTGTAAGAGCTTTCTATTATATGCACTGATGATTGTCCATCAAATAACAATGGTTCAGATTTAATGATTTCTTTGAAATTCTGATAAATATGTTTTTGAAATCATCTATGTCACGTAGTCTTTAATAGACTTTAACTAGAGGTTGCATGTTGTGACTTGAATGATCTTTCTGAAATATAAAAATTCAAATGTCTTAGTCAAGTTGGTTGAGTTGCTACAGTCTCATATTATTTTTAAACAACTTGACATATTGGAATTCATAAAAGGAAAAACTTTAGACAAAGCAATGACATTAGGTCACTGAGAAACATGTCTTCTCATCAAGGAAATGAGGATAGATATGTCATGAAGTGCCTTGGTTATCTTTGTTATCTATAGCTTAGACTCAAGGCAGAGCAATGGCTACATTGCTGAGAAATATATCTCCTCATCAAAGATATGAGATTGGGTATGTCATGAGGTGATTCAGCTATCTCTGTTCAAATCTGAAGCATAACAGTCAGTCTTACCAAATACCTAGGAATACTGGCGCCTAAACAGCGTGTATTCTTACGGCTAGGCGGTATGCACTAGACTCGCTTGCTCGTAAAATATGGGTCTAATGATATGAATTTCATTGAAAAGGATATATGGGAAAAAGTGCTGCAACATAGAATTCATTATAATTGTCATGGTTGTTTAACCTCAATACAAGTTGTGCTTTTCCCGATGATGATTATGAATATGGCTGTGTAAGACAATGGAGGATTACCATTGCTAGAGCATGCACTTTTGGTTCACTTCTATTAAACCATGGATATAGCTATTTTTCAAACTCTCTTGTTAATTCAAAATTCATTAGCTTTGAACCATACATATTCATCACGGCATGTTTCTAGTTGCTTATAATGGTTTGCTCTATACTTCTCTTTCCCTCAGCTTCCTACATAATTTGTTCATTCATTTAGATAGGAGGAGAAAGTTTGCATTCATTTCTATAGGGGGAGAAGGCTTGGTGACTTGGTGAGTCATTCATCATATAAGGGAAGAATGTTTGCATATATTCTTGTCCCCAATTTTGACCTATCTCTCCTTTTTGCTATTGTCAAAGGGGGAGATGGCTTGGTAAGTCATTCATTTCGATAGGGGGAGAATGTCTGATAGGGGGAGAATGTTTCTTGTATGTGTTTGCATATGTGATTTGGTGAGCGTCATATATAGGGGGAGAAGACCATGTCATCTTGTGAGCATTTCATTGTCAAATGGATAGCATGTTTTCATGATTCATGTCATAGCATAACATATTCATATGTCATTGCATAGCATGTGTAAAGCATGTTTTCATAATTCATTACAAAGTATGTGTTGAAACTTCAAAATTCATTGACATTGCATAGCATGGTTTCATTCATTTTAGAGCATATCACACATTGCACTCTTTGCATTCACATGCTCTACTTCATCTATGCATATCTGTGTTCACTCATGCATACATATTGGGTGAAATCACTTTGTGCTCATGCATACATATTTGCATTCTCATGTTTTGATCATCCTTGCATTGCACATATGGCTTGCATCTTGCCTTCCCATGCATTGCATAGAAAATCTTGAAAACCATAAAAAGCTAAAATCTTGAAAACCTCTAAAAATTAAAAAATCTGAAATCAAAATTGCTTTCTGGCTGTCTTATCTATCTCTTCTGTTGGACCATGTTGGCATACTTCATCTCATTCATTGGTCTCACAAATGCAAAAAGGGAAAAAATTTGATTCCTTCTTGCTGATCCCTTCTTGCTGATGGCAAAGGGGGAGAAGATTTGATGAGCCATTTCAAAGCCATTTCAAAGATTTTGGTATTCTTTGTGTGGAGTCGATCATTTCAAAGATTTTGGTATTCTTTGTGTGGAGTCGATTTGGTTGAGCCATATGAATGTTTTTAATCTTTGTGTGGAGTCGATTTGGTAGAGCCATATGAATGTTTTTAATGAGCCATAGTGTTCTTGAATGTTCTTGAATCTTTTTATGACTCATAGTTGCCATCATCAAAAAGGGGGAGAATGTTGTTCTAAAGTTGGGCATGTGTGGAACGTGAGTGTTTCTATTATTTTGATGATGTCCAACTATGACTCAACTAATGATTGGTTCTATTGTTTTGATGTGATGTCCAACTATGACTCAACTAATGATTGGTTCTATTATTTTGATGTGATTCCAACTATGACTCAACTATGACTCATTTCTAGTGTTTTGATGATGTATGTCTTTAGAGTCATTTTGCTATTCATTATGCATTTGCTATGCATTTGATAAAATCCATTTGCATATAATTCAGGTCATTATATTGCCAATTCAACATATCAAGAATGGCTTGCAACGCTTAACCAATTGGCCGCACAGAAATCAAGATAGATCCAAAGGCGCCAAGATCATTCAAGATGCACAGTGGAAACTCATGATGCCAAGTGCACTTGCAGATCAAGAATGGCTTGCAACACACAAATCAAGATCGATCCAAAGGAGCAAGCCATCCCTGGAGGACGATCAAAAGTCACTCATGATGCCAAGTGCATGATGCCAAGTACACTTTGATTGGAGTGGAAATATCTACTGTGCAAGCTCAACAGAATGCAACCAAAGAATGGAATGGAGGTGGCGAAATGAAAATAAAATGAACACGTCTAAGCAAGGCCAAGCAAGGAAGAAAAGGCTCTAGCTAAGCAAGGCCAAGCAAGAAAGAAAAGGCCCAAGCAATGAAGCAAAGTTTCTACAAAGGACCGAGCATTCATCCAAGATGATCAAGGTTCAAATCCATGGTTCAACATGTTCTAAACACAAAGAAATATAGCCAAGAGAATCCAAGGCCAGAAACACAATTGATACCTTTTGGTCTATCAAGGGAGATGCCACGGACATGAACGGGTTGCAAGAGAAGTCAAGCGACGGAGCTAAGGAGGTTCATGGACCGACCCAGGCAAGAATGGGCTCTGCCCAGCTGGCGGTCGACTGCCAGCACAGGGGCAGTCGACCGCCCCAGCCAGGGATCCCCCGACTGTAGAGCTGTCAGCTGCAGGTCGACCGCCAGCCAGTAGCGGTCGACAGCTAGTCCCAGGGATTGCCCGTTTGTAGATTTGTCAGTAGCGGTCGACCGCCAGGAGCTGCAGGTCGACCGCCAGCCCCGAGCCAACCATGTTTGACTTCGAATTCCACCTCGTGGGCTACCTAATTCTCATGATTTCTTTAATCCCAAAGAACCCCAAAGTCTCCCAATCACCCACAAATTGTGGATCTGGTCTAGGGCTTCTCCAAGGACCATTCAAGGTCTATAAAACCAACACATTGGTGGAGGCATACCCTAATGCTTCATTTGGGATTAAGGGTGGCTGCAAGAGGGGTTTTCAAGAGAGAGGAGACGAAGTACTGTTCATATGAACAGTAGTTCGTGAATGAGTTCTTCATCCACTCAAGAGTTTCAAGTAAAGATCTGAAGCAATCCTGAAGCAATCACCTTCTACTCTTCAATCAACTTCCAAGAAGGAGAAGAAGCAAAGCTTTCAAGGCGATCCAAGAAGCTCATTTCTCAAAGTGATTTTCTTCATCCTTTCAAGTTCATCCAAGGTGATTTTTGAAGCAATCAATCTCCTACAAGCTAATGAAGAAACAAGATTCATGGTAGAATCAATTACTCTCTTCATCCACTTCAAGAAGATACAAAGAGGAGATTGAAGAAAGAGTTATTGTTCACGTGAATAGTACTCCGTGAAGAACATCTTCATCCAATCCAAGGTATTCAAGCTCATATCAAAGCGATCATCTTCCAAGATCTGTGAAGAAGGAAGCAAGGATCAAGGTAGCATCTATTCACTTCTTCATCCATTCAAAGAGATCAAAGAGAGAAGATCAAGAGAGGAGATTGGAAGAACAGTTACTGTTCATATGAACAGTACTCTGTGAAGAACAATCATCCATTCAAGGGTGATTACAAGAAGATTGATTTGCAAGAAGAAGAGATCCCTATTGCTGATCAACAAAGCATATCGATACAAGGGCCAATTCCTTCTTACTCAATCTCTTGTTTTAGTTCCTTCACATTTGTTTTACTTTCAATATTTTTAAACATTGAAGTTGTGATTCGTCCCTACCGGTGGTTAGTAGGAAGGCAATTGGGGGGTGTTCCAATTTGCGGTTGACGTCCCTACCAGGTGGTTAGTAGGAAGGCAATCGGGAGTTCTCAGATCTGCGGTGTAGCCGTCCCTGCCGGCTTTGTGTGTAGGAAGACAGAAAGAGGGTTTTCTCTATTCTGTGGTTTGGGGCGTGTCCCCAGGTCAAGCTGTGAGTCAGCAAGGAAGCCTCACCGGATTTTGGTGAGGGGTGGACGTAGGTTGCGGGGTTGCAACCGAACCACCTTAAAATCCATTGTGTTCATGGTTTGTTTGTGTGATTGCTTGTGCTAGATGCATGCTTAGGTTTAATATCCACATTACTTATTCATCTTGCTAAGCAACTCATTGTGTTCTTCGTTAAACTAGTTTTTATTCCGCTGCGATTCTTGCTGTCTAGCTTTATAGAGGGTTGAATTGCGAAAAGAGGTGCAGATCTATTCACCCCCCCTCTAGATCAGTCAGCCACTACCCAACAAGTGGTATCACAGTACACAACATGCAGCTCCAGGACGCACACACCTTCCGGGAGGGAGCGGTGGAGTTTACGGAGCACGTATTGTTCAACTACGCTTCGATACTGATCCGGGCCGGCATCTACCACAGCATCTATGCCTCTCGGTATAGCTACCCCATCTCGAAGGGCCTTTGCTGTGGGATGATTGAAGTCTTCAGTGCGGAGACTAACACTTTCTACACGGTAGAAGGTAAGACTTCAGTGGATTTGTGGAGCCTCAGTCAGCTGGGCGGCTTACCCATTGACGGGGAGCCCTCTGAAGAAGTATGCCTCCCCATTCTCATCAAGGACAAAACCAATGGGGATGGCTTCTATTCTCTTAGATATTCCTGTCGGTACCTTATGAAGGCATACCGGGAGTTATATCAGCTGGCACTTGGTGGGAAGCAGCCTCCCTGCGGAGAAAGGAATAGGGTCCGCATGACCCTGTGGCTGTAATATTTTTATGACGGGCTGAAGCAGTATGAAGACTTCCCGTGTATCGACATCGCCGTCGCCCACAAGAAGCATAGCATGGCCAAGACTAACGTGAAGATCCCCTCTAGAGAATGCCGGAGCGGTGCTAATCCGGAAGGGGTTGATCCGCTGACACACTGCGTGGCCTATCTGACGTACTGGCTGTGCTCTTTTGCCATGCCATACGGAGATGAGACAGTATTCCGACCGGACGCGATCTACCCAGCCTGCCAGATGGCCTGGGGGATTAAATTATCTTTGTCCTCGGGGACTCTTTGTCTGATCTACAAGGCGCTCGGGGACGTGAGCGTTCATCAATTCTCGAGGCAAGCTTGGTATGTCTGCCCACTGCACTTCTTCAACGCGTGGGTCTGCTCATTGTTCCCTGAGTTTGCTCCGCGCACCCTCCGGGGCTAGGGACTGGTTCCACGAATGCTGGAATTCACAAGTGCAGAACCAGGAATGACCTCCCGACTATTGTACAATATTCGAGGCCGGTTGACGATGGTTCCTCAGGACGCCGCAAGCACCATTCACTTCTGGACGCTGGCCGCCCATTCGAGTCCCCTGGTAAACAATAAGAGGGAGTGCAAAGATGACCAGGTGGAGAAGTATATTCATCCACTCAGCCAGCAGACCATCGTCCGTCCGTTGATAGAGCCGGAGCTCAGAGACTGGGCGTTGTCCATCCGCCCGAGTGTGTTGGCTTTTAGGAAGGGGGACACTCTGCTGCTGGAGCCATACTACCCCTTTCGCTTTGGGCGGAACTTTAGATATGACAAGCATATTCCAGTATACAATGCACAATTCGTGTAATGTCCCGGATTTTTTTTGGATTATTTTAGTGGGCCTCAGAGTGTATGTTGTGCTTTACATGTGTTTTTCCCTGATGTGCCTTCGGAACTCTGTGCAGGGTGAACCGTGACGTTCTCTGACTCTGGGACTGTACCACTGCGTTGTGCTCCTCCCGAGGATCGCGGAGATAATTTTTCGTAATTTTTTGAATTTCTAGAATTTTTGGATTTTTTCTATATATATTAACCATTTTCTCTCTCCCCCTCTCATTCTCTCTTTCTCACTCTCTCTCATCTCTTTCTCTCCCCCTCTCCCCGGGCGGCCGACGGTGGCAGAGGAGGGCGAGGCGGCGATGGCGGCAGGTGAGGAACTGGGAACGGGTCGAGGATCGAGGGTCGGTGGCGCGTGGAAGCTCGGCTGCGGGTTCGTGGAGCGACGAGGGTTTCACGGCATTTTCTTCGTGGATCGGTGAGCTCGGGGCGCAAAATCTTCGGTGGAGGTAGGGAGATGGACCCCCAGCTCGTGCTCTTCCTTTCCCGCGCGTTTCATAGGCCGTGGTGAGCCGAGCGGGCTAATCGGGGTGATTTGGGGAAAAACTCCATGTTTTGGGGTTGTGAGCCGATCTATCGTTTCATTGCGTTTTTGGCCGATCCGAGGCCGTAGATGCATGCTAGGGGTTATTTGGGGGCTTCCCCCTTGTTTTTCCCCTCTCCCGTGGAGGTATGGGGGCGTGGGACGTTTTTCGGGTCGTTTCCCACCGTTTCACGCTCGGACGGGTGTGACGATCCTTCCAGTGACCGTCACAGCCTGTGACGCCCCAGGGTGGGTGCGTCACAGGGCCCGTTAGCCTTTTGGTGGTCTGTGTGTGTGACGGTCCCATGATAGACCGCCACGGCGCTGTGACGTGCCTGGGTTGGACCGTCAGGGACGATCTGACCGTTGGCTTTCGTTCGTTGGTTTTGACCGTTCGGGGTCAAGGCCTGTGACGCACCAAGGCTGGCGTGTCACAGCCTTGTAACGCCCCTGTGTGGGTGCGTCAGAGCGAACGCGTACCCACCTTGTAACGCACCAGAGTTGGTCCGTTACAGCCTGTGATGCACCGAGCGGGATGCGTCACAGTTGGTTTCATCTTGTCTTGTGACGCATCAGGGCTGGCGCGTTACAGGCTGTAACGCACCAGGGCTGGTGCGTCAGAGACTGTGACGCACCGGGTTAGGCGCGTCACACCCAACTTTGCACCGAGCGTCTGACGGCCCTTTGTTGGTGCGTCAGAATGGTTGTGACGGTCGAGGCTTGGACCGTTACAGACCGTGACGGCCCAAGGTTAGACAGTCAGGCTCTGTGCGATGTCGAGATGAGTTTTCATGTTCTTCGCGATTGTTTCGCGTTGTGTCGGTCCCTAGCCGACCCGGTCGTGACCCAGTGGTCGACTTGCGGTCTTGTGAGTGCCCCAGACACCCGTGAGATTCTGTGTCCGTGTTTTGAGGGTGTCGGGAGGACCGTGTTACCTCGTTTAGTGTGCCCATGGGTTTGAGAGTCCGGGTGACTTCTCATGTGTCGGGCTTTCGTGTTACACTAGACTGAGTCACCGTGTGTCGGTGGGGGTGCGGTGGGGTCTCTCCCGCATGCCGTGAGTTTTCCAGGAAGATGATTCCTGAGTGGGCCATGTGTTTGGCCATGGACTGTGAGTCCAGTTATCGGCGTGGCAGCTTGTGCGTTGCCCTGGGAATCATGCTTATGTCCTTTCCACGTAGGCCACACGTATGGCTTTGGACTGCGAGTCCAGTTGCCCAGCCTAGGGCTGGAGGGTTCCCGCCTTTCCCTGAGAGTGGGATTTGGTTTGGCGACCTGTGAGCTACCTTGGGAACCCTATTTCCGCATTTCTGCGTGGCTGGGCATGCGGCCCGTGGACTGTGAGTCCCGTTTCTTCTCCGACTGTGGTCACCGTGCGACGGTGCCGGTACGTGGGATGGTCCCCGTACTTCGTCAGGTTCGGACGTTGTTTTCCGTTGACTTGAGTGTCTACTCCTTGACCCTCCACTAGTTGTAGCCTGCCTGCACGCGAGTGGACCCACCAGGGAGTGGTGGAGAGGCTACCCTGAGGACGGTTTTTAGGCTAGTTTTCGTAGGGCCCCCTGCCTTTGCCACCAGAGTCCGGTGGGGGGGAAAACCAGCTAGAGGACCCGACCACACGTGGTTGGGGGCGGTTGGACCCACGTCGACGGGCGTGACCCCAGCTAGTCACTTGTTTGTGGTTACTTGTACGGTGTCTCAGTTCCCGCTGGGCCAGAGGGAGACACATGAAGTACGGACTAAGACGTCAGTCGACGCATTCGGCCTTGCTTCTAGTGGGAGGTACTTCTATCGAGTCGGGAGTGACAGACTGTCAGTTTCCGTGACTTTGACCTTCGGGTTTTCGGTCGTGTCGACCGTTGAGTTTTCAGTTGTTTCGCCGTGGCACGTGTGTTGGTTTTCGCACCGTGAGACTAGTACTAGTGTGATGTGACACCACTCCTTGGACCTAGATTTGCAAGCAATCGGACCGAACAGCGATCTCTCACAAGCGGTTCACCCGTGTCGCGCACACCCGGTTCCGTAGGTGGACCGGCGATGGTGGTGAGGTTCCGAGGTTTGACCTAGAGGTTCCAAGGATATGGCCAGCTAGGGATGGACCCCAATGGGCCAGGGATGCCCAATTTCAAGGGCGGCCGGCACGCCGAGGGCGTGGGATGTAATGACACTCTCACAACTCACCCGCGGTGGCACTCGATTAGACGGAATGTTGGGACGAGCACTCTCTCACTGTCGACGGCGCAACTAGAGATAATACTAAGCTAAGCAATAGTGAAACCAGAAGAGGATGGGGGCTCAAAGCTCACCTGATCGGTGTGAAGACACCGATCCCGGTCGGAGACGAGGGCGAGCGGGGAAGCGTGGGCTACCAGCACGCCGCACTGATGACGCTTCAGCCGAAGACCTGCTAGTACAAAACTACGCCCCACGCAGGAGGGT
The DNA here is from genome assembly GCA_022559845.1 of Amorphophallus konjac. Taxonomy (NCBI): domain Eukaryota; kingdom Viridiplantae; phylum Streptophyta; class Magnoliopsida; order Alismatales; family Araceae; genus Amorphophallus; species Amorphophallus konjac. The sequence goes on along the minus strand of JAHNEJ010001528.1, from coordinate 73,476 downwards.
GGATCTCGGGGTGGGGGAATGGGCTTACACCAAACACTACCTCCACACAGGGAGGGGCGCTAAGCCGGCCAGGCGGGGAGGGGAGGTTAACTAAGCTAGCGCCGAACGATCTGCCCGTTCTGGAGTAACCAGATAGGAAGTCGAAGTAGATGATGCCACACACTCCACCAAACTCAGAATTCGACGAAACTAGTGCTGAAACGTCGCTGACAGACCCAAGAATGCCTATGAATTTTTTTGGGTGGTCCCGACATTGTCATCGGCTGGGGAGAGCTCTGGAACGGGATCCCGGCTCTCTGGTTTGGACTAGTCCCAGGGTGCAGCAGCAGGTGGAAGTAGTCACCACGCCCGCTCCCGATGTCGAAACGCAGCGGGACCAAGACGAGTATGACCGTGGACGAGTCTTCTTCGAGAAGAAGCTAGGGGGGACACCAGACGATGTCAGGGCAGAGGGGGGTAGCCCGTTGAGTGACGAGGGGTCTGGACAAGTCCTGAGTGGCCTTTTCAGCGCACCTGGGGGAGAAAATTCGGAACAGGCAGTCCCAGACTCCGAATGAGGTCCCGCTTGCTGTGTTGGATAGAGGACTGGTGGATCTTCGACCCGGCCAAGAAGCGTGCCTTGGAATGGAAGGATGAGACCGTGGAAGCTTCTGCACTGCAGCTCTGGTCCTGGTTCAGGTCCCGGTTGCGCAGTCGTACGAGAATGAACCCTCCGGACAGAAGGGATGTCGGATGCTGGCAAGACCACCTCGGCTGCGAATCTATCTTGACGACCTTTCCGTCGATGTATGATACGCCTCTAGAAGACGCTGAATGACCTCGGGGCAGGATCTGCAAGTCGGGCTCCAACTGCTGCCTGCGAACTGAGATGGATAGGGTGATGGAAGGTGATGGGAGACGGAGTAGATGGGGTGGGAAATGGGGTGGATGGGTGTGGGGGTGACACCTGACTATGTGGGGGTCTGTTAGGGGGTGATACAAGGTGTGGGAGGGGCAGAAAGGGGGCTGCGAGGTGGTCTAGCAAGTGGAGGAAGGGGGAGCTGCGAATTTGGGTTGGGAAGGAGAGAGGGGGGAGAGAACTCTCCTTTGGTTTGAATGTTGGGTTAATGGAGGGGTTAATGGGGGCCTAGGGAATGGGAAGGGTTGCCTTGGGGAGGGGAAGGGGTGCTTGGGAGAAGGGATTCTCCCTTTGGAAAATGAAAGGTTGTATGGAGAAGGGGAAAGGTTGCTTGGGAGGAGGGAGAGGTGCCTAGGAGAAGGGGATTCCACCTAGGGGTTGGAGGGGAATTAAATGGGAGGTATGGGGAAGGGGGAGGGGTCTTAATGAGAGGTGAATGGGGAGGAGAGAGATAATGGAGGGTTCGCCCCCTTTAGAGAGAGAGAGAGAAATAGAGAGAGAGCTAGAGAGAGGGAGAGAGGGAGAGAGGGGAAACTCACAAATTTTATGGAAACTCAACTCAACTCAATATCATTCATTCATTAGCTTCAAATGGTGGATTGGGGTCCTATTTATAGGAATCCCACAATTTAACATAAGACCCTGAGTTTTAGACTAGTGACAATAAACTAAGGGAGAAGGGGGTGCCCATGGGCCTAGCCCACTTAATTGGGCCCAACTGACTCATTAACCACTCTAATGCCAATTAACCTAGGTAGATGACACCTTAACCTAGGGACTTGACTCAAATAAAAGGAAAATTACATAATAAGAAAATGAAAAATACATCATATGACTCGGAATAAAGTGGCGAACAAGATGTAGCACTGCTGGCGAGCATCAGGATCCTCGAACAAATGAGATCGCCGGTGATGTCCCCATCATAGTGGCTTTACCAAGGTTGTGTCTTGTCGTGCGGTACCCGTGACCAGGTGTCAGGGTTGCACTTTGGACAGCAAGTCCAGGTTGGCCGTGTTCTGGGAGACAGGCCTCTACGGCGTGGTTGCCGTGGGTTTTTACTTCGGTAAGCGGTACTAGTGTAGTTCGGTAGCCCCCGACCGTGAGTTCGGGGTGTGTTTCCGGTACAGTAGGAGTAGTTGTAGTGCCGGGTTTCTACTGGCCACCGGGTTTACTGTTCCTACTGTTGCGGTTGCTCTTGTAGCCTTCCTTTCCGCTACCGACGTTATTTTCGGTTGGGGTTCCGTGGGATCCCTGCTGAGTCTTTATTTTGGAGACTCATTCCCTGCTTTTCAGGTGTGACGGTTCTTCTTCCTCGAGGTTCGAGGGCGCGGTGCGGAGATTCTCAGTTGCCAGCTCGCCCGGGCCGAGTGTTCACTCGGCATGTGGTACATTTTTACTGCTTTAGACTGTACTTTCTGTTGGACTGGACTCTGTTGTAGCAGTAGTTGTTTATTTATTTCTGTTAATTGTTGAATTGTCCTGCCTTATTTCCTATTTCTTTGTGCCTCCACACTCCTTTTAGCCCTTCCGAACCCTCCCGGTTCGTGGGCAGCGGTTCGAGTCTCGGGTTATCGGGCCTTCCCGATAATCGGATTCTCAGGTCGTTACAATTCAGCCTGCCTATACGAAGCCTCCGGGGAAGCCCGACTGCTGAGCACGCCAAGTCATGGTGGGATTTCTTCCACCGGGCGGACACTGCGACCTTCAGGGTGCTGGCCCCTGGTCGAGTTCCGCGGGTGACCGCGGAATACTTAAAGTGGTGGAACGCCCGGACGGGTTTTTATCGGTCATGTCGGACTGATTGCTGGGATGGGGCGGAGAGAAAGTTCTTGAGCAAACAATTGGTGCCCGTACTTGACATTGACCCGGCGCACCTACTTTGGCTGAGAAACGGTAGAGACAAGGAGGTGACCGCGTATCTGGCCACGCGCCGGGAAGCTCGAGGGGCCAGGCCGGCGCCGCAAGCCAAGCTACCTCCGGTGGCAAGGGATGACTTTAAGAGGACTCTGAGGGACCTCTGCCGCATCCGGGGTGACCATTTAGAGCTAATCAATTATCCGCTCCCCATAGAAGAGAAAGGCACCCCTGCGAAGAGCTGGCATCCGGAGAGGGACCCAATATGCCCGCACCGCACGTTCATGAGGAGGGAGGAGCGGAAGCCCGAAAATTACAAGGACACCACATGGTTGTACGTCCTCGTTCGGGTACATGGGCTAAAGGTGGATGACCAGACGGCTACCATCCTGGGCAAGCGCTTGCAGATCCCATACTATTATGCTGATGGGTGGGGTATGGATCACTTCAACCTCTTCTGCCACCTTACGTCCAAGAAGCATGCGGACTTGGCTACCCTCGTCGGCCGCTGCCAGAAGAGTGAGGATGTGTGCTGGTTGGTCCGGGAGGCAGCACACCGGGACAAGGAGCCATCCCAGAGCTACTGGCCGATAACACTTCGGCTGTATACCGGTCTCATGGTATTTGATCTTCCCCTTTTCTTTTATTTTCATCCCTCATTGTCACAACCTTTTCAGGGTACTGGATGCTGATCGGATTTTTTTGCTCTTCATTTTTAACAGACCACCCTGACAGCACCTAGATGGCAACATACCGGAATCTTCTTCTGCTCGTCCGGAAGCCTCCCTACATCGAGGCGGCACCACCGGCCCCGACTACGACTCCTTTGCCCAAGGCCGCGAAGAGGTCCCGGGCGAAATCGCCTGTGAAGAAGGCACTGGACACCGCCAAGGTGATTGGATGGTGGGAGACGAAGTAGAGGAAGACGGAGGCCATTAAGACTTTGACGGCCATCCCTCCGGTACCCTCGGTCCCATCTTTCGAGGAGTTCGAAGCTGCTCGAGCCGAGCCGATCCAACCTGCAGGTTAGACTCTTTCACCTTTGCTGTTCCTCAGGACTTGTCTTCATTTTGGGACAAGGCTCTTGCTTGCGTATGCTTCTTCTTCTTTTTTCAGCTGTCGTGGAGGAACCGACACCCGTTCTTGTTCCTGACGTGGGTGGGGCCGCGATCATAGTGGAGCCGACTCTTGCTCCGACTCCCCTACCCAAGGCCAAAGAAAAATCCCGGGCGAGGTCGCCTATAAAGAAGGTGTTGGCTACAGCCAAGGCAGCCGTGCGGTAGGAGGCCGAGCGAAGAAAGGCGGAGTCCACCTCGGCTTCAACGGCCGTCTCCCCGGTACCTTCAATTCCATCTTTTGAAAAGTTTGCCGCTGTCCGAGTAGAGCCGAGCCAGCCCACATGTCAGATTGCTCAGCCGCCGGAACTCTTCGCTGTTTATTTGTAACTCGTGTAAGGCGCCTTATGTTATTAGAAACTTTTATTTCAGCCACCATAGAGGGGCCAGCACCTATCCCTGTTTCTGGCATGGACGAAGCTACAGTTCTCAGGGTAATGCAACCCGTTGAGGAGGCCGTCCACGAACCACTCCCCGCTATGGAAGTCGAACGAGGTAGTTGTCCTTGTCAGCTCAATTGACTTTCTTCATCTTTCAGGAGCTCACCAGTTCCAACATGATCTGCCTCTTCTCCTATGTGGCAGATATCGGCGTAGCAGTTATCGGACCGCTAGGGGCCCATCTGCACCTCCCGGCGACGCGTACGTACGCGAGGAAGAAGTCAAGATCCGGCATACCACCATCGCCGAGCTTGCGTGAGGATGCGCTGATCATTGACCTCGAGGTGGAGGCTTCCCCGCCGGCGAAAGAGGTGCTTGCCCCGACCAAGTCCTCATCAGGTGAGAAGGTAGATTATGACTACTCTTCTGACGAGGTAGCTTCAGACGAGGGATTCTCCCGGGGGCCCGGGCTTCCTGAGCTGGTGTTGATGGCTCCCCTGTTGACCGCCTCTTTAAGTCTAGTGGAGAGGGCCTTTGTAAGTATATGTCTATTCATGCGGGGATTCCCCCCCGTGGCCATTCACTGCTCTTATTTCTTTTGTCTTCTTTTGTTTTGCAATCCAGGAGCAATCTTCACCCGAGGTCGCAGAGGTGCAAACCCTGGATGCGCCAACCACTACACTAGAAACAGCCACTACATGCCTGGAGAAGCTGGCATCCTTGGTCGAGGTTCTGCGGTAGGAGGAGGCCCGGGGGACCCTTGGTGCTGTCGTGTTGGAGACCGGAGTGCCGCCACAGGTGGGGGCAGAAGTAATTATGAAGATCGGCTCCCCTTCCCTGGATCTTGCCCAGGGTGCTAATTTTACCTTTGAATTGAATAGGGTGATGCTCCCAAAGGGGCTGCGAGAGCTCCGATGCCGACGAGCGAGCCTCTGGAGGAAGGGGAGATAGCGCCGGAGAGCAGCATAGTTCTGGTGGCCGAGGTAAGCGTGGGGACCTCTCTGCTTCTCTTTGCCCCTCCATGCTCTGACAATTTGCCTCAGGTGGTGAGTGGCTAACCCTGTTCTGCATGGCCAGGTGATGTCGGCGCCCCGGGAAGCAATTACCGATCGGAGTCGCAATGCCATCGCCAAGCGGAGATCTTCTTTTGAGCAGCGGGCGGCTCGAAGGTTGCAGGTATTTCTGGGTCCAGACACAGGGTCCTTGGTGTCTCTTCTGTGGACGAGGGCCATCCCGCAGCTCGTGGTCCCGCTCCCGCCTATTCCGAAGCCGGTCGTCCCCGAGGAAGCTCAACTTATGAGGAAGATATTGGCAGTCCTTGCAACGCCCTCGGGAGAGTCACAGGCAAAGAGGGGTGAAGCTCCCTCTGAAGCGGCATCGGGCCCGACCATGGTCGATACCCTCCCCTCGACCGGGGTCGCGAATCTTGCACTTCCGGCCAATGAAGTGACGATGGACCCGAGTCGGGCTGAGGAGGCGGAGGCAGGAGCAAGCCTGTCCGCTGTGGTACCGGATTCGGTCCTTGCGGCCAAAATGGGCTGTTGACATGTTTGTTTTACTCCTCATTGGCTTAAAAGATGTCTTCTCTCCCCTTCTACTAAATCGATATATAAAATAAATGGGAATAGTAGAAGGAGAACAGAAGAGTGTAAATAACTGTGATCCCCACCAAGGTGCCTAATGTGATTGACACACCGTACCTTAGAAAGAGGGAGACACTCGCCTTATGAGCAGCGCTGGGAGGATGTACGACTCAGGAGGAACCACCTGTAAGGATGTGCGGCCACACGATAGGCCGTCTAAGGGCACTGTAGAGGATGCGGGATAAGGAACTTCTGGCAGATGAACGGCTCTGACCTGACCGCAAGACGTAGAAGAACGGCCCAGGTAACACCGCACGTCCGTAAACGGCTGGTTAGGAACCGCACAAGGCCACCACGCCAGAAGTTGTAAAAGGGTCCAACCTCTTCCCTTTCCGGCCGGCCAGAAAGGATGGGCCTCGCGTTAGTGAATTGCTGACCTGCGAAACAGAGGGTAAAACATAAAGAAAAACCTAATATCAGAACTATAGAGTGTAGTAAATGCTAACATGAAAGGAAATAGACGTAACTAAGTGAAGTGGGGGATACCTGGGGAGTTTTAAACCCCTGGGGCGTCAAAAACGTGGGAGTGTGTGCGTGAATGATAGTGCAAGCAACGAAAACGTGGGAGAATGGATGTGTAGAAACAAACATGCAATGAGAAGAAAACGAGACTATCCAGAATGCAAGAGGACTCAAAACGGAAGTTACTCCCTGGATCGGAGGCCTATATGGACGTAGAAGGCCTCCCTCCCTGGTCGTAGGTCGCTCAAGGATTCGGCAGGGCTTCGCCGTCGACCAAAATCTCCCCCCTTTCAAAGGTAGCCTTTAGGGTCTATTTATAGAGCACCTAAAGTCCTAGCTCGAAATTAGGGTTTAAAAGCATTTTCAGGTCGAGATTATCAAATAAAAATCGTAGATAATCGAATTATCTCTTATCCAGTCGAAACGGTACTCAAAATGGTTCAGCAACCGCGGAGAAAATGACGGGAGAAGTTAGGGATAAAATCACGGATAGAGAGAGAAAATCTGTTGAAATTAAAGAATCGAACGGATGAACAGTCTTACGGTAGACCACTCAACGGGATGTTCGGCCATGTCCTAGCCGTCCAACCCTGTCGGTGGAAATTCAAATAAATCATAAATATTATCCAACTATCCATCGAACTGACCGAAATCTTCGCCGTTGGACTCTCATAGATGAACGGCTAAATAGCAGACCTTTCATCTACAAGGGCGGTCAGGAGGCAACCGCTCAACCCTGTCGGTGATAAGTAGATTAATTGGATAATTATCTGAGAAAACCATCAAACGCAGGACTCTGAGAGATGAGCGGCTACTCTCCATCCGTCCATCGTATTGAACGGCTAGAGGAAGACCGCATAAATGCTTGTCGGTGGAAATTCAGAAAATTAACCAAAATATTCCAAAATATATGGACGGTCCACAGGCAACCGCACATTGATTGGGCGGCCTGGGATGAACTGTAAATGTATATGGGCGCTTGAAACTCATAGAAAAGCTCAATCAACAAAAACCAAGGCCCATTAAGCCCAGAATTGAAATGAACCTAGCCAGGAAGGGAGACTACCCATAAAATTGGCCCCAAACATGCCTGAAAATAGCCCCAACGAGCGATGGACAACTTGAGGCGTCAATAAATGGGAGTAAGCAGAACGACTCAACTCATCGGCAAAAAATAGGTGTCAACAGATGCCCCTCCTTAACGTCCTCTTTGCAGGGGAGCGAGCGGAGGTGGAGCAAAAGTGACATGGAACATGGAGATGAAGCGGAAATGCAGCGGAGTGGACCGGAAAGTGGGCGTTAAGGTAAAACGACACCCGTTTTTATCAGCAAGTGACAGGAATCTTCCGGAAAACTCTGAACCAAATGCAAGGAATGATAAAACCAAAAGTGACACCAGTCTGGAGGAACTAAACTAAACGAAATGAAACAAATTGATAAGACCAACCTCATGGGGGACACAATCTCACAGTCCAATGAGGAGGCCAGAAGCAGACAGCAAAAATAAAGGAAACAGGCTAAAGCTCTAGACGGGGACCTCTTAATCAACCAATTGACCAAAGATAACCTTCCAACTCATAGTGGAATTAGTTCCTCTTACTCAAACACTGAACGCACAGCTAACCATCATTGGTGGGACATTCTTCAGGTAAACCATGGGGCATGAATGCTCAAAAGGATGCGTATGATGCATGCTGGGCTAAAATAAAAAAAATCGTTAAAACAAATGCAAAGAAAGATTAAAATATAAAATACTCGAGAATAATACTGCTATGCTGGGAAAATCAGAGTCAAGATACCATCCACAACCACAGCATGCAGGATAGAACCATCCTCCCCATGCTTTCCCGATCTAACGGCCTATCCGAAGATTAAACACGTGAACCTGGATCATCATCATTTTTGTTAAAGGGGAACATCAGATCCTAGAACACGTAGATAACCAACTAGTTCTCGAGATTATATAGCATAGTACCATATAATAATGCCATAAGGGTGATATGGTTAGAAGGCCATACCTGACTTACTTGAGCAGGTGAAACAGCAAGTTTTTGGATTTCCTTTTTTCAGATTTTTATGGATTTTTATGAATAAGACAAATGAGTATATACATAGCAGAGATAACATAATGATTAACTGAACGACAAACAACATGACATAACATGACGATCAACATAACATAACAAAGGCAAACGAGCACATATGTAAGGCATAAACAAACAACACGCATGCACGAACACAGCATGACAAGACACCAATGCGGCGGGACAACACACGGTTGGGACAAGAACATGACGAACGATCACACGGTTGGAACAACACATGGAACATAGAGGGACGACTATCAAAATGTGCAAGTCAACTAACAACATGGGGTGAGGAACAAAACAACAAGTGGGACGATACGGTGGGACATAGACACGAGACAAGGACACGGCGGGACAAAAGATATGAACAAATACGCACTTCAATCAAAACCCAAGATCAGAATGAAGCAGAACCACCATGTTCATAATCGTGAGGCAAATCCCTCTCATAAAGATATGATCATTGCAAACAAAAGCTGGGAAGGACATGAGCTTCAGAACAGACCGAGAGAGTGGATCGAAGAAGGAAAGAACATATCAAAGATGTGGACAGGAGGCAGAGCAAAAAGATATAGCAAGGAATGCCTGAGTACTTGCAACCTGCACACTTAGCAAATGGATTACATATCTGTCCTTAAAACAAATGTAAATGCATAAAAAGATACATTTTTTTGGATTTTTTTGTAATTTTTTTTCATTTTTTTAAATTTTCAATAGTATTTCATTTTTCTGGATTTTTTTTGAAGTATTTGATTTTTTAGGTTTTTGAAATATTTGATTTTTGTTTTTGAAATTCTGAAGTATTTGATTTTTTTAGTTTTTTGACAATATTTGATTTTTTTTTGGATTCTTTTGATTTTGACATAGCAATCCGCAGCACCTAAAGACGGACTCAAACTACTAGCCAGGGATCGCCGTCCCTCCCTTCTCATTACAGATTTCCCTTAAGCAGGGCGTGCATGCGAGGGTGGCTTACCACAACCAACCGCTTCTAAAGAACTGTGCCCCTACTAAGGCCATACCCGGGATACAACCCAGCCTAAAAGGGAGAAGCAGAAGAAAAATTGGAGACAAGCTTCGTTCAGGATGGGAGATATCAAGGCTCGAATTCCTTCCAGGACACTACCCCTCATAGCCTGTTGCGCTGGGGCTTTGTCTCTTTGATTTTTGAGGACCCTTAGGCACGCATATGACCAGGGTTTTCCCTGCGGGACTTTGTCACTCTTGCCATGCCTCTCATATAATTTTGCATATTGATTCATTCACCTTGATGTTTTGCAGCCCTTATTGGCTAGATACTGCATGAAAGCTCATTTTTTGAGGGTCAAGACTGCCCCTATTTGAGACCTCTCCCGTATTAGAGAGCGCCTAAGTTGGTCATCTTATCCATCCATCTCTTGCCCCTGCACTTGGCCGAGTAGAGAAGAGAAAAGGCCCTTGTGCATACCCAAAGTATGGCCAAAGCAGCAATGTTGTTGTTTTAGAGAAATAGGCTATGGCTCGCCGTGTAGTGTGTGAAAAATCCATACTCATAGGTCACCCTCAACAATCGAGGAAAGAAACTAGACTCCCAGCTCGGAGCTGTCACCAGCCTAAGGATGCTGCAGAAGCTAACTTTTTTATTTGACACAAAGTTAAGATCTAATTAAACAAAGACTCCTAAAGCCACTCAATCATGTTAAGGAATCATGTGCAGAAATAATAGAAATAATGGAAATGAAAGCACGTTCTTGCACAAAATAAAGATACCTTTGTAGATCCATGGCGTGGAAACCAGCATCCTGAAGCGATTTCGATCATCGAGCTTTGAGGAGCGCGAGTAGCTTTGTATTTCTTGCTTGCCAGGATAAAGGATGAAAGGAGAGCAAAGGATTGGATTCCTCGACACAGAGGAGTGGCAGACATCATACTGGACGAAGAAGGGATAAAAAGGAAGAGAGACGAGGGCTAGAACTCCCTCGTTGAGGCACTGAGGCCCTGATAACAAGGAACCAGATACAGAATAAACAAGGATTAACTGAGATCAAGGCAGGCTAAAACCTCAAAAATAGCATGAAAAAGGGTAATGACTCCGAAAGGGTGAGGAGGAAAGAACAGAAAGACGACGAAAGGATAGTTGCGAAGATAAGGGAGAAGAGGGGTGATCATCCGACGTGGTCAGAGAAAAGGAATAACGATCACTCGCTAGAGGCGGGGAAGGAGATGCATGAACACCCGACAAGGTCAGGGACAAGAAATGAAAACCACCCGACAAAGTTGGGAAGGATCAGAAAAACCACCCGACAAGGTCGGGGAACGAGCACAAGGAATCCCCAACAGGGTCGGGGAAAAAGGATGAGAAGCGAAATCCGGGCGTACCCGGGGAGAAAAATTACAAGAGGATGCCCCTGGATCAGGGGAAGAGGAGGACATAGGCCGAGGCCTAGAATGGTGAGAATAGGAGAAGATGGTGGAAATATGGTCAGGTGGCAGAAGGTACACCACCCATGGATAAGAACTGAGCAATAGAAAAGACGAATGGACAGAAGAAGGAGAGGAGGAAGTGGACCCCCAAGTGCGCAACTGACGGCCCTTGAACTTATGCCGTCGCCTCTTCTTAGCAGCAATCTTCTTGAAACAACTCCGCCCGGCGCAGACTCGGGCCTTCGGGCTTCTTGTCTTGCAATACTTTCTTAAATAACGGGCCCACCTGGCAGACGGCCTGGCCCGGTCATGAATATACAGCTTCATCGAGACGGTTGCCCCTAGCTGTGCGGTGCTAACCATAGAAGGACATTCCAGAATAGTCAGCTCCTTGTGATGAACATTAGGAAGCAATGGAGTTTTGTCGTTCGGCACTAGAACATGGAGCTTTGGCATCTTCACTCGGCAGTTGGGCATGAAGCATAACTCCCTTGCTAGAAGCGGAGGACTGAACTGAGGGAGGGCGATGCGCGGTGTTGACGTGGCCGCCTCACCAATAAACCGAGGGAGATTACATAGGATGTGTAGAATGCCCCTGGTCAATCTCGAGGACACGGCCAATTGCCCCTTGAATGCTGAATTCATTAGACTTCTGGCGGCCGTGTAGGTTAGCACCATCCGAGCGGAAAACTCTTCTGGGCCAGTGCACTGAATAGCAATCAGGTGAGATGTAATAACAACATCATCAATGATATCTCCGGTGTGCAAAGAAATTGCCACCGGCCTTGCTTTTGAAGAAACTGGCACCAGTGCTAAAGAACTCTCCTGAGCAACCGTTTTCATAGCAAGTGCGGGCTCATTGTCCCTAGAATAGTAAGGGACCAGGACTCGGATCGGCATGCGGCAAATGAAATATTGAAGCTTGTGATGCACAGTCAAAACCTGGTTCGGCTCTTTATCTCTCTGGGGACTAGACCCGAGGGGCACCAAAGGTAGCGTGTACCTACTCTGCGAAGTGGGAAGTGGTAGAGGGAGGTTAGAAGGAGGAGGTTTGAAGGGCGCGGGTGGCGATGGTGCAAGTGATGGGGAAATACTGATGATGATGGGCATGGGTGGAGGTAAAGGCAAAAGTGGAGGTATGGGTTTAGGGTCGGCCCGCTCGGGCTCAGAGGATGATGGCGAAAGGAGGAGTGGAAGAGGCGACGACAGTGGTAGCGAAGGCGATAAAGGTGGCAAAGGGGGTGATGCGGTTGATGGAGATGGTGAAGGCGAAGGGGAAGGAGATGAAGGTAGGGGTGGGGAAGAAGGAGGAGAGGAAGGTAGTGGCGTAGTGGGGGAAGTGGCAGGTGGTGGCACTCTCCGACGTATCTTTACAACACGTCGAGAGGCATTGGGAATAGGTGTGGTGGTGGAAACGGAGGGTGAAAGAGAGGTTGCCCGAGTGGAGGCTAGGGTAGGTAAAGGTGGTGGAGGAGATGGGATGGAGGAAGAAGTGGGTAACAGAGTAGGTATCTTATCAACTGAATAAACACCAGGGTGCCCATGGTCTTGAAGTGGAGACGGTTGCCTAGGCGGCACTTGCTACTGCCGCTGCTGCTTGCTGCTGAGATCTGAAATAACTTGGCGTATGATAGCCCAATCAATCATCTTCTTGTCTTCCAAGTTGTGAACAAGTTCCCGGAACACGGAACAATTCTCGACCACATGCCCATGTTGACGATGGAATTCACAGAAATGGAGCAAGTTCTCGACCGCGGGTCGACAAGGCATAATCGGAGGGAGCTGCAACGCATGGGTGGCCATCAAAGCCCTGAAAACATCTGTAAGAGATTCCGGCAATGGGGGGTGAGAAGCCCGCTTCGGGCAAGGCGGATGCCGAGGGGTATAAAAAGGTAATGAGGATGGCAGCGGAGGTTACGTAGGCGAAGGTGGAGGGCTAGAATGATGTGGCAGCATGGAGGGAGTGGGAATGTAATGTATGACATCTACCCACTCTGGGTGTAGTGTTTCCTTGACCGGATGTGGAGGGGTGTGGGGAGATAAAATAGCGGAGGGCTGACTCGTGGAGGGTTGGTATCCGGTGGAGCACATGGAGGTATAGGGGTGTGTGGGAGTGGACGGTCGACTCGTGGAGGGATATAAGGTGGAGGGTTGATTCATGGGGGGATATAAAGGAGATGACGGATGGGAGACGTACGTGGGCGTGGAAGGTGGAGGAAATTCTAGGTCAAGGGAAACTAGGAGTTGTTGGCTAATGAAGCGGGCTCGGCTGTAAAGTTGTTGCCATGAAGTGAAATCGTTCAAGGCTGAGATACATCTGAGCTCAGGCGTTACGTTAGAAATAACCATCTTGATCTACTCGCCCTCCGGAATATGCCCTGGGACTTGCGCGGCTAGGCGACGCCAACAGTCGGTAAACATGGAGAATTCCTCGTCGGGCGTCATCTTCTCGTGGGCCAGATCAACCAAAGAATGTCTGGGCCCAACCTGATCCTAGTACTGCTGAATAAATCTTGCTTGAATGGCTTGAAAATTCATCATCTGCTCTTGTGGTAACGTGAAAAACCAATCCTTGGCCGAGCCCTCTAAAGATAGGCCAAACAAATAGGCCAACAAGCATTGATGATGCTGGAACTGGGCCGACTCATATAAGGACTCCTTCAAATGCACGTAGGGGTCACCGACTCCACCATAGTGACGATAAGCCGGAATCTGTTGACGTGGTGGAAGCTGAAGACCTCGGAATGCAAATGGGATATCCAAAGAAGTTTGAGGACTGATTTGTCATTGCAATTCATCGAGTTGGCGTTGGGCCTGAGCGATCATCTCCTCGGTAGGAAGAGTCCGAGAAGGATATGGGCCAGCTTGAGCAAGAGATGATGAATTTAGACCAGGATAATGTTGATGGGCCGGATAAGGGGATCTGGCCTGAGAAGAAGGAAAGCCCATTCCAAGAATGGAGGAATGCATGGGCCTAGACGGATTATGTACGTGGGAATGAGGATTGATTGGGCCAACAGCAGCACGGGCGGGATAAGACGGCCCGTTAAAAGAATAGGGTCCAATGGAGGAATAAGGAGATGGGCCCGCATGGGAAGAGGAATCCACACGGGGGTAATAAGATGGAGAGGTGCAGGAATAAGGTACAGGGGAGAAGTGCTCCATGGGGAGAATGGAGACTTTGCACAGTGGATTTCAAATGAATACAAGGAGGGAAATGACCCCAAGACAAATGCAACTAAATGGGGACACACAAAGATGAACTAGACCTAATGAGCCTAATCTGACAAAGAGATGCAAATGATGACACTGTAACATGTAATGGGGGGAGAGATGAGAAAAGAACCCACCAATTAACCACCCAAGTTGTAAATGATGCACGAGATTTTATAAGTTCCTCTTTAGGACCTTAGTGGATTAATTAAAATGTGAATTCACTCAACCACAAGGTGCCTAAATAGGGTGGGGGACGGGAAGCTGGCAGACTCTAAGGGACTCTCTCTCTCTCATGAATGCAGACCCTAGACTGGGGGGTGGTACAGTACAACCTGCCCGGTGTCCATGTGAGAATCCATGGCTCACAGGGACTTACGGAGGCCCTCGGCAAGGTCCCCTAGTCGGATCCAAAGAGTATGGAGACGAGAGGAAACTCTACCTCGGTAGGAACGCAACTAAATATGAATGAAATGCATGAATCCTATGCGCACCGGAGTGCATGCAAAATTCTAACCTAGAAACTAGCAAGCAATGAACTAGCAAATGTAAGAAAAGGAGATGAACGCAACCATGGAATGCTATAAAAATAACAGGGGGAGGTCAAACAGCACCAACGTATATGCATATAATGACATAATTCAATGATAAAACTGTAGTACGGGGTGCACTGTAGCAGAGAAAGACGGTCAGATGAAGACCACTTAGGGAGCAAGGACGGCCTGTGAACGACCGTTCAAACTAGGGAGTAACAACAAAGTAATCAGAAAACTCAGACAATGGTAGAATGGAATTAGGTAGGAATCAGAAGCATACCAGGATGGGCGGTCTACTGACAGCCGCATGATCAGTAGAACGGACCTTCACCGACCGTGCAACAGCAACCAAGCCAACAGTCAGAGGACAGAGGAGTACCTGTGCCAGCAAGATGGACGGCCAATAATCGACCGTGTAATACTTGAACGGATGACATTGGACAACTTATCGCAGCAGGCTTTGCAGAAGATATGGCGCTGTTCACAGAGAAGAGCGGTGGACTTCCAGCCGTCGAAGAGGTGGACGGCTCCTGGAGATCCGCACATGCCCCGGAGGACAGAGACCGCGCCCAGACCAACCTGAAATCACTTCAAAAAGAGGACTAACACAGCAAAAGAAAAGGTCAGTAAATCACTAACACGATGGGCACTAGGTGTCCCACCGTGATCGCCAAAAAATGGGCTGTTGACATGTTTGTTTTACTCCTCATTGGCTTAAAAGATGTCTTCTCTCCCCTTCTACTAAATCGATATATAAAATAAATGGGAACAGTAGAAGGAGAACAGAAGAGTGTAAATAACTGTGATCGCCACCAAGGTGCCTAATGTGATTGACACACCGTACCTTGGAAAGAGGGAGACACTCGCCTTATGAGTAGCGCTGGGAGGATGTACGGCTCAGGAGGATCCGCCTGTAAGGATGTGCGGCCACACGATAGGCGTCTAAGGGCGCTGCAGAGGATGCGGTATAAGGAACTTCTGGCAGATGAACGGCTCTGACCCGACCGCAAGACGAAGAAGAACGGCCCAGGTAACACCGCACATCCGTGAACGACTGGTTAGGAACCGCACAAGGCCACCACGCCAGAAGTTGTAAAAGGGTCCAACCTCCACCCTTTCCGGCCGGCCAGAAAGGATGGGCCTCGCGTTAGTGAATTGCTGACCTACAAAACAGAGTGTAAAACATAAAGAAAAACCCAATATCAGAACTATAGAGTGAAGTAAATGCTAACATGGAAGGAAATAGACGTAACTAAGTGAAGTGGGGGATACCTGGGGAGTTTTAAACCTCTGGGGCGTCAAAAATGTGGGAGTGTGTGCGTGAATGATAGTGCAAGCAATGAAAACGTGGGAGAATGGATGTGTAGAAACAAACATGCAATGAGAAGAAAACGAGACTATCCAGAATGCAAG
Organism: Amorphophallus konjac; assembly: GCA_022559845.1. Lineage (NCBI taxonomy): Eukaryota > Viridiplantae > Streptophyta > Magnoliopsida > Alismatales > Araceae > Amorphophallus > Amorphophallus konjac. The sequence goes on along the minus strand of JAHNEJ010001528.1, from coordinate 57,472 downwards.
AGGACTCAAAACGGAAGTTACTCCCTGGACCGGAGGCCTATATGGACGTAGAAGGCCTCCCTCCCTGGTCGTAGGTCGCTCAAAGATTCGGCAGGGCTTCGCCGTCGACCAAAATCTCCCCCCCTTTCAAAGGTAGCCTTTAGGGTCTATTTATAGAGCACCTAAAGTCCTAGCTCGAAATTAGGGTTTAGAAGCATTTTCAGGTCGAGATTATCAAATAAAAATCGTAGATAATCGAATTATCTCTTATCCAGTCGAAACGGTACTCAAAATGGTTCAGCATCTGCGGAGAAAATGACGGGAGAAGTTAGGGATAAAACCACGGATAGAGAGAGAAAATATGTTGAAATTCAGGAATCGAACGGATGAACAGTCTTACGATAGACCACTCAACGGGATGTGCGGCCATGTCCTAGCCGTCCAACCCTGTCGGTGGAAATTCAAATAAATCATAAATATTGTCCAACTATCCATCGAACTGACCGAAATCTTCGCCGTTGGACTCTCATAGATGAACGGCTAATAGCAGACCTTTCATCTACAAGGGTGGCCAGGAGGCAACCGCTCAACCCTATCGGTGATAAGTAGATTAATTGGATAATTATCTGAGAAAACCACCAAACGTCGGACTCTGAGAGATGAGCAGCTACTATCCATCCGTCCATCATATTGAACGGTTAGGGGAAGACCGCATAAATGCTTGTCGGTGGAAATTCAGAAAATTAACCAAAATATTCCAAAATATATGGACGGTCCACAGGCAACCGCACATTGATTGGGAAGCCTGGGATGAATCGTGCATGTATATGGGCACTTGAAACTCATAGAAAAGCTCAATCAACAAAAACCAAGGCCCATTAAGCCCAGAATTGAAATGAACCTAGCCAGGGAGGGAGACTACCCATAAAACTGGCCCAAAACGTGCCTGAAAATAGCCCCAACGAGCGATGGACAACTTGAGGCATCAACAAATGGGAGTAAGAGGAACGACTCAACTCATCGACAAAAAATGGGTGTCAACAGCGGCCGTTCATTCTTCGGACGAGACCGTGGCTCCTGTCCCGACGGTGAAGACGTCATCATCGGCCGCAGGCCTCGCCCCTCCAGTGGGAATGGAGCAGCCGCTCATCATGGCGGCATCGGACGCCTCTATTACAGTTTCACCTTCGCCACTTGCGATGATTGGCCAGGAACTATTTTTCGAGCCTGAAGAATCTAACCGTTTGACGATGAATCTCCCGTCTTCATCAGTAGCGGTGGATGACGAGCTATGGGCCGCAGTGGACAGCGTCATCGAGTTCAGTCCACCAGCCGTGCCTTCAATAGGTCATGCCACTTCGGACCTGTCGGTCCATCAGACCTTACTGGCGCTGCGAGCCATGGTGTTTGCTGACCCCTCCGTTATGTACCGGGGGGTATATACTGCGGGCATGCAGCTGACAGGGGCCCTACAAGTGATGGGCTGTCTGCTAGAGGAATGGTCACGACGGGTTCTATTATTATTGTAGTATGTCAACCGCCGTGAATTCCTTGAGACACAAGCCCATGCCGAATTCACAGCCATTGGTGCCCAAAGAGATGAATATATGCAGGCCTTAGAGGTCCGGAGGGCCAACAGGGAGCAACGTCAAAGGGCCTTGGACGAGTGCATCGCCAGCATCCATGCCTTGGAGAGCCGGATAGCGAAGCTTAGGGGTTGGCTTGCTAAAGCTGAGTCCGATCTCGTCGAGGCCAAGGCAACCCAGGCCATAGGGACTGAGGAGCTAGGAGTCGCTGAGGTCGAGGTAGCCTCCGTAACAACGGAGCTGGAGCGCCTCGATGCGCAGGAGGGCCGACTGCGCGAAATGGTCAACTTTCCCTGCGTCGAGATCCTTCCCCTCGAGGAGATCTTCTGGGGGATAGATTGAGCGCCGCTCCCTTCTGTCCTTTTCTTCTTATTTCTTTTCTTTCTTTTTTAAAAATGTAACACAGGGGCATGCCCCGAAGCACATGTAATTTCATATCTTTTGAAAAGGAATAGAACACCACCGTTTCATATATCCTTTCAGTGCGCATGGCGTTCGCCCCAAGAGATCTCTCTCTCTCTTTTCTTTCTTCTTTCTTTCTTCTTCTATTTTCTTCTCTATATATTTTCTTTCTTTTATTTTTTTCTCTTTTTTTTGTAGTGCCGGAACACGTCGACAGAGTGTAGGTCTTCGCGGTAGTCCGCTTGGGGAGAACCAAGTAGGGATCCACGTTAGTGCACGGGAGAGTGCTCGTCCTTCCAGAGGAGGGACGAGGGGACCACTCCACCACGCCAGAGGGGCAGATTACCGGTCTCGCTATGGCGTTGGAACTGTGCACTGGCCTCAGGCGGGGACCCTTGGTCAGAGATTGGGCTATTCGCCACCCGAAGGGACTGAGAGAAGAGTTTGTTTAATCAGTGACCTAGACGGGAGGTCCAAGTCAAAGGGAATATTCACCGCCCGAAGGGGACGAAGAGAAGAGTTTGTTTAATCAATGACCTGGACGAAAGGTCCAAGTCAAAGGGATATTCACCGCCCGAGGGGACGGAGAGAAGAGTTTGTTTAATCAATGACCTGGACGGGAGGTCCAAGTCAAAGGGATATTCACCATCCGAAGGGACGGAGAGAAGAGTTTGTTTAATCAATGACATGGACAGGAGGTCCAAGTCAAAGAGATATTCACCGCCCGAGGGGATGGAGAGAAGAGTTTGTTTAATCAATGACCTGGACGGGAGGCCCAAGTCAAAGGGGTAATCACCGCCTGAGGGGACGGAGAGAAGTGTTTGTTTAATCAATGACCTGGACGAGAGGTCCAAGTCAAAGGGATATTCACCGCCTAAAGGGACGGAGAGAGGAGTTTGTTTAGTCAATGACATGGACGGGAGGTCCAAGTCAAAGGGATATTCGCCGCCCGAGGGGACGGAGAGAAGAGTTTATTTAATTAATGACCTGGACGGGAGGTCCAAGTCAAAGGGGATATTCACTGCCCGAAGGGATGAAGAGAAGAGTTTGTTTAATCAATGACCTGGACGGGAGGTCCAAGTCAAAGGGATATTCACCGCCCGAAGGGCGGAGAGAAGAGTTTGTTTAATCAATGACCTGGACGGGAGGTCCAAGTCAAAGGGATATGCACCGCCCGAGGGGACGGAGAGAAAAGTTTGTTTAATCAATGACCCGGACGGGAGGCCCAAATCAAAGGGGTAATCACCGGTGCCAGTAGGGCGGCGGAGCCGGTGTGGTCTATTTGTTTCTTGGTATCCCCGCCGACACGGGGCAATGATTCGAACTGGGGGATCGTCTCCCCCTTTCCCTTCTCTTTTCTTCTCTCTTTTTTTTCTTTTCTCCTCCCCCCCCCCTTTATCATTTTTTTTATCGTCAGGATTTTTTCTTCCCTTTTTTTCTTTCTTCTTTTCTTCTTTTTTCTTTTTTTTCTTTCCTTTCCCCCTTTTCTTTTCTCCCTTCTTTCTTTTCTTCTCCTTTTTTTTAGAAAACATGAATAGTGACTAAACCATTCGGACAACAATCGTGCAAATCCACCCAAAATAGGGTGAAGGATAATATTATTCATCGAATGGAGGTACTGGAGTGTGATACAATCTAAAGTGTCTTCCATTAAGAGGCGGGAATTGAACTTCCCCGCGGTGGTTGACAATTACATAGGCTCCGCCCTCGTAGACTTTTTGGACTACGTAGGGTCCGAGCCAATTTTCATTCAGCTTGCCCTTGGGGTTGGCGGCCATGACGTCTCTTCTCTTGACCATGACGAGGTCGCCTTTCTTGAATTCACGTTCCTTGACGAGCTTGTCGAAGGCACGCGCTATTCGGACCTGATAGACCTGAATGTTCTGTTGGGCCTGAAGCCGTTTTCCCTCCAAACTAGAGAGCTCTTCGAGTCTTCGCTAGACATTGGTCTGCCCTTCATGGACTAGCTTGTGTTGGATAGCGACCCTGAGGGAGGGTATCTCCAATTCGATGGGGACAATCACCTTCGAGCCGTATACTAGGGAGAAGGGCAAGCAGCCTGTTGGGGTCTTGTATACGGTCTGATACGCCCATAGCGCTTCGTACATCTTCTCTTCCCAGTCCCTTTTGTTGGAACTAACAATTTTGGCTAGGAGACTACACAAGGTTTTTTTGAAAGCTTCAGCCAGGCCATTGGCCTGTGGATTGTAGGGAGTTGATGTTCTCCAGTCAATTTTGTATTTTTCTGCCAGCCGGTAGACTTTCTGGTTGCGGAAGTGGCTGCCATTGTCTGAGATAATTCGGTCGGGCGTGCCAAACCGAAATATGATGTTGCGGCGGACAAATCTGACCACGATCTCCCCGGTGACCTCCCTTAGGGCGACAGCTTCTGCCCAACGGGAGAAATAATCAGTTACCGCCAGAATGTACTTGCAGCTGGCGGATGACGCGGGTAATGGACCCACGACGTCTGTTCCCCACTGGGCAAATGGCCAACTGGGCACAGTTTGATGCAGTGGCACGGGTGGCCTTCTGGGTATAGTGGCATGCTCCTGACACTTCTGACATGACTTGGCGTATTTGCAGCAGTCGTCAAATATTGCCAGCCAGTAGTAGCCGAGTTTCTTTATTTCAATCTTCATTTTCGGTCCCGCCTGGTGTGCACCAGCTGTCCCAGCATGGACTTCCTTCATAACCCTCCAAGCCTCTTCAATGGACAGGCATCAGAGGAGTAGCTTTTGTTTGGCGTCAGCCACAATTCAGAACAATATCCCATTCCGAAGCTCGTAAGAGTCCTTGGTTCTGATTAGCTTGATCCTCTCTTCTCTCTGCTTGGGCAGTTGCTGGTATTTGAACCACTGCATCAGAGGGTCTCTCTAGTCAGGTAGGCCGATGACTTCTGTTGTAGCGACCTCCAGTTCTTCTTCTTCCAATTCTTTTTCTATCATGCTGGGCACTTGGCGCTGATTTATCACTTGGATATTGAGCAGTCTATCTGGCAGCACTGCCAACGAGCTTGCCAATTTTGCCAGGGCATCGGCTTGTGCATTTTCCCCTCTGGCGACATGGCCTATCTCAGTGAGGTACAATCGATCCATGAGCCCCTTTGCCTTAGTGTGATAAGGGAGTAGCTCGGGTTTCCAGACATCAAACTGTCCCTGGACCTGCTTGACGACTAGTAGTGAATCGCCAAATACTTGCAGCATTTTAATCTCCATTTGGAGGGCCACTTGGAGGCCGATGATCAAAGCTTCATACTCCGCTTCATTATTTATGCAGGGCTTGTTGATGCAGCAGGAAGTGTGCACTACTTCCCCATCTGGAGATTTGAGGATGATGTCGACTCCAGCCCGTACCTTGGTACGCCCGGACAGGGTCATCTCTGTTCTCGAGGCTTCGTCAAAGTAGAGCTACCAGACGGCCTGTTGGACCTGATCCACTTCCAGTGTCTCATCTTCAGGCAGCTCTGTCGCCAACGGGGAGTCTTCGGGCACAGGGTGTGCTGCAAATAAATCCGTGATGGCTTGCCCTTTAATGGCCTTCTGCGGCACGTAGGTGATGTCAAACTCCATCAGCAGTACGGCCCACTTGCCAAGACGCCCCTTCGGGACTGGCTGGGAGAGGATGTGCTTGACAGGGTCAGCTCTGGATATCAGACTCACTTCATGGGACATCATGTAATGCCTCATCTTCTTGACTGTGAAGACCAAGGCAAGGCAGACCTTCTCGATCGGGGTGTACTTGGCCTCTGCTCCCACCAATCTTTGACTGAGGTAGTATAAGGCATGTTCCTTCCCCTCATCATTATTCTGGGCAAGCATTGCCCCCAATGAATGTTCGGTAGCCGCTATATAAAGAATGAGCGGTCTGCCTTTGACAGGTGCCCCCAAGACTGGCGGGGTCTTCAGGTAATCTTTCAGCTGGTCGACTGCGTGCTGGCATTCATGACCCCAGTTAAAGGGTGCATTCTTCATCATCAGTCTGTGAAAGGGTTGGCAGCGTCCCGACAGGTTGGAGATGAACCTGCGGATGTAAGCTAGCCGACCCTGCAGAGACCTCAAATCCCCCAGGCTCTTCGGGGGAGGTAGCTGCTGGATGGCTTTTATTTTGAAAGGGTCAATCTCGATCCCTTTATGTCAGACAATAAAGCCGAGGAACTTCCCACTGGAGACACCGAAGGCGCACTTCATGGGGTTCATTTTCAGCCCGTACTGCCGGAGCCTCTGGAAGACGATTCTGAGGTCACTAAGATGATCGCCCCTTTTCTCAAACTTGATGACTAGATCATCGATGTTGCATTCAACCTTGTTATACAGTAGCTCATCGAATATCTTGGTCATCGTCCGCTTGTATGTGGCGCCAGTGTTCTTGAGGCCGAAGGGCATCCTCTTATAGTGGAATATCCCTTTAGGCGACCTAAAGGTTGTATGAATCCGGTCGTGGTTGGCTATCCAGATTTGGTTATAGCCGGACGATCCGTCCATAAAAGACAGGGCCTTGTGGCCAGTGGTTGCATCAATCATTACCTCGGTGATGGGCACCGGGAAGTCATCCTTTGGGCATGCTCTATTTAGGTCGCAAAAGTCCATGCAAATCCTGATCTGTCCAATCTTCTTCTTCACCGGCACGATGTTGGCCAGCCAGGTAGTATATTGGTTCTCTACTACAAAACAGACATCTATGAGCTTGTCGACTTCCTTGCAGATCTGATTTATCAGTTCCGGCCGCATGCGCCGGGGAGACTATTTCACCGGCTCTATCTTGGAATCAATAGCCAAAATGTGCTGAGTCACGTCAGGGCTGAGGCCAGGCATTTCTTTGTAATTCCAAGCAAAGTAGTCCTGAAATTCTTGCAGCAACTTCACATACTGGTCCCTTTCTTGAAGAGGTACAAGGGCACTCAGGAAGGTCGGCCTGGGATCACTCTTTGTGCCGAGGTTGATTTCGACGAGTTCGTCGACGGTGGCCTGGCTGCGATCTTCAATTTTCAGTGGTGCCGGCAGCAGGTCGACAAAGTCTTGATCTTCGCCATCCTCGGCTTCGAGGATGCCATACGCCTCCTCTTGTTCCGCCTTGCTGGGTGTGGATGCCGCATTCACTTCACAACCTTCTTGGGTTGAAGTTGATGGGCCCGAGGGGCTCCCCGGCACGGAGGGGCACAGGGCCGTTCTGGGCTCTTCTGAATAATCATCATAGACAGCTTCGATGGGGACTGAGGTGGTTGCTAACCATGCTTGAGGCCGCTCCGCCATTGATGGCTGGGGTTGTTCATCTCCTGCTACATCTTCAGACTCCTGGTGCTGGATTGATATTGTGTAAATTCCCCTCCTGGGGCTGCCTGTCACATGAGGGCGTGGCGGGGCTACCACGTAGTCTCCCATTCTGAGCTCGTCCCTGTTGATCAGGTCCTGAGCAATATATTTGAAGACGTAGCAGTCTTCAATTGGGTGACCCAATATCCGGTGGTAGGGATAAAATAGAGGGTCGCCGCTTCTTCGGGTATCTTGCGGCCTCTTGGACTTCGGGAGGGAGACTTTGCCGTAGTGACAAGCCCAGTCGAAGATCCCTCGAGTCTTTTCCCTTGGGAAGGAGTAGGGCTTCTACAGCTTCCCTTGTAGGGTAAAGCCTTGCCTGATCGGTCGCCTGGCTAGAGAACCGGCTAAGTTCCCTGGCTCCCTCTTTGAATGAATGGAGGTGCCGGGACTTGTGTTCCAGGACCGGGATGTACCTTCACCTCGCGGGAGGAAAGAGCCTTTAAGCAGCTCGGACAGGAGTGCCGTTAATTCGGCCAGTCGAGCCTTCAACATCTCGATCTCCCGTTGTTGCCTGTGATACAGAGCAAACAAGACGGGATCCTATCGGGGAGGACCTGTAGCATGGCCCACGCCACCACTTCTGGCTTCGCCGATAGGCAGGGGTGAGGGTACCCTGGGGGTATGATCCCTTCAGGTCGACCCTTCAGAAGAGGGGGGGTCTTCCTCGTGCAGTCGCGGTAGAGAGGGTTCCAAAGGAACACTTCTTTATCTTGCGCCTCCTCAGCCGGAGGCATGGGATATGTACCGCGACGGGCTTCCCGCGGGTCTGCAGCTTCGGTGGGGTCGTCACCGGACGGGGCCGAAACCGATATAACGTCAGTTTCGTAATAATCTTCTATTGAAAAGCCCAGACCGGGGTGCTGGGTGATTTGCAGCAGCCTACGATCAAGGTTCGGTGGGTTCCACATCCTTTCGAACATTTCCTTCCGGCTGGAGGGTTGATAAAGGGGGATCCTTGTCTTGGTTCTGCATATCATATCTGGGAACATTAGTGTTCCACTAATCCATAGTTCACCAAGTGACCAGATTGGTTATCAAATTGGGCAATAGTTGTGAAAGGATCTATTCACTCCCTCCCTCTAGATCCTATTAGCACACCAAAGGTACTTAACAATTGGTATCAGAGAGGGTTCTTGGCCAAATAGATCCAACGATCTACAGAGAAGATCCCGGTGCATTTGCTCTAATGGGTTCCCCCGTCGAACAAGTTTCAATGATTTCGTCGCCAGTGTTTGATGGTTCTGATTTTACCATATGGCTAGGGAAAATGTGTGTTTTTGTAAACTCCCTTGATTCAAGATTATGGAATCTTATATACCACAGTCCTTATAAATTGCCATCAGATACATCTGAATGGTCTGCTGAACACAGGATAAAAAATGTTGATAATCTTGTTGCGTTCAACCTGTTAAAAGCTACAGTAGATGTTACCAAGTTCCCTTTTATTTCCAACTGTAGCACTGCCAAGAAGATTCTAAATGGCTTGGCCAGGATCCATGAAGAAGGAAAAAGGCGTGACTGCCTAATGGCTGACAGCCCAGATCATCCTAGTGATCCATCCTCATCTCAGCTAAGTTCTGACTCGGAGGATTTTACCTTTGAAGAACTTATGGATGCTTATGATGTGTTAGCAAAACAATACAAGAAGTTAAAGTCAGAAAATAGAAAGTCGAAAAAGAAGTTTGAAAATAGCTCTTGTTAGAGCTCCTCATGTAAAAATTGTTCCTCTCTTGAGGAGCTCAATGAAACTCTTATGGTTGACTTAGATTTTCATAAAGAACACATTGGATGTTTGAAAGATGAAAATGGAACCCTGCAAGATGAAATCACCAAGTTGGAAGAGATTGAAAGACAACTTCAAAACCAACTTAAATCAATAACAGATGATTAGAAACTACTTGATGGGTTGATTGAAAATAAGAACCTTGCTGAAGAAAATGAAAAGTTGAGAGAACAAAATAATGTGTTAACTTAAAAGCTGGCTACCTTTGAGAAAGGTAAGCATGTTGTTGATAGTTCTGAAAATTGAATGGGCTTCAGCAAGAAATTGAGAACTACAAAAAGGTGAATGCCAAGCTCAATGAGCAGTTGGCTGCATGCAAGGAGGACCTCGTTGATTCTGAACTACACATTTCATCTTTAGAAGATGAAATTAAAGATTTGAATAAGTCACTATCAAAGTTTGTTCAGGGCCAAGAAAACCTAGATAGACTTTTGGGGACAAGAGTGAATTTTCAGAGAGAAGGGTTGGGTTACAATTCCGTGAACAAAAAGTCCTTCAAAAACAAGTTGTACACCTCCTTTGTCTCTAGCTCAAATGAAGCCAGTACTTCAAGTGGTCCCCCAAAATAGTCTGCAACCCGGAAAAATCAAAATCAAAACAAAAATCAGAAACGGAAAAATCTTAAGCAAAAATAGAAAAATAACTTTGCTAGTTCTGATATGCATGCTAGGAAACCCAATGCTAAACACCATGTTTCCCATAGAATGAATGTTCATTATTTCTATTGTGATATGCATGGTCATATTATGCATGATTATTTTATCATGAAAAATGATGAATTAAGAGCATGCAAGAACAGAATGAACAATGAAAAAGGTAAGGGCAAGGGACAGGTCGACACAGGGAAGAGGTGGGCTCAGCACACTCTTGTTCAGAAGCCCAAGAATGGCCTAGTGCGTCGACACACTCCTAAGGGTAGGTCGACGCACCTTATGGCTAGACAATCAGTCATAAGAAACCTTTCTCTTTGTTGCTTTCATTGTGGAAAAACTAGACACACTGTCACACTCTGAGATATGCAGCGAAATTAAGTCGGGAATATGAACAGCCGACAATACGCCTCAAACTAGCAATATAATCAGAGCGCAATAATACATCCACATAAAAGAGGAATGCACAAGGTCATATACTCAAAATTCTAACTTTATTGCAAAATAATGATCAAGGTTACAACGACACTGATCTTTGATTCTCTTTGACTACTGACTCAATAAAGAGAAAATTACATAATATGACTCTTGACTAGACCCGCAATGGCTTCTCTCGAACCATCAATCACTCTCGGACCCGTCACTTGAGTAGTCTGAATCCCCGCTAGAGTTTCCTGAAAAGATTAGAAAAGTAGGTAATGAACACACTTGCCCAGTAGGTATCTTTGTATCAACATAAGGTAATATTTAAGTAATTAGCATTTTAGCTCTAGAGGGTAAGATAAGAAAATGTGATAAAACATGCGAATAAAACCAAAGTAACCACAAGTAACAAGGCATGAACAAGATACATGAGAATATGGGATCATGATCAAGCAAGATTGAAATATAGATGTAAGTTTTGGCCTTTCATGTAATGAGCATGTATCGAGAATGTACTTTTCATAACAATAAAGGTTACGCACTAGAAAGTCATGTAACAAGAATGTATAATTTCATGATGAGCCTCGTGATTTTCACCAGTTTATAAAAAAAATACTCCCGACGTAATGCGACGTCAGTATTCATCATACCCCATGGTTTACAGTATGTTTCTGACCATCCATTGAGGGGGCTAGCGTCGAGCCCTTGGACACTATCCATGTCCGCTCTTGCATCTTCTAGTTATAAATCAAGCTACTTCTACGAGAAATATAAAGTTCGCCAATAATGTAAAGTTCAAACAATAGCTTTATGATAACAAATATCAAGGTAAGAATGCACTAATACGAATCATGAGAGTTCAAGGATGAATTAATGACAAGGTCATGCTACGGAAGAAATCCGGTAGCATAACAGTACATTCATTAATTTCTATAAATTCATTAATAAATTAATATATGAGATGTTGGGTTTCAGATAATTAGAAGACCATCTAGGAACATAGTAGACTTATCCCTTTAGGTCAAACCACGGGTTAGACATCAGTTAGATAGAAAACGGTCACGCCAGGACCATTTTATTTAGAAGGCGGTCAAGTGAAGACCGTTTCTTGAAGGTAGCGGTCAGGTCGAGATCGATCTTAGGATGGAGTCGACGCATGAAGAAGAATAGGTCGATGCAGGATCAATCTGGAAGAACGTGGTCATGCCAGGACCGCTTTCATGAAATAGCGATCGCCTGAAGGTCGCGACTTAGTCCAGAGTGCAGAAAATGTCGGTAACATAAGTGCTTTTTAGACCATCGAGTTTTTAGGGTACAACCAGCTCGGCATCCTAGTGAGTATCCCAGGCTCGCGGAGACTTACGGAGGCCTTGAAACAAGATCACCTAGTCCGACAGAAGGAATATCTGACGGAGAGGATCACAAGTCCAAGAGAGTGTTCCTATCAAGTGCATGTGTAACTAATAGCCACATATCGGAATATGCGCCATGTACTTAAGAAAAACCAGAGATGAGAATGTATCATGTAAAACAACGATCAAACATCGATGTAAAAAGTTCCATAAATCATATGAAAATAACTTTAATACAAGACTATATCATTTTGGCATGAAATTAACATAGGTTTATAATAAGTTTATAAAACATGAAGGGCATGAAATCTACCATGATGGATGATCAGAGAGCAGAAGAGAACCTAGAAAGTGAAGCCTACAATGGAGAAGAGAGATCGGAGAAGTTCAAGCCACCCCTCCCAGTTCCAGCTTTCCCGAGAAAAAGAAGAATGAATGCAAAAGAAAAGAAAAAAATGGAGAGAGAGAAAAATGATGATGAGTGCAACTTTGCTTTGCAATTCACTATCTGCGCTATCTAGATTGGCAGGTTCTGAAGAAGATATATATGCTTCACAGTAGCGAAGGCAGGTTGGGCTGGAAGTTCTGGAAAACACGTGTAGCAACCCAGATAAAAATAAGATTTTTAAATAAATCAAATTAAAAATAAAAAGATTAGTGAATAAATGACAAAGAGCCTAAATGAGTAAATCATTAATCAAAGGAAAAAAAATAATAACGCCTTTTATAAAGGCGTTGATTCAAAAGGAAACGCCTCTGTCTAAGGCGTTAATTTAAAAAGGACGCCTAGATGATAGGGCGTCAAATTTCAAATGACAAAAGATAAAATTTAGGAAAGGAAATGAAACGCCCTCTACCTGGGCGCGTTTTACATAAGTAACGACGCTAGACAAGACGTCAATTTAAATTCGATGCCCTCGCTTACGACGTTAATTCAGTTCGAGTTTCGTTCGACCTAGGAGTCTATCCAGGGCAAGTTATGGATAACTACGTCGAGGGTAGGATATAGTAAGAACTCTATCAAGGGAATATTACCCTTAATCAAATTCGAACTCTATTAGGATGCCCAAAATCCTATAAATAACCATGTTCGATCAAACCCTAAAGCTGTTGCTGCTGCGTGAAGAACAGGTGGTTCTTCGTACCGTTTTCTTCCTCTGTCCATAATTCTTAGTCATGAAGGATACTAATATTCTTCATGTGTTCTGTAGGTTGACGTGCTGAAGAACGAAGGGTCTTCATCATCGTCTACATCTTCTTCAAACTACCGAATTGTCGGAGGAGTTTTTCCTTATCATCTTCCTCTGCTTCCGGAAGATCAGAGCATCGTTATTATTGAACCTTCATCCGTTCGTCGGTCAAAATCTTCTTAAAGGTAGTTTTTCTCAAGATCGTAGCCCACACTAGCTTAATATCTTAATAATATCATCGGTCGTGCATGCATATAGTTCTTTTGTGATTTCAAGATGTTTTCTGTATAATTTCAAAAAGAAACGCCCTTGACCAGGGCGCTAGTTTGAATAAGCGACCCACACTAGGGCGCTAATTATTGTTTGACGCCCTTCACAGGAGTCGTCAATTTCACATAATTAATACCCATGCTCAATAATTAATATCGATGTAACCATGATTAAAATATATTGCATGAGTATACATGTGGAATCCTGTTATTTTTCCTGTCCCTCTCTCCTGAAATTTAATCATTTGAAAATTGATAAATTCTTGAATTCACGACCTTGTCCAGGTCGTCTCATGTTTAACTGACGCCCCAGACCAGGGCGCATATTGAAGAGTCACGCCCCTGTCCAGGGCGCGTTTCTGTTAAAAATTCCAGATTATTAATATTTTGTAAATTAGAAATATTGAAAGGACGACTTCTATGTACGTCGTCAAATGTAATATAAACGCCCCTGATTAAGGCGTTAATTTCATGAAAAACGGCTTTACCAAAGTCGCTATTTTCCTGCATTACTGTTTCACTGATTACTGTTAACCGAGAGTTTCATTATATCTATGTATATATATATATATATATATATATATCGGCACTATATTCCAGTCCGTGAGTATAGTCCCACGTTTCTACGACGATTTATCGCATTACCCTCTCAATTCTCATTGACATACAAGCTCTCCATTGGACATTTCGTTCCTTTGGACTAGCGAGTTAGTCATAGAGACCTCCGTAAGTCTCCTCGCAGCCTTGGATTCCCTCAAGGTCGACTGAGCTGGTTGTACCATAAAGACCCATTACACTATTTTGCCATGTCACTCTAAAGAAACATGGTATACCGGCCCTCATGTTATGCAAAGTGTGTATCATGAGAATTCTCTTAATGGGATGAGGTTATCATGCCATTTGATGCTGTTCTTGTAAACCCCAATTCTATATCAACATTTTCATGATGTTCTTGTAAACCCCAATTCTATATCAACATTGTTATGATGTTCTTGTAAACCCCAATTCTATATTCAACATGATGTTCTTGTGGACCTCAATTCTATATTAAGAATGAGGACGGCTTGCCATTGATGTGCTGTTCATGTGGACCCCAATTCTATATAAAGAGTGTCCATACTTGTTTGTCATGGTACCCAAGCTAGGGGAACCAATTCCACCTAGTTTTATCGATAATCGTGATTGTACCGTTATTATCGTCATTATATGTCAAGTGTCATATTTTTGGACTCTATTCTATCCAAGTTTATCCTACATGTCTACAAGCTTTATTCTTGAAATTCCATATTGGCTATACATAAAAGTGGATGTTAAAATATATGATTAATGCCTGCGCATATAGGGCCCGATCTGGTCCTGGGAGGAGCATCCGAAAGTACTTGTGCCCATGGGAGTTGATTGATCATGGTATTGGCATTATACCGAAGTGCATGACTAGCTTGATTGAACATTCCACAAATCTTGTACTTGTACTTGACTTGATATTACATGACTTGCGTGGCCCGAGAAAGAGTAATTTCATACTTGCTTGACTTGAAACAAAATAGCCAAATTCCAACATAACTTGATGAGTTTACTTGCTTGAATATCTTGATATCTTTTGATATAAGTTCTTAAAAGTTCATGACTAGTTCTTCTTGCTATCTTATTGTTATACACTCTCTCTATTTTGTCGTTTTATGCGAGCATGCATAGCTATAGTGCATTCATGAAAGATGTAATTACTTAAACCCATTGCTAGTTCTTGAGATATAATTTCCTACTGAGCGTTCGCTCACTCAGTGTTTCCCTACGTTTCAGGTAAGTCCGACGATGAGGGAACTCAATCTGAAGGGGAAGGTCAAGAGTGAAAGAGATAGAGCTTCTTCCGTGTTATCTAGTTCTTTCCATATTTTCTTGAGTCAACCTTGTATTTTTCCTTTATTTTAGTTAGTACTTCAAGGTTTGTAATAGACATATTCTTATGAAGGAATAAAGGTTTGGGTTATCTTTACTTTTACGCATCTCTGATTTTGGTGTCGAATACACTAATACTCTGATTGACATGATTGATATAAACTCGTCACGCGTCTCCGGGTATCTTCCGCTCTCGGGGCGTGACAGTTTTTGTGGTATCAGAGCCTAGGGTATTCAATTCCTAGGAAAACCCAAGTCCAAGGATAGGTTCAAACCTTTAACCAGTGAGATTGGGTAGAACCAAGGGTTGAGTTAACTTAAAAGCCCTTAACGCGAGTATATACTAATATAGTTATTGTAATTATAGGACAATGGCTGCCGAACGTGCTCAGTGGCGCAACTTGCAGCGCACACTTCAAGGCATGACTCAGGTGCTGCAACAAGTAGCACAGGGAGGTGCACAACGAGCAGGGAGTCTCCACCAAGTCTTTAAAAATATGAACCCGCCTAAATTCATGGGTTCTACTGATCTGGACGACGCAGAGCACTGGATCAGGGAGACGGAGCGTATATTCCGTGTTATGCAGTGCACGGATCAAGATAAAGTCTTATTAGCTACCTTTCAGTTAGAAAGGGATGCCCGATGCTGGTGGGAATCAATAGAAGCTACTTTAAATCAAGACCAAATTACTTGGGAGGAATTTGTTGAACATTTCAACAATAAATATTTTTCAGACCGAGTCCAAGAAAAGAAAGCTACCGAATTTGCCACACTCAAGCAACGGTCATTATCGGTGGCGGAGTACGAGGCCCAATTTTCTAGATTATCTCGGTATGCTAAGCACTTAGTTAGCACCGAGAAGATGAAAGCTAGAAGGTTTCTTAATGGGCTCAGGCCCCAATATATTACCCAACTGGCACCAATGGATATTCAGGTCTACTCGGAGATAGTACGCCGAGCTCAGCTTCTAGAAGACGCCACGGAACTATCTGATAGAATCCGTGGGAAGGACAAGAAAGAACAAGTCACAAGTTCGGGTTCCTTTAAACCTAACTTCAAGAAGAGGCCTAGCAATGGAGGTACTTCCTCACAAGATCAGAAGTTTAAGAAGACCAAGCCCTTCTCCATCACCACTACCCCACCAAATATAGTGTGCAAGCACTGTGACAAGGCGGGCCATAGAGCAGAAGAATGCTGGAGGAAACTAGGAGCATGTTTCCGCTGTGGGAGCCGCGATCATCGGATTCCCGATTGCCCATTACTTAATGATCAAACTGGTGACGGAAAGCGCCCGGTAACCAAGAACGCTCGTCTTCACGCAATTAAGGAGACCGAAGAAGAAGAAGGCGGACTAGTAGAAGGTACACTGAAAGTTTGTTCCAAGTATGCACTTGTCTTATTTGATACGGGTGCATCACATTCTTTTATTTCCAAGAAGTTTGCTAACCCATTACCTATGGAACCGGAATGGATGAAAATAATTTTATCTACTCCTCTCGAAAACGAAACCGATATTACTCACCATTATCAAAACTGTGAAGTCTTGGTAAAAGGAAGAAATCTCCCTATCGATCTCATATGTTTAGATCTAAAGGAGTATGATGTCATACTGGGAGCGGATTGGTTATCCAAATACCAGGCAACAGTCGATTGCCATAACAGTAAAGTTACCTTCAGAGACTTTCCAGAACTAGTCTATTCTAGCCCTAAGAGTCGGAGCGAGTCACCTCTTATTTCGGCTCTCCGAGCTAGCAAGCTAATAAGGAAAGGATGTGTAGCTTTCCTTGCATTTGTCACGATTAAGGAGGCTCAGGAAACTAAGATAGAAGATATCCCAGTTGTGCAAGAATTTCCGGATGTGTTTCCGGAGGATTTGCCTGGATTACCCCCGCAAAGAGAAGTGGTCTTCACCATCGATTTAGTTCCTGGTGCGGGTCCCGTTTCTAAGGCACCTTATAAAATGTCCCCTGCTGAACTCAAGGAGTTAAAGGAGTAATTAATGGAACTTCTTAAGAAAGGATTCATTAGACCGAGTACTTCCCCATGGGGAGCGCCTGTATTATTTGTAAAGAAGAAAGATGGATCCATGAGGTTATGCATCGACTATCGACAGTTGAATCATCTCACTATCAAGAACAAGTATCCACTGTCGAGAATTGATGAGTTGTTTGATCAAATTTCAGGATCCAAATACTTTTCCAAGATTGATCTTAGGTCGGGATATCATCAGTTAATAATCAAGGATGAGGACATTCATAAGACTGCATTCAGAAGCAGGTACGGCCATTATGAATTTGTTGTTATGCCTTTCGGACTAACGAATGCCCATGCTGCCTTTATACAGTTAATGAATAGTATATTCAGGCCTTATTTGGATCAATTCGTGGTTGTCTTTATCGATGATATATTGATTTATTCCGAGACCAAGGAAGAGCATGAGGAGCATTTAAGGATTGCATTACAATTATTAAGGGCAAACCAATTATATGCAAAACTCAGCAAGTGTAAATTCTGGCTTGAGGAAGTGACTTTTCTCGGACATATTATATCAAAGGATGGCTTATCAGTAGATCCATCAAAAGTTGAGGCTGTAAGAAATTGGGAAAGACCAACCAATGCTAGCGAAATCCGAAGTTTCTTAGGTCTTGCCGGCTATTACAGGCGATTCATCAAAGATTTCTCTAAAATTGCTGTATCACTTACGAGGTTAACTCGCAAGGAGATCCGTTATGAATGGAGTGAGGAATGTGAAAGAAGCTTCCAACTCTCAAGGATCATCTTACTACAGCTCCTGTCTTAGCTTTACCAATGGAAGGAGAGAAATTCGAGGTATACACTGATGCTTCTGGCATTGGCCTCGGATGTGTTCTAATGCAACAAGGAAAGGTTATAGCTTACTCTTCTCGTCAATTAAAGAAGCATGAAGAGAACTACCCCGTCCATGACTTAGAATTAGCCACGGTAGTATTTGCACTAAAAATCTGGAGACATTACCTATATGGGGTGCAGTTTACTGTATACTCCGATCATAAGAGTCTCAAGTATCTCTTCTCTCAAAAGGAACTAAATATGAGGCAAAGACGTTGGCTAGAATATCTCAAGGACTTCGACTTCAATATACAATATCATCCCGGAAAGGGTAACCATGTAGTAGATGCCCTTAGTCGAAAGTCGAGAGCACTGTTAGCCAATTGTATGATTCAAGAATAAAAATTACTGGAGCAATTCACTAAACTCAATATAAGCATGGACACAGACTGCAAAAGTGTCACATTGTCTCACATAAGCATTCGTCCAGACCTATTAACTAAAATACAAGCACTTCAGGATGATGACCCAATATTAGTGGAAATCAAGGGCAAACTGGAAGGACAATCTGATTTCCAAGTAACTTGTGAAGGAAGATTAATGTTCAGGAATAGAACTTGCATACCGGATTGTCCCGAGTTAAAGAAGAAGATCTTAGATGAAGCTCATAGATCAAGGTACACGATTCATCCAGGATCAACCAAAATGTACCAAGACGTGAAGAGGAATTTCTAGTGGCCCAACATGAAAAGGGAAATAGCAGACTATGTATCACGCTGTCTCACTTGCCAAAAGGTCAAGGCGGAACACCAAAAGCCTGCTGGAAAATTACATCCTCTAGATATTCCCAAATGGAAGTGAGAGAATATTAGTATGGATTTCATCATGGGTCTATCTAAATCAAAAGGAGGACATGATGGAATATGGGTTATTATTGACCGATTGACTAAATCGGCGCATTTCTTGCCAATAAAGAGCCGATGGTCAGTTGATGTTTTGGCTGCATTATACATCAAGAAAATAGTAAGATTACATGGTATTCCTGTTTCAATCGTGTCTGACAGAGATCCCCATTTTACTTCTCATTTTTGGAAGGGACTACAACATTCGTTGGGAACAAGGCTTAACTTTAGTACAGCTTTTCATCCTCAAACGGATGGTCAGACCGAGAGAATTAACCAGGTGGTTGAAGATATGCTCAGAGCTTGCATCCTTGATTTCGATGGAAGCTGGCATGATCACTTGCCGTTGGTGAAATTTGCATACAATAATAGCTACCAGGCAAGTATACAAATGGCACCTTTCGAAGTTTTATACGAAAGGAGTTGTCGATCACCCTTATGCTGGGACGAAGTTGGGGAAAAATAACTATTAGGTCCAGACATGGTAAAGGATACCACTGAGAAGATACAATTGATTAGAGAAAGACTGCGAGTTGCTCAGTCTAGGCAAAAGGCTTATGCCGACACGAGAAGGAGAGATCTTGAATTCCAAGTTGGAGATCATGTATTTCTCAAGATATCGCCTGGACGTGGCATACGGAGATTTGGTGTTAAAGGCAAGCTTACACCAAGATTCATCGGACCCTTCGAGATACTGGAACGAGTTGGCGAGGTTGCTTATCGCATCGCATTGCCTCCTCAACTGTCCGATGTACGTAATGTATTCCACATATCTATGTTGAAGAAGTATGTACATGATCCATCACATATTATTGATCATGGAGACTTAGTGATCCAGAAGGATCTCACATATGAGCAGAAGCCTATGAAGATACTAGATCGTGAAGTACGTACCCTAAGGAATAATGTTATTCCCATGATTAAGGTACAATGGAATAAGAACTCCGAACATGAAGCTACATGGGAAACCGAGGAATCCATGAGGAAACGATTTCCAGAGTTATTTTAAAAAAAGGTATGTGCTCTACTCTCTCCACTTATACATACTAATGAATTT
Source organism: Amorphophallus konjac (assembly GCA_022559845.1). Classification (NCBI taxonomy): domain Eukaryota; kingdom Viridiplantae; phylum Streptophyta; class Magnoliopsida; order Alismatales; family Araceae; genus Amorphophallus; species Amorphophallus konjac. The sequence goes on along the minus strand of JAHNEJ010001528.1, from coordinate 37,859 downwards.
GGGGACCAAATTCTTTTAAGTGGGGGAGGGTGTAGCAACCCAGATAAAAATAAGATTTTTAAATAAATCAAATTAAAAATAAAAAGATAAGTGAATAAATGACAAAGAGCCTAAATGAGTAAATCATTAATCAAAGGAAAAATAATAATAACGCCTTTTATAAAGGCGCTGATTCAAAAGGAAACGCCTCTGTCTAAGGCGTTAATTTAAAAAGGACGCCTAGATGATAGGGCGTCAAATTTCAAATGACGAAAGATAAAATTTAGGAAAGGAAATGAAATGCCCTCTACCTGGGCGCGTTTTACATAAGTAACGACGCTAGACAAGGTGTCAATTTAAATTCGACGCCCTCGCTTAAGACATTAATTCAGTTCAAGTTTCGTTCGACCCAGGAGTCTATCCAGGGCAAGTTATGTATAACTACGTCGAGGGTAGGATATAGTAAGGAATCTATCAAGGGAATACTACCCTTAATCAAATTCTAACTCTATTAGGATGCCCAAAATCCTATAAATAACCATGTTCGATCAAACCCTAAAGATGTTGCTGCTGCGTGAAGAACAGGTGGTTCTTCGTACCGTTTTCTTCCTCTGTCCATAATTCTTAGTCATGAAGGATACTAATATTCTTCATGTGTTCTATAGGTTGACGTGCTGAAGAACGAAGGGTCTTCATCATCGTCTACATCTTCTTCAAACTACCGAATTGTCGGAGGAGTTTTTCCTTATCATCTTCCTCTGCTTCCGGAAGATCAGAGCATCGTTATTATTGAACCTTCATCCGTTCGTCGGTCAAAATCTTCTTAAAGGTAGGTTTTCTCAAGATCGTAGCCCACACTAGGTTAATATCTTAATAATATCATCGGTCGTGCATGCATATAGTTCTTTTGTGATTTCAAGATGTTTTCTATATAATTTCAAAAAGAAACGCCCTTGACCAGGGCGCTAGTTTGAATAAGCGACCCACACTAGGGCGCTAATTATTGTTTGACGCCCTTCACAGGAGTCGTCAATTTCACATAATTAATACCCATGCTCAATAATTAATATCGATGTAACCATGATTAAAATATATTGCATGAGTATACATGTGGAATCCTGTTATTTTTCCTGTCCCTCTCTCCTGAAATTTAATCATTTGAAAATTGATAAATTCTTGAATTCACGACCTTGTCCAGGTCATCTCATGTTTAACTGACGCCCCAGACCAGGGTGCATATTGAAGAGTCACGCCCCTGTCCAGGGCGCGTTTCTGTTAAAAATTCCAGATTATTAATATTCTGTAAATTAGAAATATTGAAAGGACGACTTCTATGTACGTCGTCAAATGTAATATAAACGCCCCTGATTAAGGCGTTAATTTCATGAAAAACGGCTTTACCAAAGTCGCTATTTTCCTGCATTACTGTTTCACTGATTACTGTTAACCGAGAGTTTCATTATATCTATGTATATATATATATATATATCGGCACTATATTCCAGTCCGTGAGTATAGTCCCACGTTTCTACGACGATTTATCGCATTACCCTCTCAATTCTCATTGACATACAAGCTCTCCATTGGACATTCCGTTCCTTTGGACTAGCGAGTTAGTCATAGAGACCTCCGTAAGTCTCCTCGCAGCTTTGGATTCCCTCAAGGCCGACTGAGCTAGTTGTACCATAAAGACCCATTACACTATTTTGCCATGTCACTATAAAGAAACATGGTATACCGGCCCTCATGTTATGCAAAGTGTGTATCATGAGAATTCTCTTAATGGGATGAGGTTATCATGCCATTTGATGCTGTTCTTGTAAACCCCAATTCTATATCAACATTTTCATGATGTTCTTATAAACCCCAATTCCATATCAACATTGTTATGATGTTCTTGTAAACCCCAATTCTATATTCAACATGATGTTCTTGTGGACCTCAATTCTATATTAAGAATGAGGACGGCTTGCCATTGATGTGCTGTTCATGTGGACCTCAATTCTATATAAAGAGTGTCCATACTTGTTTGTCATGGTACCCAAGCTAGGGGAACCAATTCCACCTAGTTTTATCGATAATCGTGATTGTACCGTTATTATCGTCATTATATGTCAAGTGTCATATTTTTGGACTCTATTCTATCCAAGTTTATCCTACATGTCTACAAGCTTTATTCTTGAAATTCCATATTGGCTATACACAAAAGTGATGTTAAAATACATGATTAATGCCTGCGCATATAGGGCCCGATCTGGTCCTGGGAGGAGCACCCGAAAGTACTTGTGCCCATGGGAGTTGATTGATCACGGTATTGGCATTATACCGAAGTGCATGACTAGCTTGATTGAACATTCCACAAATCTTGTACTTGTACTTGACTTGATATTATATGACTTGCGTGACCCGAGAAAGGGTAATTTCATACTTGCTTGACTTGAAACAAAATAGCCAAATTCCAACATAACCTGATGAGTTTACTTGCTTGAATATCTTGATATCTTTTGATATAAGTTTTTGAAAGTTCATGACTAGTTCTTCTTGCTATCTTATTGTTATACACTCTCTCTATCTTGTCGTTTTATGTGAGCATGCATAGCTATAGTGCATTCATGAAAGATGTAATTACTTAAACCCATTGCTAGTTCTTGAGATATAATTTCCTACTGAGCGTTCGCTCACTCAGTGTTTCCCTACGTTTCAGGTAAGTCCGACGATGAGGGAACTCAATCTGAAGGGGAAGGTCAAGAGTGAAAGAGATAGAGCTTCTTCCGCGTTATCTAGTTCTTTCCATATTTTCTTGAGTCAACCTTGTATTTTTCCTTTATTTTAGTTAGTACTTCAAGGTTTGTAATAGACATATTCTTATGAAGGAATAAAGGTTTGGGTTATCTTTACTTTTGCGCATCTCTGATTTTGGTGTCGAATACACTAATACTCTGATTGACATGATTGATATAAACTCGTCACGCGTCTCCGGGTATCTTCCGCTCTCGGGGCGTGACAACACGGGATCATCCCCCACAAACTATAAATGGCACTCAGGGGTAGCATTACTCCACACTCCCAAAACTATAAGGTAGGGGTGTGCAGACCCCACCTCCACTCAAACTTAATGCGGCGGAGGGGAACATCGAAAAAGCATCCACTCATCAGCTAAATCTCTGCAAGCAAGGAGTCAGATGAGCAGGCGCAATAAGTGCAAATAATACAAGAGAAGCAGGAGGATGAACCCCTTTGCGAATAAATGCCATCAACTAGGGCAGAGTGATGCCAAGCAGGTTACAATCAAAGAGACAAGCACGGCCAACATCAGGATTGGCAAGAGAATAATGAGGCTACTAAAAAAAAAAGCCAACAAGGGATACTCCTCCAAATGAAAAGACCCAGTCAAATGCAGCTACAACTCTACAAAGACCAGCACAATATGAGGGAACACTTCATAGCAATGCGATCAGATCCGGCCATAATTCCCAGAAGAAACAAGCAAGGCAGTTAAGCCGATAAAAAGCAACAAACCTTGCTCTTCCCGCCTGGGAATCTCAAAAAAAATGATGAATGGACATCCACCCAAGATGAAGGGCAACCGTCGCAGATTCCTCAGCATCCCGGCTCGGGTACTTTTCAAGAAGAAAAAAAGAAGAAAAAAAGAGGAAAAGAAAAAGAAGGAAAAGAAAAAAAAAGAAGACAAGAAGGAAATAAAAGAAAAGAAAAATTATGAGGCAAGTATGGCCTTCCTATCCTCCTCCATGGGCAAAGGGATCCTAAGCAACACTACATGTTGAATGCTTAAGGAAAATGAAATGACTGCACCGTTTGCGGAGCTAGGAGAACTCTACAATCGCAACTACCATCACAAAGGGCCTAGAGGATGGTGCTCAATGTAAGCACCGGAAGCCTGAGCCGCAGCTGTTCAGAGCACCTCCCGCATAAGCCAATAACAAAAGAAGACACATGTTGATTCGATGCATAGTTATCGTTGAAAATCCCCTGAGAGGGGGAGTGCAATGACAAATCAGCGGTCCCACCAGAATTCGTGGTGCCTCGCCATTTTTCATTCTATGGGAATACCTCCCATTTGTCTCGCTGGGATTAACCCTATACCCGTGGTCTTGAACCTACGTTCCCAGTAAATCCATTCACATTGTTCTCTGGCTTGCTGCCGCAGCAACTACATGATTACCCTAAGAGGGACCAAATTTGCCCCACGGGACTCCCACCATTGCTGGTTTGGACATTATGCCTAAAACCAACCCATAAGACCCCTTTCTCTCGGCCTAAGACACTTCGTCCTTGTCGAGCTCTAAAAATTGCCTGCAATCTCACCGGACTGGGCATACAAACCCCTTTTCCTTGGCCTGAGGCTCTCTGGCCTTGCCGAACTCTGAAAAATTGCCCTACAGTCCCATCGGATTGGGCTCACAAACCCCTTTTCCTTGGCCTGAGGCACTCCACCCTTTTAGAACTCTAAAAATTACTATACAGTCCCACCGGACTGGGCTCACAAACCCCTTTTCCTTGGCCTAAGGCACTCCGCCCTTGCCGAACTCTAAAAAATTACCCTACAGCCCCCCCAGAGTGGGTATAATGACCCAACATCCGGATACCGGGATGAGCCCGATACCATTCGAATCCTGGCCCGCCGCCATGAACTGGGAGGGTTCGGAAGGGCTAAAAGGAGTGTGGAGGTACAAAGAAATAGGAAATAGAGCAGGACAATACAACAATTAACAGAAATAAATAACAAGTACAATAACAGAGTCCAGTCTAATAGAAAGTACAGTCTAAAGTAGTAAAACGTACCACATGCCAAGTGAACACTTGGCCCGGCGAGCTGGCAGCTAAGGACCTCCGAACAGCACCCTCGAACCTCGAGGAAGAACTGTCGCACCTAAAAAGCAGGGGTGAGCCTCCTGTCACTAGCTTAGTAGGGATCCCGCGAAACCCCAATCGAGAACAACGGCGGTAACGGAAAAGAAAATAACTACAACTACAGCAGGAACAGCGAATCGGTGGTCGGTCAAAACTCGGCACTACAGCTACTCCTACTGTGCCGGTCAAGCAGAAAGAGAAATCTCAATCTCACGATCGGGAACCGGACCACTCTAACACCAGGCCTACCAAGGAAACACTCACGACAGCTCCGTCATGAAGGCCAGTCCTCCCAGACAAGGCTAACCTGGACCATGTTGCCCACGGTACGGTCACGACCACGCTGTCATGAACACAACTCTAACAAGACGCAACCTCGGTGAAGCCACTGGCACCCTGGCCACTACCTTGGAAATACCGGACGGTCCAGAAAACCACATCTCGCAGACGGGAAACGGAACCCGGAAACAGGAGAGCCACGTCTCACGTGACAGGAGTACATGCCCACCAGAAGCAAGGCCGGATGCATCCACTGAAGACTTAGACTGCACCTCAGGTGTCCCCCTCGACCCCTGGTGGAACGGGGACACCGTACAAGTAACCATAGAACAAGAACTAGCTGGGGTCGCGCTCGTCAGCGCGGGTCCAACTACGCCCAACCACGTGTGCACACACAGACCGTGTGTCCTAGGTCTGGCCCTCTGACTGGTTCTCTCCTCAGCCAGACTCTGGCTGCAAAACGTGGGGCCCGACGGTAACCAGCCTAAAAACCGTCTCTCTAGGGTAGCCTCACCACCACTCCCTGGTGGGACCACTCACATGTCGGAAGGCTACGACTAGTGGGGAGTCTATGATGTGACCGCTCTCCAAGGAGAAGCTCCAAGAAACATGCACACACGCTGCGCGAAAGTCGAGAAGAACCAAGTGGCACCGAGCCGCTGGACTCTGGGCAGTCCTCTAGACTCACTAAATCCAACGGTCCTTGAGTCACGAGACTCGGGGTCAAGACCGTCGTACACAACAACATAACACCGTTAATCTAGCCTAATTCCTAGGTCTAAAACCACGGTAGCATGAATCTAGAGGCAGCACACGAGCCGCTGAGGCCATTCCCTCGGAAAAGGGAACTGAGAAACCCTCCAGCCCTAGGCTGGGTAATTAGACTCACAGTCCACAGGCCACTCACACAGCCCACGCAGAAAGCACAGAATCACAGTTCCCAAGGCAGCTCACAAGTCGCCATGCCAATTCCCCATCCCAGGGAAAGCGGGAAACCTCCAGCCCCAGGTTGAATGAATAGACTCGCAGTCTAAGGCCATACACTTGGCCCAGTCGGGAACCATCTTCCACAGAAACTCACGACATGCGGGGGAACCCCACCGCACTCACACCGATACACGGAGACTCGATCGAGCGTAACACAAAGCCCGAAACACATGGGGTCACTCGGACCCATCACACCTATGGACACACTAATCGAGGTAATACGGTACCTCCAGACACCCCAGAAACACGGTCACAAACCCATGGGATGTCCGGGACACTCACGAGGCCGAGGGTCGACCACTGGGTCACAACCTGGTCGACCGGAGACCAATACAATGGTAAAAGGCACGAAAACCAATAGGCGGTCTCCCTTGGACCCTCTAAGGCCAAGGCGGTCAAGCCTGAACCGCCGGGAGAAGAAAGTGGTCTCACATGGGCCGTAACTCCCAAAACCAATGGTCTATCGCCAGACCGTTCAAAGGATGAAACGGTCTACCATTAGACCGCCCAAAGTAGAAACGGCCTCCACCTGACCGCAACACTTGGGGGACGAAAAGGCTGAACGGTCACTCCCAGACCGTTCAAATCAGATAAACGGTCAAACACATCCTCGGGGGTCACACTGACCCTCAGAGGAAAATGGTCGGACCCTGGCCGCTTCATAGTGCCAGGCGGTCTACACCAGACCGCTGAACCAGTCAGGCGGTCTATCGTGCGACCGTTTAGCCAACCGACATAAGGGGGCAAGTGGCAGCCAGACTATGGCCGCCCAGCCAAGAAAACGGTCTGCCTTAGACAGCTAAGACAGGCATAGCGGTCTATCGCAGGATCGCGGACCCAAAACATGGTGAAACGAACAATAAACGGTCACCCTGGGGACCGCTTCACCCATAAGCAGTTTCTGTAAAATCATTTTTAAGCCAAAAAACTGAAAATGGTGGAAATCGTTGAAAATTCCATTCCACGCCCCGTTCATGACCACGTGAAGGGGAAAACAAGGGGAAACTAGCCCCCAACCTCTCTAGCACCGAGAGGACCCATTTAAATCACAAAAATACGGTTAAAACGCTAGATCCGAGTCACTCCCGAAAAATATGATTTTTCCCCAAATTGCTCAAATAAGCCCGCTCGGCTCACCACGGCCTACAAAACTCGTGGGAAATAAAGTGCACGAGTTGGGGATCCATCTCCCTACCACCACCAAAGATTTCATGTCCCGAGGATGCCGATCCATGAAGAAACGCCGTTTAAACCTTCGCTGGTTCATGAACGCACCACCGAGCTTCCACGCGCCACTGGCCCTCGACCCTCAACCCGTTCCTCGTTCCTCGCCTCCTGCCATCGCCGCCTCGCCCTTCTCCGCCATCGTCGGCCGCCCGAGGAGAGGGGGAGAGAAAGAGATGAGAGAGAGTGAGAAAGAGAGAATGGGGAGAGAGATAAGGGGTTATTTATAGGAAAATTCAAAAATTCCAAAAAATACCAAAAAAAAGGAAAAATATCCCACGCGATCCTCGAAAAATGCACAACGTCGTGGTAACGTCCTGGAGTCAGAGAACGCGACTGTAAATACAAAGCTTAGGCTAATCTATCCTGCCCCGAACTAATAAGCACGCACGTATGAACATGCATATGATCATGAAGTGTAAACAATGGGAAGCAAAGGGGCGATGAAGAAAAGAAATGAACCGTGATCGCCACCCAAGGAATAGCAATGGGAAATAGATACTATGATGAAAACAAACCTACTGCGTACCTTAAGAAAGGAAGAAGAAAATAGCGGCCGAAGGTGACCGCTACAACGTGTGATCGCGCCTTGAAGACGGGTGCGGGGAACTCATGGGATCGGACCTCCTCTCCTTCCAACCGGCTAGAAGAAGAGGGCCTCACGTCCTATTGATAGTCTCCTACAAAATGAAGCCATGAAAACAAAAGAACACCCATTAGAATATGATAGTGTAGCACATGCCCCGAAGTGATGAAATAGCATAAAAGAATGGGGGAGAACGCACCGGGGGAGGGTTTTTAACCCCTATAAATGGGTGCAAAAGGAAGGTGGGAGTGTTGTGCATGCATATGATTTGAAATCATGAAATTTGGTGGAAAGAAGAGGGAGAAAATGTTGTGCAAAACGGAGAAAAATGCATGAACGTGCTGAAAATAGTGCAAAAAATAAGTGTAAAAACTGTGGTGATTTGTGAAAAGTAGGAGAAGAGAATAAGAAATTGGGGAGAGTATAGAGAGCCCAGAGAGTTGAAAAATGAAGAAGATACTCCTCTCTTCAGGAAGGGACCAATGGAGGACGAAGCAGATGCCAGATGACTCCGCCCGAGCCGACGAAGGGCGCCCCGCCGCACAGGTTCAAGAACTTGTGATGATTTGCAAGAAGTAGAGGCGAAGTTAGGAAGGAAAATGAAGATGAAATGAAGCAAATGAGGAACCAAATTAAAGCTAATACTTCCCTCAATAGCCTAGATTCGAAGGTTTGAGTGGACGATCTGGCATGGCTTCGCCATAGGTCGAAGAAGAGCCCCCCGTCGCGCTGGCGAACTGGGCATCTATTTATAGAAAAGTGGTGAAACCCTAAACTTTCTCCCATGATTTTAGGAGATAGAGTCCACCAAATCTATAGATCTCTGGATCATTCTCGAGATAATAGTCAAGATAAGATGTAGGAATAAACGGGACTCTTTTTGGTGGAAGGAAGTGGAAGTTATGGCTCTTGGAAGAAGCCTCTGGAACCTAATCTGCAGGAGTTTTTGTTGCACGAAATGTGTAAAACCAGATATTGTGGCCAAGATTCTAGGATATCTGGTCAATTAAAAATCATGCTCCATATACCAAATTCGAGATAATACAAAGAGGAAGACACAGAAACAAACGGGGCTCAATTTTGTGGAGGATTCTAGAAGATAGAGCCCTAACAAGGAGGCCCCGTTGCATAGGTTTCGGCCTTAGAGTCCGACGGTGAAGAAGACGGAGTTCAGGGTCTTCTGGACTCTTTGTCATATAAACGGTCACACGATAGACCATTTTTAGAAATAAATTGTCATCATTAGGCCGCTTTTATCATGAAGAACAGAGACCTGGGCGACCACGGCAGTTCGGGCTAAAACAAGATGAAAACGGTCTAGCAGTAGACCGTTTAGTGCTTGGAGCAGTCTTGAATTAGACCACTTAGTGATGAGACGGTCTAGCAGTAGACCACTAAGTCATGGGACGGTCTACCAGTAGACCACTTAGTGAATGGAAGAACATTCTGGGCAGACTACGCGTGACTTTGGAAATCAGAGTGTATCTCTCAAACGGTGTAGAACTAGTAAAAGTGGTAGAATAAGAAATTATAGATAAGTGAAAGGTGAACAACTTTCATGAAGAGAGTATGATGAGAAAATGATCAGAAGATGGAGAAATTGGGGCTAGAATATAAGAAAAACGTTGGGTCTGCAGGTGAACAGCACAGCATGCTGGAAAAAGTTAATAACTTGAAATTGGTGCAGAACTTGCCAATAATGTAGAAAGAGAAGTTGTAGGTCTTTAAAAGATAAACAACTTTGGTGAAGGATATATTTTGAATATAGGACTATAAGAGGACAAAAAAGATCCATTTTTAAGACTGCGCAATGAAAGGAGCCGGATGCTTGATGGAAGTTGACCTAAACGGGGCCGTAAGTCGACTTGGAAGGCCGGAAGTTGATAAGATAAGCTCCAGGGCTCTAAGAAATCATGATCTCCAAGGCTTAAAGAGAATGGAACAATAAAAAATGGGCACGAAATCTATCCAAGGAAGGTTCCAAAATAATGGTTAATTCGGGACATCAAAAATGATGAATAAGAGAAATGACACAACTTACAGGCTAAAAATGGGTGTCAACAGATGCCCCTCCTTGATGTCTACTTTGTAAGGGAGCGTGCGAAAGTGATGCAGAGGCAAAATGGAAAGGAGATGGAGCGAAAGCGATAGCGACGTGAAATGGAGATGAAGCGGAGAGAACTGACAAGCGGGCATCAAGGTAAAAGACACTCGTTACAACCAACAAGCGACAAGAATTCTCCATCAAATGCCGAACTAACCACTTGGAATGGATGACAAGGATGAGACATGTCTAGAGAACTAAACTAACAGGAAAAAAAAAGGAAACACGACCAGCCTCATCGGGGACACAATCCACAGACGATGAGGGAGTCGGAAAGTAGCATAACGTAAAAAGCAGGAGAAATATAACTGAGATAAAATCTAGACAGGAATCAACTGACCAACCAGACCAAGCGACAAGATCAGAGAAATCGTTTAAATTCAGAGTGGAATGAGAATCTCTTATGCAAGAGAGCTGAAGTACAATTAACCATTGTTAAGGAGAAACCATTAACGGATCACGAGATGTGCGTGCTCAAAATATGACAAGATGCATGCTGAGCTGAAAATAAAGAAATCATCAAAATGGATGCAAAGAAAGCTAAAATAGAAAGTACTCGAGAATAATATTGCTAGACCGGAACAATCAGAATCAAGACACTATCCGCAACCACGGCGTGCGTGATAGAACCATCGTTCCCTAATTTTTCCAACCTAACGGCCTATCCGATGATTAAACGTGTGCACCTAGATCATCATCATTTTTGTTAGAGGGGAACGTCAGATCCTGGAACACATGAATGACCAGTCGATTCTCGAGATAATATAATAATATAGATACCATATAGTTATTGTGCCCCCTGTGCCTTGATGATGTTATATAGTTTTGATGATAGCAACCACTAATGAATCATGTAAGATTAGAACTAGTAAATATTCTGCATGCTTCATCGTTGTTCATACTTCAGCATATATACTTCATGCATGAAGAGGAAAGGGGGTGTGCGTTAACACAGTATGGGCATTGCATTGACGTAGCTATACGGTGCATTGTCTGTTCTCTGCATCAGGTCTATTCTAGTTCGTGCATAGCTTGCATTGGTGCATTAATTATAGTTGCACGCCACATAGTCAGTCATTGACCATCTCTTGCATATCACTGATCGATGCGTGTTTGCAGGTGTTATCCATAGTTAGTGCACTCGTTTGTTTCATGCATACACTAAGTCTGCACTTGGTTGGTTTGATGACTGAGCAAGTCTATACATCCGTTAGCTCAGCTCGTGGCTTAGTCAGTGCATCCGTGTTCATTGTGCATGTGTGCATCATTCTCATCAAAGTCTGTACAACCTGTGTTGACACTAGCAATTAAGTTCGTGCACTAATTCATAAGTTTGTACAACTGTTGCTGGCACGAGCATTTAAGTTCATGCATCATCACACCATCAAGTCTGTACATCGCTGTCACATGCACACTAAGTCTATACACTCTTTACCATGCATTCAAAGTCTATACATTCTGCCGCATACATACGTAAGGTAGTGTCATGCACTCAAAGTCCACACGTGCACACGCATAGTTTGTGCATCATGCATTCATGCTTAAACTCTAGGCATAGCAAGTCTGCACAGTGTTTGTACATTACACGTAGAGTCTGCACACTCGTTGATGGCATGTCAAAGCATTCATCTTCAAGTCTATACATCGTCTTGTACATTGCACACAAAGTCTATACATTCTCTGGTGGCATGTCCATGCATTCACCTTCATTGTACATACTTTCTAATATGCATACTGCATTATGTGCATCAAGTATGTACAGACTTAGATCAAATCTCGAACCAACTCTGTGATCTAACCTTTGCAGGATATCTGCTCAAAGAAATTAAGAAGGGCACGTGATCCAAGAATGAAGGATGTGCCAGGATCGTGACATGTGTAACGCAGTGAGCTGAAATGCTGCCACGTGGTCAAGGCGCTTTGGGCGGGAATTGTGGAGGACACACGCCCACCTCTCTGATGCTATAAATAGAAGACTTCTCCATCTGGAGAAATTGATCGTGAGAAGAGTGATCAAAGTAGGGGAACTTATCTGAAAGAGAAGAAGATAGAGAGAGAGCCTGCACGATCCAGAAGAAGAGAAAAAGAGAAGAAGAGAGAGTAGTAGAGAAGAAAAGAAATGAAGAAGAAGAAGAAAGATAGAGAGAGAGAGATAGAGAATTAGGGGAGAAGAAGAGAAGTTTCATCTGAAGATCTGTCCCTACTGGACCGTGGATCAAATCCAGGCCAGTCAGCTCTTTGAGAGCCACTTTGTGTTCTATCATCTACAACTTTCTGTTGTTGTGTTCTTTCCATATGTTGTTTTTCTTTTTTACCTTTGTTTCAAGCTGTTAGTCAGCAGAGCTAAGCTGTATTGCTCAGCGGTTGCGGAGGAGGATTCCTCTGGTCAGCAAGCTGTGTTGCTCAGCGGGCAGAGGTGTGGTATCCTCTGGATGGCATAAGCTGTAACGCCCAGTGGTTTGTAGGGTTTTGACCCCGAAGCTGCGGATCAGCGAAGCTGTGTATCAGCGGTAGAAGCCACATTTCGGTTTGGAGTGTGGGGTGGACGTAGATCTCGGGTTTGAGATCGAACCACCTTAAAAATCCCTGTCTATTGTGTGATTGTCGTGTGTCTTGTGTGCATCATGTTCATCTCCTCTATCCGCTGTAGATGCATGTTTAGGATCGCTCAAGTTCAGATCAACTAGAGTTGGTATTCCGTGATCGCTTTAGCTTATCTTTCTGCCGTCCAGCAGCAGTTCGTTTTAATTCCGCACTTGAACCTACTGCAGTCGATTTTTATTGGGTGACTGATCTATTCACCCCCCCTCTAGATCGTTCATAGACCTTCATCACTTGGTATCATAACGTTGTTTTTGATCCATCACTTGGTATCAGAGCCTAACTCTTTTTCAGGGACTAACATCCTAAAGAGGAATGACCATGAACGCTAAGGGAATGACAGTAGAAGGACATTCAACCTCCAAGCCTCCGTACTTCGATGGCTCTAACTACGCCTACTGGAAGAACAGAATGCAGGTCTTTCTGAGAGTGAAAGACTACGAGATCTGGCGAGTAGTGAGCAAGGGACCATTCGAACTACATGAGAATGAAGAGGTTTGGACGAGAGAGGAAATCAGAAAATCTACTTTGAACTGGAGTGCCATCAACGCTATCCAGTGCGCACTTCATCCTACTGAATGCTTCAGAGTGTCATCGTGCAAAACCGCCAAGGAAATGTGGGATACACTGGAGGTTATCTACGAAGGGACATCACAGGTGAGAGAGACCAAGGCGAACATGTTGGTCTCTAAATATGAAGCATTCCGGATGAAACCTGGTGAGACTGTGACTGAGATGTATGCTCGTTTGACTATCATAACTAATGGTCTGAGGAATTTGGGAAAGAGCTATTCAGACTACGAGATTGTAAGGAAGATCTTACGGTCTCTGACTCCTGTTTGGCACACAAAGGCAACAATGATCGAGGAGTCAAGAGATCTTCAGATGATGAAAGTTGATGAGCTAATAGGTTCTCTAATGGCATATGAGATGAACCTTCCTAAAACTGATGAGCTCGAGAATAAGAAGAAACCAATCGCGCTGAAGGCTAGTTCCAGCAGAACTAGCAGATCAAGCCACAATGGATCATCAAGCGAGTAGAGCAATCTATCTGGGTCAGAAATAGATGGAGACCAACTGGCCATGCTGACCAGAGAATTCATGTGATTTCTGAGAAAAGAAGGCAGAAATTTCGGTCGAAAACAATTCAGCGGCCAGCGACACAATAGGTATAGGTCTAACCCGGCGAAGAAACCTGACACTAATGTCTGCTATCATTATAGGAAGGCTGGGCATATGAAGGCAGATTGTCCAGAGCTCCAGAAGCTGAAAGAAAAGTCCAAGAAAAGAGCTCCCAGAGGAAAAGCAATGGTGAGCACATGGAGCGACGAGGACGAGGGCAATTTGAGTAGTACATCAGAAAGTGAAGACGAAGAAAAGCCCATCTGCCTGATGGCCAGGAATGATGAAAAGGAGGAAGAAGACTCCGATGAGGTATCCTCTCCCTTTGAGCACTATACAATTTCTGATTGGGAGGATGCTTACGGAGACTTGCTAGATAAAGTAGATGATATTAGAAAGGAGAACAGGCATTTGAAGAAGAAAGTAAACTCCATTTTGAATGATAAAACCATGTCTGATAAAATAGCCTGTCTGTAATCAGAAAATGACAATTTAAAATTTTCATGTGCTGAGTTTGATGATTTGAAACATGCTTTAACAGATACTAAAAAGGAAAATGAATTGTTAAAGAATGTTAATGATGATTTGAAGCTGAGAGTTCAAATGTTTGAAAATGAATTAAAAATTTCAAATGAGAAAGATGAAGCTGTCTTGTGTGTGAATTCTGAATTAAAGAAAACAGTTGAAAATTAAGAGAAAGAAAATGTTGACAAAAGGAAAATAATAGAAAATATGACCCAAGGCACAGACAATCTCAATGCTCTGTTAGGGTCAAAGGTAAATTTTAGAAAAGAAGGTCTTGGATTCAACTCAACTGCCACTAAAAGCCTTGCCATGAAAACCATATCATTTGTGACAGAGAAAAAGAAGGGACCTCTCATAAAAATGGTAAGTGAAAATTCTGTTTCAAAAATTGTTAATTCGAAAATGTCTAGTGCCAAGGACAAGGGTAAACAGAAGGTAGGTGAGCTTAGCAGATCTTGCCCTTCACCCAAATATAAGTCTCAGGTTCGGGGTCAGCCTCCAAGCAAGTCTAAACCCCAGGGCAAAGCCACCAAGTCTCCACCATCATCACCTGTCCGGAAGAAGACCCAACATAAACCTGTACAGAAGTCTAGTGGGTCAACAGTGCAAGGGAGACATAATGCTGCATGGGGCCAGAAAAGCCATACTTACCAGCCCAAGGTTCAGACCTATTATACTTATCCTCAGAAACAGGTGCAATCATTCTATAGGTCTGGATGGAATCAGGTCCAAGGGAGGTCTAGATATCAACCTTTTACCACTCATTGGCATAGACCTCAATTTGCTAGCTGGGTTGGTCAGTCTAGGACTACAGCTGGCCGTAATTATCTGAGGACCTATTGGCCTGGGCACTGGCACAAAAACAATTTTGCTGCTAATAAAGATGGAGCCAGAACTCAATATAAACCAAAGCACCAGAGGAAGAAGGTTCAATCAGTTGGTGCTGAGAGAAAGAAAGATGATGAACATAATGTCATGAATTCCACTAAGCCAACCATGTTTAGACAAATGTGGATTCCTAAACAATTGATGTCTTGTTTCAATTGTTCTATTTCTGCTTCGGAGCCCAAACAGTTTTGGGTTCCAAAATTCTCCACCTGATTGTGATTGCAGGTATGCCTGGCAGCCAGAAGTAATATGTGGTATCTTGATAGTGGCTGCTCCAGGCATATGACAGGAGACAAGGCCAAATTTTGCATGCTGACTGAGAAGAATGGAGGTCTTGTCACCTTTGGAGGAAATACAAAGGGTAAAATCATCGGGTCAGGTTAGGTAGGTAAGTGTACTACCTGTTGCATTGAAGAAGTACTGCTGGTTGATGGACTTGCACATATTATCTCTGTAGTCGATGCATAGTCGGGCATATAGTCGACGGATGGTTGCGCATGTAGTCAATCAATTGCATTATATAGACTTTATGTTGAAGCATGCTCTACACATAGTCGATGCACCCAATGTGTTAACTGCATGATAGGTCGAATCATTGCATAGTTTAGAAATGCATATTGTTGTCAGGGGGAGGTTTGCATTATCAGAACTAAGTTCAACCCCTTCACAGAATGGATAACAGTCTAGTGATTGGTTCATTATCGTGAGCTGAAATTATTACAACCCTTATGTTATAAGAATCACATGTGCTTACTGATTGAAACTAAGGTTTAACTTTAATAGACTGTAAAGTTTAAAAGACTGTCTTCTGAAAATAAGATGATAGAAAGCATTTATAGCTCTTAACCTCTATCTCATGATTATGATAGAACAAGTCCTCACAGTACCTGAACATGACAGATTTAGTGTTGGTTAAGGTTTGAAAACCAAGAATCATGTATTGTTCTTAAACAAGTCTCTCCAAAAATCACAAGGGCAGCTAAATTTAAGATCATGAAAGAAAAAGAAGTGAACAAAGCGGCAGAGCAATGACTGAGTTTCACTGAGAAACTGAGGTCTCCATCAAAGAAATGGAGAGTACCTTAAGTCATGAAGTGACTCAGGTTATCTCTGTTCATTTGGTCGAATCTACAAGAGAGATTTCGCTGAGTAACTAGGGGTATTGGCCTCTGATCAAGGTATACCCTTAACGTCAAAGGTGCAAATTATTCCTGTAGCTTTGATCAGAAATAGATATAGTAGTTTGTGCTTAGTAACTGGGGGTATAAGCCTCTGATCAAGATATACACCAAATGTCAACGGCATAAATGATACTTGTCTGCTCAATAAGTTCATGTTTCTGAAGCATATGATCCTATCTCAGAAAGCCAGTTCTTTCTCCTCACCTTCTATCACTGTTAAACCTAATTGGCATCAAGAAAGCCATTGCTCGATTTATATATTTTAAGGATTGCATCATAATGTGCTCACATTCTGAACTGCCATATAGAACGTTGCTCCTGTCTTTCCTCCATATTTGCTGATGGCAAAGGGGGAGAATGTGCAGGGGGAGATGGGATATGGGATAGGAGTCTCATTTAGTGCATACGTCTATCAGTGCATAAGTCTGTACATCTATTAGTGCATAAGTCTGTGCATGCATGAACTGGTCTCATGGCATCTATTCATTATGTTGCCATCATCAAAAAGGGGGAGATTGTTGTGCCCCCTGTGCCTTGATGATGTTGTATAGTTTTGATGATAGCAACCACTAATGAATCATGTAAGATTAGAACTAGTAAATGTTCTGCATGCTTCATCGTTCTTCATACTTCAGCATATATACTTCATGCATGAAGAGGAAAGGGGGTGTGCGTTAACACAGTATGGGCATTGCATTGACGCAGCTATATGATGCATTGTTTGTTCTCTGCATCAGGTCTATTCTAGTTCGTGCATAGCTTGCATTGGTGCATTAATTATAGTTGCACGCCACATAGTCAGTGCATTGACCATCTCTTGCATATCACTGATCGATGCGTGTTTGCATGTGTTAGCCATAGTTAGTGCACTTGTTTGTTTCATGCGTACACTAAGTCTGCACTCGGTTGGTTTGATGACTGAGCAAGTCTATACATCCGTTAGCTCAGCTCGTGGCTTAGTCAGTGCATCCGTGTTCATTGTGTATGTGTGCATCTTTCTCATCAAAGTCTGTACAACCTGTGTTGACACTAGCAATTAAGTTCGTGCACTAATTCATAAGTTTGTACAACCATTGCTGGCATGAGCATTTAAGTTCATGCATCATCACACCAGCAAGTCTGTACATCGCTGTCGCATGCACACTAAGTCTATACACTCTTTACCATGCATTCAAAGTCTATACATTCTGCCGCATACATACGTAAGGTAGTGTCATGCACTCAAAGTCCACACGTGCACACGCATAGTTTGTGCATCATGCATTCATGCTTAAACTCTAGGCATAGCAAGTCTGCACATTGTTTGTACATTGCACGCAGAGTCTGCACACTCGTTGATGGCATGTTCGAGCATTCATCTTCAAGTCTGTACATCGTCTTGTACATTGCACACAAAGTCTATACATTCTCTGGTGGCATGTCCGTGTATTCACCTTCATTGTACATACTTTCTAATATGCATACTGCATTATGTGCATCAAGTATGTATATACTTAGATCAAATCTCGAACCAACTCTATGATCTAACCTTTGCAGGATATCTGCTCGAAGAAATTAAGAAGGGCACGTGATCCAAGAATGAAGGATGTGCCAGGATCGTGAGACGTGTAACGCAGTGAGCTGAAATGCTGCCACGTGGTCAAGGCGCTATGGGCGGGAATTGTGGAGGACACACGCCCACCTCTCTGATGCTATAAATAGAAGACTTCTCCATCTGGAGAAATTGATCGTGAGAAGAGTGATCGAAGTAGGGGAACTTATCTGAAAGAGAAGAAGATAGAGAGAGAGCCTGCACGATCCAGAAGAAGAGAAAAAGAGAAGAAGAGAGAGTAGCAGAGAAGAAAAGAAACGAAGAAGAAGAAGAAAGATATAGAGAGATATAGAGAATTAGGGGAGAAGAAGAGAAGCTTCATCTGAAGATCTGTCCCTACTGGACCGTGGATCAAATCCAGGTCAGTCAGCTCTTTGAGAGCCACTTTGTGTTCTATCGTCTATAGCTTTCTGTTGCTGTGTTCTTTCCATATGTTGTTTTTCTTTTTTACCTTTGTTTCAAGCTGTTAGTCAGCAGAGATAAGCTGTATTGCTCAGCGGTTGCGGAGGAGGATTCCTCTGATCAGCAAGCTGTGTTGCTCCGCGGGTGAGGTGGATACCTCGGACAGCAAGCTGTGTTACTCAGCGGGCAGAGGTGTGGTATCCTCTGGACGGCATAAGCTGTAACGCCCAGCGGTTTGTAGGGTTTTGACCCCGAAGCTGTGGATCAGCGAAGCTGTGTATCAGCTGTAGAAGCCACATTCTGGTTTGGAGTGTGGGGTGGACGTAGATCTCGAGTTTGAGATCGAACCACCTTAAAAATCCCTGTCTACTGTGCGATTGTCGTGTGTCTTGTGTGCATCCTGTTCATCTCCTCTATCCGCTGTAGATGCATGTTTAGGATCGCTCTGTAGACACGCCGTTCTTGACATTACATTGAGTAAATCTCATATTACACTCTGATACCCCAAGGCGGCCTTCACATTTTCAATTACTCTGGTGATTTCCTATTTTTTTGAATTTTTTTTACATTTTTCTGAATTTTTCCATGAAAAATCTTGGAGGTGTCCAGGAGACTGGACGCCTCCATAAATTCATATATATAAAAAATAATAGAAAAATTGAAAAATCATGGAGGCGTCCAGGCCCCTGGACGCCTCCATCAACCTGCTCACGGGCGACCCCCGACCATCGACTGACCGTTGCTCAGTCTGTCGTTTGAAGAAAATCCAAGTTATGGAGGCGTCCAGGCCCCTGGACGCCTCCATCAATCAGCTCACGGGCATCCCCGACCACTGCCTGACCGTTGCTCGGCCTGTCGTTTGAAAAGCATCCAAATTATGGAGGCGTCCAGGCCCCTGGACGCCTCCATCATCCAGGTCACGGATGCCCCTGGCCACTGACTACCCGTCAGCATGTCAGATTGTCGTTTAAAAAAGATCCAAGTAATGGAGGCGTCCAGGCCCCTGGACGCCTCCATCCTCCGAACTCTATAAATAGAGGGTTACCCCCCTCAGTTCAGGGTCAAAAAAAGAGAGCCGATAGGCTGCCGAATTCTATTTCTAACCCGCGGGTGTTTTGTAGGGGGGGAAGTTCTGCCGGATTCCTGGGTGCCCGTGCTCGCGGGAGAAAGGCCGCCTTCGCCCATCGCGCTCCTGCGTCGTCCTTGCGCTGCCGAAGCTCCGCCGGGCCTCGCCATCGACCATCCAATAAGCCATTCTCCTCTCTTCTTTCCTAGTTATCTTGCATTCATCATATCATATCTTCCACCCCCCCTTTTTATGAGGGAGTCTCTTCCCGTTCTTACGTTGGCATAATCGCAATTCATCATAAGCATTTTCCTCCTACTCGTGTCCGAGAGGGGTTTTAAAAGACAACACCAACCAGGTGTGTGTCCTGCCATCATTTCATTACTTGCATCGTTAGAATTGAATATTGCACCTTCATCTTTCTGATCCACTCGTTACTTGTTTGTCGTTATTTTGCAAGGGTAATTAAAAAAAGCCCTCTCCGTCGGCCGGCCGAAGGGGGAGGAAGAAGCAACCCACCATTTCCCGCTCTCGACGATTCACGGTCTCCGTGCCTCGTACAAGGTACACGCGATCATTTCTTTTCATTGAGGTAACCCCTCTGGCAATCACATCCCTTTAGCATCCTACGTATGCTCTTTTCTCTATTGGCACGTTTCATGCCCCTTATTAGCCTTTAGTCACATCGAGTTTTCATTTTCTCCTCTTTTAAGTGGATCCTTACTCTGCAATCCACAGATTGGCGATCACGGTGGGACCCCTACTGCTTCCTTTTGGCTACCCTTGCAAGTTCGGCACCCTCCGTCCCTCTCCACCTTGGCGCCCTCGCGCGCCCCCGTTGTGCTCACAGCAGCACTGTCAGTTGTGATTGGTTGGGTGTTCATTATATGTTTGTTATTTCTGTTGTTTTCCTACTCTATATCTCTGTCAGCATTCCATTGCATACATCCATCCCTCTTTTATATCCTTTTTCATTTTTTCTAAGGATCACCCTTTCCCGGTGAAGGAAGGACTCTATGTTTGAGAATTCCTCTCAACGGACTAGAATCTCCTCCACTGGGACCTCCGTAAGTCCCCGACATCGAAGAATCTTCTCTTCGTTCACTAGGCTGGTTGTACCATTGAAGTTCCCCGGAGTTAGTCATCCCATTCGTGGTGAGACGAGGGACCCTAGCTGACACGGTGGTGAAACAAAAATAAACTAGGGTCCCTATTTTGTGTGAACTTCGGATCTCGCTAAAAGCACAAAAAAATCATAAAAATCAAAACACACAAAAAAGGCGTAAAGGCTTCCACTTGTTTGATAATCTCTACTACCTACTTGCTAGTGTATGTTTTTGCGTTCTGGGAAAACTGTGAGCATGGCTCACGAGTCTTTTTAGGAGAACCACCCTAGTCGTGGTTTGTCAGCCGACCCGCGAGTCTATGCTATGGACTCGGGTCCTTCTCATGAGCCCTCGCATGAGGTGCAGGTTATTGCCGGGGACACGTCCCCACCACAGGATATCTCTTCCTTACCGGGCGTCCTCGCCAACACGGAGCTTACCTCTAAACAGCTCTGGGCCTTCCAGGCCATTCTGAAGGGGAAATCTGTTTCCCCCACGCCCCAGAAATCAACTCCGGCCATCGCACCTCTCCAAGAGTCCGTGCAGGCCATTCCATCTCCTTCATTGGCGCAAGCCATCTAGTCTCCCTCGCTTCAAGGACAAGCGAGCCAACAACCACCCTCATTCCAGTTCCCGTCACAATCTCAAACTCCCGTTGTTCCCCACATACCGCTTCAGCCGGGGCCGACTATCGGTGGTCCGGCAGCTCCCTCTCATTCGGGGTTCCCCCCTCAAGTCTCCGGGAGACAGTTTCTCCCCCAGTGGCAAGTACCACCTTCACCTCCAGAGGAGCTCGCCCAATCGCTCCTCAATAGGTTCAATCGCATGGACGAGCAGTTTCAAAATCTGAGAAGGATGGTGGACGTGAAAGCCACCCCGGAGGTTGCTTTGCCAATCCTTCCCGTCATTCATCTTCCTCCCTCCGAAATGCCCACGTACCGCAGATACAATGGTACCGGCAACCCCTTCATTCACCTCAAGGATTTCATGTATGAGTCCTCCTATTGGCAAAACGATCAGAGGTCCCTGGCATACCTCTTTCGGAGATCATTGGATG
This sequence comes from Amorphophallus konjac, assembly GCA_022559845.1. Lineage (NCBI taxonomy): Eukaryota > Viridiplantae > Streptophyta > Magnoliopsida > Alismatales > Araceae > Amorphophallus > Amorphophallus konjac. The sequence goes on along the minus strand of JAHNEJ010001528.1, from coordinate 16,289 downwards.
GTCCCGCGCTAGAGTGGTTCTATTCTTTGGAGCCCCGCGAGGCCGAGAATTTTGAAATAGTCCAGAGAAGGTTCTTGCAGAAATATAGGGATAGGGTCGGTCCCTCACTCTCCATTACCGACCTAGTGGCCGAAAAGATGAAGTCCGACGAAGATTTTGTCCGCTATGCTGATAGATGGAGGTCTCTGGCGGAAAGAATAAGGGATACCCTCTCCGAGCCTGAACAAGTGAAGATGATTGTGTCTAATGCAACCCCACAGTTCAGACACGTCCTGGCCATGAATAAACTTACTACAATGGAGGAACTCTATGAAAGGGCACGGTACATCCAAACCCAGTTAAAAGACTCCCCTATTATGAACATGTTTGAGTCACCGAAGCCCAAAGTGGTCAGAAAGACAGGCGCTGGTGTCCCGGGCGGAGCCACAGAAGGGGTCGTGACAAATGAGCAAGTGGGTGCGGTCAACAATGCCAACTATGCAGTCAACCCAAGGCCTCCACAAATGCCCCGACTTCCCCTCCAACCAGGTCCTTTCCCTCTTCGTCCTCCACCCCAAAATAATCCACCCCAGGATAATATGCCTCCATTACGCCAACCCCAGCAACAACAACCACAACCTCAGCAACAACAACCACCGCTTCAGTACAACCAAGTTCCACCCCCGGGGAACTATGGTCCCCAACAGCAACAAAGGAGGCCGGTCGGTCCCAAGAGAGCCTACTATCCACCATTGCCAGAAACCTTAGCAGACATTTTTAATTCCCTCATGGCATCAAACCAGCTCGCCCTACCCAGAGAAAGGCCCGTGTGGCCCCCGAATGTTGATACCTCCAAATACTGCGTCTACCACAGGCAGCCAGAACACACAGTAGATTACTGCTTCCATTTCAAAGATTACATCCACGATATGAATGATGAACATCAAATAGATTGGGATGAAATGAGACGATACGTCGCCGCTCTCAAGGCTAGGAGACCTCCTCATAGGCCACAGCAACAGTTACAACAGCAGCAGCAGTAACCACAACAACAACAATAGCCTCAGCAGGCCCCACAACAACAGCCCAACATGGGTATAATCCAGAATCCATTACCGGAGCACCAACAGCCCGATCATCAGGTTAACCCCATCTCCTCCTTCCCGGAAGTCGGGAGAGAGCAGGTGTGGCACCCAGAAAGTACCTCCATTCTTTCTACCGCCAATCCTATCATCACGGAACACCCTTGCCTTGCCCGGGTAGCACCTCTCTCTCATCAACCCGCGTCAGTATCGCCTTCACCATTTCCACTACCATTACGCCCTCTCATCCGTACCCCGATCCCCTATCAACCGACACTCTCCACTACGCCTTCACACCCTCTCATCTTCTCCCACTCCCCCACTTTACCATCCGCCTCTACCACATTTACCCCTACGCCTTCTAAACCCCTTATCATCCGTCAACCACACATAACCCCGTCTTTCTCCACCATATCACCACTAATGCCTTCAAAACCACTCATTACACATCTCCCACCTCAAAATCATTGCCCGCTTCAAGCCCTACCCACTTCTACTTCGTCTCCACCTCCACCTTCCAGACCCCTTATCCTTCATAATCCGCACGATATCCCCTCTACCTCCACCATGCCTCCACCTAACAAACCCCTCATCAGAATCCCTGCTCCCGTCATCACCCCTGCTTCATCAACCATTCCTCCACCACTACCCCTCAAATCCCTGTTAAAACCCACTGCTACCCCCACAGAGGTACAAAAGTCGCAGGTAATGGTGCTCCGGAGTGGAAGGATTTTCCACAGGGTTTTCCACCACAACAGTCAGAATCCTGAGCAATCTCAGCCAGAGAAGGATGATGGAGAACAACCAGAAAGAGCTATCCCTGGAACACAGTATGATCTATTGAAACACTTGGACAAGACGCCTGCTCGGATCTCCATCCTGGAGCTACTTCAAAGATCCACATCCCACCAGGCAGCCTTAATGGAGTACCTTCAAAGGGTCATGGTGAATGAGGACCTCCCTGTAGAAAAGATCTCTACCGTCCTGACCCCAACGGACACACAACCGGCCATCATGTTCCACAACTACGAGCTCGCTCCCAAGGAAGCTCGAAAATATGCACTGTGCATTTCAATAAAAATTAATGGGGTATCCATAAACCCGTGTCTTGTGGACACGGGTGCGTCCATAAATGTGATCTCCATGGACACCCTTCAGTTGTGTGGGGTCAACGAGGAACAAATAAGACCTTCCTCGATCACGGTCACGGCTTATGACAATAGCAAAAGGCCGCCGCAGGGGATGATTATTCTGAAGGTAGAACTAGGCCCCATGTCAATTCCCACGGAATTCCATGTCCTCGACATGGACCCCACATTCAAGGCTATACTGGGTCGCCCTTACATCGAAGCCATGGACGCTGTGCCTTCCACCAACCATCAGTGCCTGAAGTTTCCTGACAATGGGAGGATTATTAAAGTGATCAGTACACCTGTCCTTCACACAGTGGATGCTATCAACACCTCTCTGCCCTCTGTTTGGCCGTCTCATCGGCCCATATTGTCACTACTGGACGTACGTGATTCATCTCACGTTCCACTAGCACCAAAGGAGCCGGTCAGGACAACCGTAACATCATATCTCCCTTTTCCTTCCAAAGGGTGGGAGATTATGAGGAACATCGGCTACCAATAGGGTAAAGGTCTGGGCGCACAGTTACAGGGTAGGCTCAAACCGCCAAAGGAAATTAGGCCAAACCGCAGGTTTGGCCTAGGTTTCAAAGGACCGTTCAAGGCGGATTGGAAGTCCCTTACATGGACTCTATCAAACCACTTCAACAGAGGGCCCGTTGTTCAGATGGGAGATTACCCACGAGAAGCATATGGGAGATCACATGCTGTATATTTGGCTGAAAAATGTCCGAGGATCACCAAAAGAGGCAAGATCAAAGATCCGGAATGCGAGTGGAACAAATGGTTCGACATACGGGACATTTCCGTTGCACTGGAAAGGATGTTCTCGTCTCCGCAGCTTGAAGGACCACCATTGATCTCCGAAATACCAGAGAATATTACCACTCTTGCCAAGGTTGCAAACTACCCTCGTCCTCGCCAGAAGGACCCTGTCATCGATGGATCTTCATCCGTCCTCAACATTGCCGTCGATGGCTCATTAGCCGCCATCTTCTCCATCCACTCGTCTCAGCCTTTGTTGATATCGTCTTCCTGGGCCAGACAATTGTCTGATGATCTTCCTACATCCCCTTCTCTGCTTACATACCTACGCGGGCTTCTCAACCGGCGCCAGGTCTTCAACCATGATCTGCTCTATGAGCCTCACAATTCTCTAGCCATAACCACTTTTCTCTCTCCTCCAATCTCTTTTCACTGCTTTGTCATTAAAAATGAAAATGAAAAAAAAACGTCAATTTTTAAACTCCCCAACAACACATCTTCGTTGAGGAAACCTCCTACATCTCCCACGGGTGCGTACCGCCTTGCGGACCACCCGTCCAAGGTCCGATGAGCGACCTTTTCTACCCCTCCTCTGAGGGATCTTCTCCTGTACATTCTACACCATCCCCTTCGTCTTCCTCTTCTCCTGTAAATATTTTCAGTCAATCTAGGAATGATAGGCCAAGAGTAGTACCTAGGAAGAAATCCAAGGGTAGGCAGATCCCTCGTCGATTCCTTCTGGATTTAGCCGCCAGGTGTCAGGCCCTTCTTGCCATCCCCCAGTTGTTGGAAAATCCCATCCAGCTACCGGAAATAGAATGTGAGGGCGACTGTACATTTGATGAAGGGTATGGAGTCTACGAGATCACGGATGAAGAATGCCCCACTGAAGATGAGGGTGAAGAATATGAGGATGCGGCAGGCGCATATGCTAGTGGAATGAGGAGATTCGACGAGCCGTAAACCGCCGTAAAAGAATCCACCAAAGAAGTCAACTTGGGAACTGAAGAAGACCCTAGGATCATCCTCATAAGTGACAACCAACCACCCTCCGAAGAAGAGGCATTAATTGAGGTTCTCAAGGAATATAAGGACACGTTTGCATGGAGCTACGAGGATATGCTGGGTCTAGATTCAACCTTGGTCGAACACCGTTTAACCTTAAAACCAGGGTCCGTCTCGGTAAAACAAAGGTTAAGGCGTTTCCACCCTCAGATGACTTTGAAAATGAAAGAAGAGGTCGATAAGCTCCACAAAGCCAGGTTCATTAGAGTCGTTCTTTATCCTCAATGGGTGACGAACATTGTCCCGGTCATGAAGAAAGATGGGAAAGTCATGATTTGTATCGACTTTCGGGATCTTAACCACGCGTGTCCAAAAGACGATTTTCCCTTACCTCACATTGATGTGTTGATTGATAACACGGCAGGCTACGAAACCCTCTCATTCATGGATGGATTTTCAGGATACAATCAAATTCATTTGGCAGAAGAGGACCAGGAGACGTCATTCACTATCCCTTGGGGAACATATTGTTACGTGGTCATGCCGTTCGGATTAAAGAATGCTGGAGCTACTTACCAAAGAGCGATGATGGCCATATTTCATGACATGATGCACATATACCTGAAGTGTATGTGGATGACTTATTGGTGAAATCAAGGACCAGGATGGAACATCCAGAAGTTTTGGCTAAGGTCTTGCAGAGGTCAAGGGAGTTCCAATTGAAAATGAACCCGAAAAAGTGTGTGTTTGGTGTGTCATCGGGTAAATTGCTGGGGTTCATTGTGAGTAAAAGAGGGATCGAGATAGATCCCGACAAAGCCAAGGCTATCAGGGATATGCCGCCTCCCAAGAATTTGAGGGAAGTCCGAGGTTTAATCGGGAGGTTGCAGTTTATTCGTCGGTTTGTGTCCCAACATTCACAAAGGTGTAGACCTCTCTACGAGTTGACCAAGCCAGGAGTAGAATTCCACTGGAATTCTAAATGTCAGAAAGCTTTTAAAGGGTTGAAAGAATATCTGGCTAGTCCACCCGTTCTCATTCCACCTAAACCAGAAAAACCTCTGATCCTTTACGTCTCAGTCTAGGATGACTCCGTGGGAGCCGTCCTCGCACAAGCTGATGAAGAAGGCAAGGAACGGGCAACCTATTACTTGTCCAAACTTCTCAATCCCTGTGAGCAGAAGTACACCGTCATGGAGAAAACCTGTGCTGCCCTCGTTTGGGTAGTGCAGAAATTAAAGCACTACTTCTTGGCTCATGAGGTCCACTTGATTGCTCGAATGAATCAAATCAAATTCCTTCTGGAGAAATCCATCCTTACGGATAGGCTAGCACGCTGGCAAAGTTTTCTCTCTCAGTTCGACATCACCTACATCCAGCAAAAGGCGATTAAAGGCTATGCCATAGCCGAGCATCTCGCTCACCATCCTCTTCCCAAGTTTGATCCCGCCCAATCAGAGTTTCCAGATGAGGAACTAATATCCGTCAACCAATCAGATGAGCCAATGTGGATGCTATATTTTGATGGAGCTCTGAATTCTCAAGGGAGATGAATCGGCGTCGCCCTCCTGTCGCCTGAAGGCCTCACATTCTCATTGGCATACCAGCTCAAATTTCCAGTTACCAACAATATAGCCGAATATGAAGCTCTTGTAGCTGGCCTAGAACTCGCTCATTCTTTTCGTATCACTGAGTTACGAGTCGTAGGTGATAGTCAACTCATCCTTCGCCAGGTGCTCACTAAATATCGCACTCGCGATCCCAAACTCAAGCCATACCAAGAACTCACTGCTGCCTTTGCCAAACTGTTCACCAAACTGATCTTTGTTCATGTCCCTCGTCATCAGAATATTCTCACCGATGCCCTCGCCTCGTTGGCATCATCCATAAGGTTCCCTCTAGGAAGATGGTTTGAGTCCATTTCCATCTACAAACTTCACGCCCCTGCAATCGATGATGCTTCCTACGTAAATATCAAAGAAATGATAGCAAGGAAGATCCTGCAGGAAGATATCCTTGAAAAGAGGGAAATCATGTTGGCAAAGGCTGAAGAAGAACTGGCTGATGAAGAGAAACCATGGTTCTATGAAATCGTCAAATACTGCCAAGATCAGTCTTATCCTGAAGGGGCCACCACAGAGACAAGAAAGCCATAAGAAGGGTGGCTCAGAAATATACTTTGGTTGGAGGTCTACTCTATAGGAGGAGCCTTACTGGTATTCTGTTAAGATGTCTTGGTGACGATGAGGTTTGGAAATGTGTAGAGGAGACACACTCGGGTGTGTGCGGTGGCCACGTGAATAGTCAGATGCTCGCCAAGAAGATCATTCGGCAAGGCTTTTATTGTCCCACTATGGAAGAGGATTGTGCTATCTATGTCCGTAGGTGTGTCAACTGTCAACTTCACGCCGATAAAATCCATTCACCATCTTCCTCACTTCATCCAATATCCTCCCCGTGGCCTTTCTCCATGTGGGCATTCGACATCATTGGTCCCCTAGGAGATCCCAATTCCCTCACCAAGCAGAAATCTTTCATCCTTACTGCGACGAATACTTCACCAAATGGGCCGAAGCTGAAGCTTACGCGGAAATCAAGGCGTCAACAGTCTGCAAGTTCATCATGAAGAACATCCTCGCCAGATTCGGCGTCCCAAGCACAATCGTCACCGACAATGGGCCACAGTTCATTTCTCAGGACCTACAGGACCTCTGCAAAAGGTACGCAATTGCATTGCATCATTCATCGCCTTATTACCCACAAGGTAACTGCCAAGCGGAGGCCACCAATAAAACATTGCTCAAAATCATCAAAAAAACCTGCGAGTCTAGTAACTTTTCAGACTGGCCAGAAAAACTTATCGAAGCCCTATGGGCCTATCGCACTTCAATCCGTACCCCCACCGGGCAGACTCCATTTGCCCTTACTTATGGTATGGAAGCGGTAGTCCCGTACGAAACTCTGATCCCTTCTCTCAGGGTACAATTGGACGAGGAATTTCCCCTCGATGATCGTCGTAATTCACTCCTCGCCCAGTTGGAACTCTTGGATGAGCAGCGGCTGGCCGCTGCCGAACACGTGCGTATGTATCAAAATAGACTCGCTCGCTTTTACCAAAAGAAAGTCGTTGAGAGAAAATTCAAAGTCGGTGAGATGGTCGTAAAAAGAATTTTTGTCAAACCTGGAGGGCCGCGTTCTAAGCTCCAACCCAATTGGGAAGGACCATTTGTAATTCAAGCCGTATACCCTGGCAACGCCTACAAGCTAGTCAACGCCGAAGGGACCGAGTTATCCCACCCTTGGAATGGGCTTTATCTTAAGAAATACTACCCTTAGCACAAAACAAAAAAAATGATGAAAAGATAAAAAACATCAAAAATAAAGAAATATTGAAAACCACTAAAAATATGAAAATTCAAAATGCCAATGCCTGGTGGTCACCATGTAGTCAAGTCACTGCATCTAACCTTCATGATAGGATAGGGCCCGTTAAGGCTTGGTAGGCACCGGGTCTTGGTTTGCCAGAACGGGGAGATCCCTGTCCGGCCACGTCGGCCTATGCTCGCTCAAAGGAAGCTAACATGTGCTCACTTATGTATTTTATTCAAAAAAAGTCGGTAGCATCACCTACGGTGGGAATCCACCCAGAAGATCTCCGGAAGCTGTAATCTTTATTCTCTTCTCTTCGACCAAATGAGACAGTCGGCGCCCTTAAAACGCTGAGCATGAGAAACCGAAACTCGAACCCCAAAGGCAAGAGTAGGATCCATTTCCTCGAGCATCGATCAGAGCACGAGAAGAGGGTAGTGTCCCCGCAGGCATACGAAAAGGGAGTCCGCAAACGTCAAACGACTATATCTCCCTCACAAAAAGAAATACAAAATCAAAATCAAGAGAAAAGTCTGGTCGTGACCGTGCCTGTTGCGATAAACGGAACCCCCCCCAAGCAAAAGTATGAATCCACAAAAGGGGCCGTGGAATGTAAATGCTCGAGATTTGGTCCGAAGTTGTCCGAAAGGAAAGAGTTAATGGGCCCTTATTCGCTCGCCGGGTTAACGGCTTTGCCGGTCCTCTCAGGAGGTTTATCCCCTACACTCTTCCTTCTCCCTCTAAAGATGAAGGTTCGATGGAGTTTCTGAAGGGTGAAAACTGCCCAGGGTCTGCGACCTTATTTTAATATACACATTTGGTTGCCTACTTTGAAGCTATCGCTGCGAAGGAGTCTCCGTGTTTCTGGCTGGCCAAGACCCCTGTTTACCACCTTGATGTCTTCTTGTTTAACCTCGGGCTTAGGCCAATGCAAGCGCGTCACCTATGGGTGCGACGGCGTCTGATTCCGGGTCAGCGTCGCGCGATTGGTCATTGGGGTTCCAGGGTGTTCCATCATATACCATCTAGAGTTGTGAGGAAACAGACCCGGGTCGGGCAAATCTCTTACCTCAAACACCTTTTGGGTGAATCCCTGTGGTCGGAAGCGACTGGGAGCCTAAGCATGGCATGACGGTATTGTCATCAGGGTAAGTCTTAGCCGACGGGATCATCATTCGAGGGGTCTAGAGGCCCAAATCAACCTAGATGTGCACTTAGGATACCTAGGAGGTTATAAGAAACCCCTATTCTCACGTAGGTTAGGTGCCATTTGGGTGCTTGCCTAGCGTTAGCAACAAAAAAATTGAAATGATAAAAATAACAAAAAAGAAAAAAAAAGAAAATGTACATATTTGCAAACAAAAAATCTTTTTTATGATAAAATAAAAAAAATACCAAATATAAAAAAGAAAACAAATCAATTTTGCATGATTGCATTTGTGTGTAGCATCTCACTTTTAATACCGCTTGCATTCGTGTGCTTGCCTATCGCATTTATCATCACCGCATCTTTCCCTTGCCTTCGCTAAATAAAGGCTTGGCCCCTTGACCAGTTATCAAGGACGGTCACAGTGACCATTTACTTATTGAGCAAGGGGCCAAGTCAGAACAGAAATTCTGATTTGTTTGTTTCAGTGATGTGTGCAGGGATTCAGGCAACAGAAGCAAAGGTGAAAACCAAACAAACCGAACCTTATATTTTATTCCAAAAAACCTAAAAAAATTACATCAAGTTCCGCCCTCTCTCTCTGCATTACTCGTCCCACTACTCTCCGGGCAAAACGCTCTCAAAGGTGCTACCCAACTACGAAAAGCGGTACTCCTACCGCTCTGTACTCCCCTTCCTATTCCCACACCCCGGCGTTGATCCACGGAAGCAGCAGAGAAGCTACCAACACGAAAGCCACGCTCTCGTGCTCTTCGGTAGCGCTCCTCACCATCTCTCAGCCACTGTTCAGCAAGACCAAGGCTGGTTCGGAGTTCGAACAACTGGGCCTCCATGGCCCTTCGTTCCTCCCTTTCAGTCAATCTGTTGGCTCTTTCTCTCTCTGCGTCTCTTTCTCTCTCTGCACGTTCTCTCTCACGGTCTTCCCTCTCCAACTGGAGAGTGATCCTCAGTTCCACGGCATCCCTAGAGGAGTCGTCATTAGGATGACGCCACAGTTCCCTCTCCAGTTCTGCTATCCTAGCCTCCCTCTGCGCAGCTTGGGCAAGCGCTTCTTCCGTCTCCTTTTCCTGCCGAGTGTACCATCTCAGATACGCAATAAGGCGTAAACAAAAAAAACTCAACACTGAAACTTTTACCTGTATACAGAGCATCTTTTGCCTCCGCAGCACGCTGCGTGGCATGAGCAAGTTGCTCATGAAGCAAGTCAAGTTCTGAGGTGGGAATCCACATGCTGGAAGAGGCACCACCTACTCCCATCGCTGGGGAAGCCGCGCCAATCTGGGCATGCTACGACCGCGTGAATTAGCAGCCAACTTCTGGAATCTGGGGTTTTAATTAGGAACGCACTGTACATCTACCAAGGTGCTCGTAGCTCTGCGGGCATCGCCCAACCGTTGCTCCATCTCTCCCAAGCAGTTCGTAAAGTCGCTATCATCGTATCACGGATATCCTGCAGCCATACAAGTCGGCATTTCCACCAGAAAACCCAAAAAAGGAGAAAGAAGAAAATAGAAAAAGGGGAGACCTACCTCCGCAAGTCCCCGGGGTTGAAACCGCTCTGCGTACCTTGTCTTGTATAGACACAGGTAATCCTCGCTATCCCGTGCCTGCGATTCCACGATTATGCCACCCCGTTGCCAGTCTTCGTACTGTTCGGGGAATCGCACACGCCAGTCAATGTAGGTCGCCGGTCCTCGCGTCTCTCTCCCAACGCGAGGTGGCGCAGCTGAATCCACCCATTCTTGAGCCAGTCCCAAAGTCCTCATAACCAATCGTAGCCGAAGCGGCTCGATATCATTCAGGCAGTGCATCCACAGTTCCCGTCCGAACCGGGCACGACTTGCTAGAACCCACGGCTGGTCGGCATCGACCATGTCTGAGTAGGGTCTCCAGTTTACCATCACTGCAGGGAACTCCTGTAGCTCCCGCCTTAGCACCATCAGTTGGTAGGTCAGGGGTGCCGCACTCATGATGGGTTCCCACCGCCTGGCTAGCGGCACCATCGCGGGTCGCCAATGCCGAGCTCTCCCCATGGGGAGGTAATAATAGCTCCATAGCTGCTCGACGTAGGTCATCAGTACCTTGCAAAAACACAAAAAAAATATACAAAACAAGCAAAACCAAAAATACCTGGATAAATGGTGTAAAACCACTCACAGCCATCTCACGATCCGCTTCTTGGAACAGGCCTGCAAACAAGTGCGCTAGCATGGCAGCTCCCCAGGTGTAGTACCCTACTCTTTCAAGGTCTGACAGCAGCTCCAGGAAGTGACATTGGATACCGTCCCCTTTCGAGCTCAATACCAATCTCCCCAAAAGGAAGAGGAGAAATCTCCTCAAATCTATGTTGCATCTTTCCCAGTTGCCGAAATCTGTGCAGTACACGGCACGGCATCCTATTTCCATCCTTTCCATGAACTCTTCTGAGGATTCATCATCCCGCCGACGAGTGTCGGTGAGCCCTAATGCATCCATGAGGGATGCCCTAGCTACCGACTTATTTTTCCGACCATCTAGGTCCAAACCCAGTAGCTTCCGAGCACCTTCTCGGTAATCCGCATAAGTGACCCCGGTCACTGCCTCGCCCTCCACCTTCAGGCTTGTGATCCGGACCACATCCTCCAAGCTGGGCACCATGTGCCCCCAGGGCATCAGGAATGCTGGACTCACTGGGTCCCATCTCTCACACAAGGCTTGGATCAGGACCAGGTCGAGCTGGATCGGCTCGATCCGAAGAAAGGTGCCAAAACCCATCATGTCTAGCCTGGCCTTCTGAAAATCTGGGAGACTTCGGTATGCTGCCACTACCAACTCCCATGAGATCTGTGATTTCATCACACTCTACGCATGCAGGGAATGGAGAGGAGGTTTGGTCAGAAAGAAAGGAAGAAAAAAAAGAATGGAAAAAAGGGCAGGAAAACTTGGCTTACGAGTTGTGATTGGGCCCTTTCGCTAAAGTGCCCTTTGAGGTCTGAAAGTCTCCTGAAACTACTACCACTGGACCTGCTTCTCTTCGAGGAGTGGGAAGATTCGCCCTCCATCCAACTCTCAGAATTTTGAACTCCTCCTCTCCCGTGAAAACTTGTGCTCCTCGAGTTAGCTCTCGATATACCTGGGAGGATAAAAGGGACAAGAATTTATAGAAATGGAAGGAGTGCAGGCCAAGATTGCCTCCATCACTTTAACGATAGCCCTCGCGATGAGGCACCTACCATGCGGTCCCGTGTGTCACTTCACCGCTCGCACAGGGTGATTGATTGGACGAAGAATATGACGACTAGCCCCCTATGTTGTCTAGGGATACCCTATCATGTTTTGGAGGACGTCCGCAAAATTTGACACAACATCCGAGAAAAGGGACTAGGGCCGTCATTATTGACTTCGACGGCAGATTCCCGTGGAAAATGGTCACAACAAGATGCGATTCTCCGCTCGGGGTGGAGTCTCGACAGACCCATCACATGGGAACAATGCAAAGGAGAAGAAGTGTAGGGAAGAAGGAACGCACAAGAGAATAAACAAGCAGCAGAAAATCAAATCACTCCATTCTACATAAGCTGTCATAAACACTACAGTCATAGAGATGAGGCGGGTCCACTGGCTCGCCAACTCGTGCCATTATCTTCATGCTCGTCCATCTAGGCGTCCCTCTCCTCTCCCCTGAGGTGAGGGTCCCTCAGAAGCCTCCGGGATCCCCGTGCAGTAGCACCCGCCTCGCCTCGTGGCGCCGGCTCACAGCAATGACTCACTGCTCCTCCCCTGGCGTGGCAAAGAAGCCACTAGCGGCAAAGCGACCAGACTGGCGCAGTCGCTCCCCGAACTCTCGCGCTCTCTCGTAGCGCGTCTCCATCCCTCCTAGCCTCTGCACGATGGCCTGAAGGCCCAGCTGGAGCTCCCTCACTTGGGCCTCCAAGGCCCTCCTCTTGGTCTAATCCCGCTGTCGCTCGGACCTCCTCTCGGCTTTCTCTCTCTCTGCCTCTCTCCTCATCATCTGCAGAAGAACCCTTAACTCCAGGATGTCTGGAGAAGGTCTCTCCTCACCGCGATGTCGCAGCTCTGCTACAGTCGCCACCCAGGCATCACGCTCCTCTTCCGCCCGGGCAGCCCGAGCCACCGCACCAGCAAGTTGCTCCCGAAGGGAGGCAATCTCGAGGAAAGGGGTCGGGGAACTGGAAGATGCACCACCAGTCACTCCCACCATCGCTGTCTGCTGGGCACGTTGGAACAAACAAATAACAGCCGTCAGCTAAGCTCCACATTTAAAAATAGAAAATGCAACACTTAGCTTACCAGGAGCGACAGTTCCTGTTGAGTGGCGGCCAGCTGCCGCCTGACCTCGACTAGTTGGGCACGCGACCCGTTGACGTCGCGCGTATCCCCGGCTTGGGAAGCCCCGCATAACTCTCTCTCTGCCGCCGCAGAAAGTCGGCACTATCCTGCACCAGTACGCTCCCTTGCTGTCCAGGGAGACGTATGCGCCAATCCTCAAGCTTCGCCTTGCCACGACTCTCCTTCCTGACACGGCTCGGCTCGTCTGCGCTCGCCCACTCATCGGCCAGGCCCAGGATCCTCGCCATGTCCTGCACCAAGAAAGAAGGGCCTCGCATCATAACAAAAAATGCGTCCCCTGTCTAGGACGCGTCCATCATTTGAGTGCAACACTCGCCGAACCCTTTCCCCCTCGCACGGCTCGCTTCAAAACTCAAAATGGATCAAAGGAGAAGATCTGAGGACCTACCAGACCGTGTTCACCTCCTTCCGCACCATCAGGCCCCTCGGGTCCCTCGGGGGCCTGAAGCGGCCCTTCCTCCTCCATGGACGCCGTTCCGTGTTCTTGCGTGTCCCTCCTCGGGCAAGGAGTTCCTCGTCCCTCTCCACCTTCACCATGGTCAGGCCCACCGAACTCCATCGATCAAAAGAGGAGGAAGATGAAAAGGGGGCAAGCGAGTTTCAGCGGAAGGCGGGCTCGTTTGCGGGTAACGCACGGGAGAAGAAAGGCCACCCGACGCTTTAAATTTGAATTCGAGGATTGAGACGCGTCCTCGCGCCTAGACACGCCCAAAAAAGGGAGAAAGGAAACAGAATCCCCGTGCAAAGCGCAGTTCCCCGCTGTTCAGGGCAAAGTCTCGTAAGGCATGCCTCGAAATAACTCGGTACAGCAGAAAAGTGAGAGAGGAAAGGTACACACAACACAAGAAAGCTATTTTCATATAATAGTCGAAAGTACATCATGCAATAAGGAGGGTGGAGCGTACAAGTAACTCTCTAACTCTCACCATCACCCTCCTGGTCATCTCTCTCCTCCCTCCTCTGACGCGGATCCCTAGGGGGCCTCTGCGACCTCTGTGAACCCTGAGAAGCCATGCTCGCCTCCCCAGGGGGTACCATGCCAGCCTCCAAGGTGCGGCGAAGCTCCTCGGCCGAAGAAACTAGAAAGCTGCCCACGGAAAAGGAACCAGACTGATGAAGTCGCGCCCCACGCTCCTTCGCCCTCTGATACCGCTCCTCACTCTCCCGAAGTCTCCCCTCCGCCGTGCCAAGACTCAGTCGGAGCTCCCTCACCTGGGCCTCCAAGGCCCTCCTCTCGTCCCAATCTCCATGTCGCTCTGCCCTCCTGTACTCCCTCTCTTTCTCCATGATCTCCCTCTCCCTCTCTCTCTCTAGGATCTCCCTATCTCTCTCCCTCTCTCTCTCTAGGATCTCCCCATCCCTCTCCCTCTCCTCTCTCTCTCTCATCACCTCTCTCCTCGACAGCTCGAGGGCAATCCGCAGATCCAACACGTCACGAGGGAGCTCCTCAGCCTCCCGTCGCCGCTCCTCCTCCAGCTCCACAATCCGGGCGTCACGCTCCGCCACCCGAGCATCGCGCTCCTGCTCGGCACGAACAGCACGGGCCAGGGCCTCCCGAATCTCAGCCACCTGTCCAAACACGCATGCACCGTAAGAGAGCAGTGATGGAAGGAAAATAGCTAGAAGAGGGTCAGGGCCAAGCAAGCACTCACTCGAGCCTCGCGGTCACGCTCGGCCTCCTCAGCCTGAGCCACCGCATACGCCAGCTGCTCCTGAAGGGCAGAGATCTCCGGGGGAGGGCCCCACGAACTGGAACCCGCTCCACCAGCCGTCCCGGCTGCTGTTGCCTGGTGGGCCCGCTGAAACATGGGGCAAACGACAGTTAGAGGCTAAGTATCAAAAATCCAGGTCACAAAAATGCATTGCATAGACTCACCAGGATCTCCAACTCCTGTCGGATGGCCACCAACTGCCGCCTGGCGTCCGCCAACTGGGCCCGCAGGTCGGCGATCATGTTGTCATGAGCATCCTGCATTGCACATAAGTTAGTGCCACAAGCATATACATATAGAAGGGTGAAGCATTTTCATTTCACTTACCCCTGCCATACCACCAAGGAGGAGGCGGTCCCCGTACGTAGCCCGGTACCGTCTCAGGTAATCAGTACTGTCCTGTACATGGGACACCACTGGGACCCCGCCCTGCTGCCAGTCCTGGTACTGTGCCAGGAAACGCGTATGCCAGTCCACAATCTTCACCTTCCCCTTGGTCTTCCGCCCGATGCGGGCCGGCTCATCTACATCAACCCACTCCTGGGCTAGCCCCAACGTCCTCATAACCAGCCTCAGCCGAAGCGGCTCGATCTCGTTCAGGCAATGGACCCACACGTCCCGCCCGAAACGAGGAAGACCCGCTACAACCCAAGGCTGGCCAGCGTCGCCCATGCCCAGGTAGGGTCTCCACACCACCTGCATCACCATACATACATCATGTTAGTTACCATTCAGTCACATGCATAAAAACACAAAAAAATCATACGCATCATACCATGGCCTCGGGATACTCGCTCAGCTCCCGACGAAGTGACGCCAGCTGGTAGCTGTGTGGTGCCGCTACCACGACCGGCCTCCACTGTCGCGCTAGAGGAACGGCCCTCCTGTTCCCCTGCCTGGCCCTTCCCATCGGGAAGTAGTAATAACTCCACACCTGCATCCATCATACATCATTAGCACGAGTAATTTCATATTTAACTACGATAAAATGCATAAATAAATTGTGTACCTAGAGAAAAGGTGTGAAGCCGCTGACTGTCGTCTCCCTCTCTAAAGTCTGGGAGAGATCATCAATCAAATGGGCAAGCAGAGACGCTCCCCACGCATAGTGCCCCACTCTGTCAAGGTCCGCCGGGATCCCGAGGAAGCGGCAGTGGATGCCATCCCCCTTCGTCCCCAGCAGAAGGTGGCCCAGGAAGAAGAAAAGAAACCTCCGGAGGTCTAGATCCACCAGCTCCCGCTCGCTCGGGTCCTGGGTGAAAGCTGCACAGGCATCTCCCTCCAGTCGTGCCAGAAACTCCGCTCCAGTCTCGCTAACCCGCTGGCGCGGGTCACCGAATCCGAGCGCCTCCATGATCTCCACTCGGCCGACTATCCTGCTATCTCTATCAGTCACGCTCGTCTCTAACCACAGCAGGTCCAGGGCACTCTCTCGGTAGTCGGGGTAGGTGACCCCGCTGACCGCCTCTCCGTCAACTCGTAGCCCGGTGATCCGAGCAACGTCTTCAAGCGTCGGCACCATGTGCCCCCAGGGCATCAGAAATGCCCGACTCGGCGCATGCCACCGCTCCCTCAATGCCTGGATAAGAGGAAGGTCGAGCCGGAAGGGCTCGATCCTGAGGAAGGCTCCAAAGCCCATGGCGTCCACACGCGCCCTCTGGAAGTCTGGCAGCCCACGGTATGCTGCCACCACCCTACCGGCCCCCCCCCGCACACCACACCACACCCA